>JADBJO010000155.1:0-18609 GCA_016801955.1 Conus betulinus
ACTAGCCTAATGCTTGTTCTGGGCAGGATAGGGAGCAGGGTAACCCCTCTTGAAAGGTGAACGTGGGCAGCCTTCCCTGCAGCACCACACTTTACTGTCTTTTTTTGGTTTCAAAATGGAGTGACTGATGGCAGAGAATGAAGCAAAATTTAGAAAGAGAGGGGGGGTTAGTTACCACCGAGGACACTGACAAGCACGGGACAAGATGCAATGCATTTCGACCACTTGGGTCTTCTTCAGGCAAAAAAAAAAAAAAAAACATGACCCCATCACATTTAACATTTTGGACAGTACAAACAAAGAACAAACAGTGACTTATCTATCCATGTGGTAGGAAGAATGGCTGCCAGACGGAAACGACAGAGGGGATTATGGTAAAGGTAAAGGAAAAGGAAAGGGGGGGGGGGGGGGGGGGGGGGGGGGCAGTGAAACGAAGGGGTTGTGTAGCTGGTTTAGTGGGGTGGTGTGATGTATTTGTGATGGTTGTGGTTAAGGTGGATTGATAATAATGCTAAGTGTGTCTCTGTGTGTGTGTGGGGTGTGGTGGGGTGGATTTATATATATATATATATATATATATATATATATATATTTCTTTTTTTTTAAAATATATATACAGAAAGGATAGTAATGACAATAATGATAGTGGTAGTAATTATAATAAATAAGTAGATGAATAAAATTAAAGTAACTGTGATAAAAAAGAAAAAAAAATAAGTGAATAAAATAGATAAATGATTTTTTTTTGTTTTGGTGTGTGTGTGTGTGTGTGTGTGTGTGTGTGTAGGCTAGCTGGTAGGTAAGGCAAGGAGGGAGGGGTGTGGTATGAATGCTGTCTTTTAAACATGAAAGTAGGATTTTTTTTTTTTTTTTTTTTTTTTTAACAAATGTGCACACATGTGTCACTTAAAGTCTATGGAGACGACGTGACGATTGATCTGAAGATTCAGTCTGTGATTTCACTCTTTTTTCAGTCCTGACAGAAAAAGGAGCAATGCCAAAAGTTGCAAGATATCTACTTTTGGTCCGAACGAAGTCCGTAAGACTAATGACCGCCCTACTCGCTTTTCCAATTCCAAGTATTTTTCCTCTTTCCATGACTTGTAACCGCCGATTCGCCCATTGTCCGAACATCAATGGTCTTTTTGCACACTTTTACAGAAAAACGCATGTTTGTTGTCTCTCTGCATTCAGTGATCCAGCTTCGATATTCTTCCTTCTGTAGCCACAACGGATCAAATGCGTAATTTCCCTTAGGCATGATGACAGACGCAACAGCGTATCGGACTTCGCCGAAGATGAGGGAGCATGGCGCCCTTTGTCGTAAGTCGAACTGCGCATGCGCAAACGATAACCGACTATTGAATTGCTTCCCTTTGCTTGAAAAGCAGACAACACACGCAAAACGATTCCAGAGTGAAAATCGATGTCCGAAGTCTCGTTCGCGTTTGTTCTCCGATTCGTCTTCAAATGTTACGGTCAGTTTTGGTCCGAAAACGATTTTTAAGGGGATTTCAAGGGATGGTAGGGATATCTGCAGTTTTCAAGGGTTTTCAAGGGCCTTTTGACCCAGTTGAAATTAAAGGGTTTTCAAGGGTCTTCAAGGGGCGTACGAACCCTACCCACTAGAAACTTGGTTAAAAATCTTTCTTCTGTAAAATCTTAAATCTGATGAAAAATGTTAATCTTTCTCAAAAACCCAAAGATCACTTCAGGTGGGACATCTCTGAACAGGATTTTCATGGACTCCACTGTAAAATGTTTGTGTCTCACATCGTGCAAGTCCCAAAATTCTAAAAGAATGTTTCATTTTGAGAGGCACATGACATGGGATGCACCACGGAGCGTAAACCCACCAGGAATACATGAGTGGTCTCCTCTTGCAAACACAAATCAACTCGCTCCCAGTGCCATAATTCAGTTTTCTCTCAGTTTCCATATTGCGGGAAGGGGGGAAGGGGGTCTGGGGGTCCGAGTGTTTGGACAGATAAGCATATTATAAAACTACTTTTAGAAGTAAAAATTCCTTTTCTTCATACTTACCTGTCCAAACAAATGCCTGAATATTGCAAAGGATGGTGGGTAATCTCACCCGAGAGTCATATTAATGGTCAGACTCAAAATACACGAGGCTGATCTCAACTCATCCCAGAACTAGGTGCCAGAGCCACTAAATAGCCTGAAGTCTCAATGATTCTTGGAAGTTAAAAAGATTGTCCACGCTCTCCATTATGTATCAATTAACATAAGCCAACTATGAGAAAAGAAAATGTATCAGGATCAGGAAAAGGAGAAGACCCATGCAACTCAACCTTATAAGGCAATGTCACTGACTATAGTCTTTGTAGGCCATGGATATTCACACTGAGATGCTGGTCAAAAAAACAGTAAAGCAAGGTGAGTACACAATAACATCAAGCTGATGTGATAAAAGGGCCAAAACACACGCCTACACATGAGAAGACCCATGCAATTCAACCTTATAAGACAATGCTTATAAGACAAGTAGGCAATGGTTATTCACATCGAGACACAAGTTACTGGTAAAAAAACAGTAAAGCAAAGTGAATGCACAATAGGCCTAACATCAAGTTGATGTGAAAAAAGGGCCAATGCACACACAGCACACACGCGTGCGCGTGCGCGCGCGCGCACACACACACACACACACACACACACACAAACAAATAAGTGTACGGAACATATCAATGGTATGTAATATAAGCAATAATGTGAGGGTCGGCCAGGGACACTGAAATTCCAGTGGTTCAAGAAGCCATGAGCCATAATAAGGAGCAAACAAAGAGGTGTGCCCCAACATTCCTGCACAGTCATTCCTTGATGAATGTGCCAACAAAAATGCTCTCGAAGATTTGACACTATCCCAGACAGGATTGAGTCGACTGAAATCACCTAATAGCAAAAAAGGTCTTGGAAGTTTTTCTAATCAGGCTTACCAGCTCTTGCTGACTGACTGAAATAGATGGTGGTAAATATAAAGAACACACTCTGTTTTATGCAAAGTTATTCTAGTGGTTAAAGGTTGAAGAGAAGTATTTAAATCAATAGGGCTGAAAAAAGAGACCTGTGGATGAGTAGTGAGACTCCTCCCGTTACTCCATCTGCAGCGGGTTGTGCTGGTTTTGAGAGAATATTAAAATTGGAAAGAGTGAATTTCCTCTGGTTCTGAATTTTAGTTTCTTGCAGAGCTATTACAGCAGGTTTCAGATTGTGACAAAGCAGCTGTGGCTCCTCAAATTTGGAAAAAGACCTCGGATGTTCCAATGGAGAATTTCTGACTCCATCATGGCAAGGAAATGAAAATGGTAAACGACTTATTCCATTTCTGCTTCCTTGTTGTCTGACTGGCAAGGCGAAAAACTTATTTTCAATTAAAATGCCTGTCTGTGGCCAGGAGGTTTTCTCTCCTGACCCTATTTTCTTGTAGAGGATGAAGAGGCAGACAGAACCCTATCAACCTCTATCACCTCCACACTTTTCCCATCAGGGCCTTTTGGATAAGCTCCAGGACATTTGGGGGGAACAGCCAGTTTTCTGTTCCCATCCTTCCAAGGGAAGCAAGGCTGGGAGGACCTGGGAGAGGTCTGTTTCCCAGCCTGCTCACCAGCAGACTTTTTTGTCTGCTGAAGAGACTGGGGGTAGCAGGTTTAATGCCTCTGCTGAAGGCCCTGGTTATGGAAGTACTGCTGGTTTTCACGCAGGTTTTCATGACCCACCTGTTGATGTCTCCTGTAAACATTTAGAAAAATGAAATGCCTCCGCATGCCAAGAAACAGACACTGTCTGGATCTTCCTAACAGCAGCAGATTATGATAAAGCCGGTTGAGACTGACTGCTGAGCACCAGTGTCTTGGCTTCATGGAACAGAACTCTTCTTTCTGTTTTGACCTGCTGGATGTTTTTCTCAACGTTCCATTTGGGGCAGTCCTGCAAGAAAAAAGGGAGGCTGCACAACACAGTGGCACAAAGGGCTGGTCCCTGGCAAGACCCTTCATGGACTGCTTTGCAGCACCGATCACAGGTCTCCTCCCCCAATCACCTGTCACAGACATAGCCAAATCGTTGACAGCAGAAACACCTCATCAGAGAAGGAATGTAGAGGTCAACTTACCAACTAGGTAGCCTACTTTGATGGTCATTGGAAGACTGGGTGAACAAAAGATTAGGGAGAATGTGTTCGTGGCTATTCTCTCTGATCCTTTCATGGACATCAGTCACCCCTTGAGGCTCCCAACTCTCTCTTTATCTCTCTGCCTCTAACACTCCTCTCAGACCAGCGCATCTTACCACACCTTTTGGAAAGTTCAGTTGCTCGTGGTGTGTCACTCTGATCTCCCTGTCCACCAGCTTAGTGGTGCTTAAAAAAGCTGTTCTGCTTGGAGTTTGGTTCTGTGCTCCACCAGGAATGATCCATTCTTTAGCCTTTTTACTGGTAATCCTCCCTGCAATTCCCTGAGATCCTTTCTGAATTGTGAATGGACTTAGGGCTGAAACTGGCCTCTCCTGTTCAGTTCCTTCCAACTACAACTAAGTACAAGCCAGGAACCCCAGAATCCTGTCCTCCTCCTTGTCTCTGTGTCCGAGTCGCTGTCCAGATCTGAATCTTTCATTAAAGCTGTAATAACTTTTTTTTTTTTTAATGGGGAAATTTTCGCATTAGAAGCCATATTTCATGTATTTTGTTTCATCTCTCCCTTACCCACCTGCCATGGAGTCCAACCAGGGACCATGGCCAAGAAATCGCTGTCTTGACTCCTTCCAGGCTTCAGAAGAGATAGAGGACAAACAGGAGCCCATCAACCCTATCCCCCTGACCATACTCAACTCCTGAGGTCAAGAGCCGAGCACTGCAGGGGTTACCTTGGCCAGCCAGGGAACTGCCTGTCTTGATCCTGCCCCATGAAGGGGGAGCCAACTGATAAACCTGGGCCAGAGTGTACCCCCTGTCTAAAAGAAGTCTGAGCCAAAGAGATGCGATGAGGGCACATGCCCTCTCAATCATCAGAATCTCATTCTGGTCCATCACAGGTCGCACTGTACAGCAAATGCAGATCTTAAGAAGACACACAGAGAAAAAAAGCATGTGGGAAAGAAGACTTGAAGAGGAGACAAAAACAGAAAAGAGCCAAGTAAGAAAAGTTGAAGATATGAAAAGGACAAAGGCAGGTTACTATCTGTCAGGGCACTCAACCTCAGCCTTTCTGATATGGGAGGCCCTACCAGGGGCATCAACTCCTACCACACTGTGATCAGGTAAGACATCAGCTTGACTTTCCAGGCCTAGAAATATTTTAAAAAAAAAAAAAAAAAAAAAACTAGCCTATCATCCGAGTATTGATGCCCCCACCAGCAGAGCCTAAGGAATCATGGAACAGTGCAAGCCCTCCAACCACGCAAGATTGCCACCCTCCTAGGGCAGCTTGGAGACAGAAGTACGCCGGCTTGGAGTGGTATCTCCATGGTCCTTGGCTGGAGTAAAAGCTCCCTCCAAGAGGGGACAGTGACTGGACTAACTTTCATCAGCAATAAAATAAGAAGTGTGTGTGTGTGTGTGTGTGTGTGTGCAAAAGAGAGAAAGAGAGAGAGAGTGTGTGTGTGTGTGCCTCTGTGTGTGTGTGTGTGTGTGCGTGCGTGCGTGCCTCTGTGTGTGTGTGTGTGTGTGTACAATGAAATGGTTTTTGAGTAGATACTTAAGACTGAGTGAGAAGTAGTCATGATCCGTGTGTTGTACAGCTATTGTTTTGTGTGTGTGTGTGTGTGTGTGTGTGTGTGTGTGTGTGTGTGGGAGGGAGGGAGGGAGAGAGAGAGAGAGAGAGAGTGTGTGTGTATGCATTTGTGCCTCTGCTGTGTATGTGTGTGTGTGTGTGTGAACATGACTTTTATTTGATGTCAACAGGTGTCAGCATAGGACAGGGGACCAGAGGCAGAGGTCAGGAAGCTGCTGTACAAAGAGAGAGAGGTGTTGTGTTGGACCAGCCCCTTGTGCCATCTAGCAACACACCCAGCCAGACATCCCTGAGTTCACTGGTGAACCTGGCCTGAAGATTCTACTGGAGGGGTACAGACCAATGAACTACAACCGGCTTTCCAGCAATGATGAAATGCTGGACAAACTGACTGCTAAGACACAAATCTACACAGATCAGGTGATAGCTGTCTCTCATCCAAATAAGAGGTTTGCCCACATCAAGGACTGGAAACCAACAGACTGTCCTGAAATATCCAGATTTCAAGGGCTGTTACTGTTGGCAGGCAATAGGGGCATCAGGAAGGAAACTACTTCTGTGTGTGGGCAGTGTCCTTAAACCCCATCTTTGTGTGTGCAGCCTTGTTTCCAGGTGTACAACATCATGAAAAACTATTGGACTGCTGCTCTCAACATATATGTTTTATCATCTTTAAGTGTGTGTTGTGAGTTGTGCTTTTATTATATTTGGGGATACAGTGACACAGAAATTTCATTCTGAAACCCAGATGTTCTGCGGGGAAAACTGATGAATGTGAACATTTTGGATGTTTCTTCATGTGCACAAGGTAACAGAATGCAATTTTCGTGATGATTTTGGGGTTTTTTTTACAATAATTCGTTGTTTGTTCCATACTGATATGATACTATTACAATATCATGTATAGAAACTGAGTGATTAACTAATACACCCATTTTACTTCGACCATCTCAATGGAGACCCAGGATCAAGAGATTCTCCTTGGATGCCTTTTTTTAGGTCTGCAGGATCAGAGAAGGTGGGGAAAATGCGTAAGCAAACATCCCCTCCCATGAAATCGACAAAGCATCCACAGCAATAGCTAGTGGATCTGGAACTGGTGACACAAAGACTGGTTGTTCCACCTGGTCGCAAAAAGGTCCACATGGGGCATCTCCCAACACTAACTGTAACATATTGACTGAAAAATGTTCTTTGTTGAGCATCCACTCCAATGGTTCCACTGGATCTTTCCAGGATAGAGTATCTGCTAGAACACTGAGTTTGCCAGGGATGTGTCTTATGGGCAAGGAAATTTATACTGCTTAATAAAACAGATATACGGTCACTGCCACATCGTTCAACGGTCAGGATTCTTTAAACTGCTGAGTTGTCCGAACATACTGTCACCAAGCGATGAAGGCAATTGCAAGTGCCAGAAAGACCACTCCCATCTCCAGAAGAGTTATGTGTTCTGGGTCTGGACTTCCTAACAGCTACTGCATTTGAGAAGTCCAGGAGCAGATGAGCTCCCCAAGGGGACTTGCTCGCATCTGCACAGAATGAGTGCAGCAATGGGAAAGTCTGAAGAGGAATGCCTGAAGTCAGCAAGGCTAAGTCTGTCCATGGCTGAAGAGAATTATGAAGGATGGGCTCAGAGGAATCATAATGTCCCAGTCTGAGTCTAAACATCACACAGTGCCCACAGTGCAGGTAAAGTCAGCCCAATGGAAGTTCTGAAGCAGCCAAAACCAGACCAATCATCATTTGCATGATGCAAGGATTGGATTAGTGACTGTGCAGTGGAACATATCTTTCTGTCCTTGATTCCAGGAGACTCATTAGATTCAAGTCAGTTTTGAAATGCATGCCAAGATGAATGAAATTCTTGGACGGAAACTCTGATTTTTCTAGACTTACTTGAAATCCAAGGGAGCAAAGTCTGTTCCAAACTAGAGCGGTTTCTTTGATAGGATGTTGGGGTCCCGATGCTTCTGAAGCAGGTCATCCAGGTCGTTGGAAGACAAGGAATCTATCCTGCAACGAACAATCTCTATGACTGTGTTCATAACTCTTGTTAATACCCAAGGACTGAGAAAGAGACCAAAGGGGGGAGCCTTGAAACAGTGTGAAGCTGGATGAAAGGAATATGGAAATAGGCACTGGACACTTCCAGACTAACCACCCAAGTCCCTGGAAGAATCGACACATGTAGTGTGCAGACTGTCTCCAAGATGAATTTTGTGGGAAAGTGAACAGACCAAGTTTGCTCAAGTGTATCAGTGGCCTCCATTTTCCATTTTTCTTGGGGACTCAAAACAGGAATTTAAAAAATGTCCCTGTGGACAGGGTTGAGGATGACCTGATGAAGTGTTTTGATTTCCCTCTAAGAAAACCTTAGCTCTGGATGGGGTCAAAGGGTATCTTTGTCGAAATGGGGATGGATGAAAGAGAAGCGAATGATGAGAAGGAAATCTTCAAGCTATTCTTTATCACACATCTGAGTTGAGTCCCTCCCACTGCCAGTAAATTACCATAAATGGCTTCCTGACCAATAGGAGAACTGGACGAGGATAGTCAATAGCATCAGTTCCATCCTTGGCCCCACGAGCGCACTTGCCCAGATGACTTTTGGCGAGACGGACGACAGAAAATCCTTCGGCCGTAGGGGGCAGGCTGTTGTTCACACATGGTGGGGCAATGAAAGGAAAAAGGGGGAGTTGAAAATCATGGTGCTGAAGAAGTGGAGGATCCTTGAACCTTTCCGCAATGCGTGGCACAGAATCTCTAAACTGAAGAGGACCCTGAACTGCAGCCTGATGCAGTGCCACTTACACAACAGATTTCTGACGAAGACTCTCATCTCTAAACTGAAAAGGACCCTGAATTGCAGCCTGATGCAGTGCCACTTTAACAACAGATTTCTGACGAAGACTCTCAAGCAAATTATCTCTATATACCAGGGGACATACCACCCGATCAGAGAGGGATGAGAAGAGGGCTGCTTAAGAAACACAGAAGAACCTTCGGCCAAATACTAACATTTCTGAAGGTCTTCCATCGAAGCAGTTCCTTTTTTTCAAACAGAAAGGAGAAAGGAGAGAAAGGAGAGCAAAGACAGCTCCAGGAACGAAATGGAGGAGATGAGGGAGTATACAGAACATGCAAACAAAGTACATGGAAGTAGGATATTTCACACAAGATGGCGCTCATAAAGACAAGTAACATGCATCCAGGTTAGCACACTCAGCCTGAAAAGACAAATGCATGTTTCAGACAACAGGAATATTTTCTGGTAACCAGTCTTTAACGGGGGAAAACTGGAGTGAGTGTAATGAGAGTCGAGGAGGGATTCATTCATGATGTCTTGAAACTGCCCCATCTTCTTAGGTGACGAATCAGTATCGCTGCTGCCAGTCTCCTCCAAAAAAAGAGGAACGAATTCAGACCTTCTGAGACACTGGTGCAGGGGATCCAAAATAAGAATCTGAGAATAAACTTGAAGATGACCAACCATGCATTATCGACCACTGCCTTAGTCAGTACAAATCCAGAGGTAGCGTTAATTTCATCATTATTATAATATTCATCGAAGTCATTGTAGTCATGTTTCCATTCTTCTTGCTTGTCAGACTCCCGTTTGCTAACATTCATACTTATCATACCTCTCATTTCATCAGAGCACAACCAGTCCTCCCAGCTCATGATGCCCGTGGAGCACCCATTCACATTGGCCTTGTGGGCAACTCTCAAAGCAGCGCAGTTCCCATGGAGGCAAACTTCTCTGAGGCTTACCAGAAAGACAATGGGAAACCAGCCACTCCTCAAAAATAGGTTGCCCAGGGATAGGGGGTTGTAGAGCATGCTGGCCAAGCCTCCACTGTCCCACGGGACCAAAGCTGAAGTATTGAAGCAGGGAGCATCGGCAGCTACTCTCTCAAAAACTGACGGACTGTAAGAACAAAATTAAAAAAGCGAGTGTCATGTAGAAGTCGGCCAACAGTGACACTCGCATGAGCTACAGGAGGTGAAAAGGTAAACAGCCAGTGCAGGGAACACAGGTCGAGCACTGACACAGTTTACCGACAGAACTGCAAATTCTGTGGGTTAGCAGCTTCGAAATGCTGGTTAACCAGGGGTGCACCAAGGCACCCCGTAATGGTGTCGTCCATTGTAGAGTAGAGGCAAGCTGCAACAATTCCTTAATATTCTAGATTGTTCTCTTCCTTAGCAGAAAAGGCAAAGTCAAAGGAACACTTCTGAGCATCCATCATAGCACCAGGCTGGAGAACAGCTGACTTGAAATATCTCTGAAAAAGGTCGGGGTCCAAGGGCTTCCTAGCCTGGTTGGGGTTTAGGGTCAATCCCCTGGTGGGGGGGGCCCTGGGGGGCAAAGCCCCCCGGCCGAAATGGAATCTATGCAGTTATAAAGACCATTTCATGGTCTCTCATGATAGGCAAATTACTACGCGCAGGAACCAAAGAGACCAAAAGAAAATAACAGCACACACACAAATTACTTCATTAGGAACCAAAGAAAACAACAGCCACACACATGAGCGCACACATATGCACATGCATGTACGCACATGTACACACACACACACACACACACACACACACACACACACACACGCATACTTACATAAATTTCACTGGCTAGTTCACTTTTCCATATTAAGTCGAAAACCACCGATCGAAATTGTGCAATACTGTAGTATTTTCCGTCCAATCAAATGAACATAGGATCATGGAAACCTGGATTGGATCTGGAAAAACTGGATGCTGTACGAGACTCAGGGTCGTAATGTGTTTCATCATTTTTTTTCTTAAAAATTTGTTTTCGAACAGATTTTTTTCTTCAGATGTTCGCTTTTCCTGCCTCTAAAAATCAAGTGATTTTCCAAAAATCCTCTGATCCAAGGAGAGTTTTCCAGCCCGTACAGCGCTCCAGTCAAGAAAAAGAGCATTTTTCCTTGACGAGGAAAAGGAGAAAACTAAATTATAGTGAGGGGGAATGAGTTGATTACATGTCCATCAGGGTAGACCACTCCTGTATTGCTGGTGGTTTTTAAAGTAGAGTTACTTCCCTGTTCTCAACTCAATATTTTATTTTTGAGAGATTCCTCATGTATTATGTGTTCCACCACGCCAAGTGGGGATACAGCATTTTGTCGACAGGAAAGAATATATCAACTATTCACATGCTTGAAATAGCTAAAAACAGGAGAGACAAAGAAACAGTGCTTAAGTATAATTTGCCTGTTGCTTAGTCAAGCAAAATCACAATATGTGACATGAGTATTGGTACATATTGCTAAGCCAGATCAACTGGACACTGACGCTGAGCTAGACAACATGTGATTAATGGTGCAAAGTTGTTTAAGACTGGACGCTGACAGACTAATTTTAAACAGGGGAAGTCTCTACGATTTGTGGTGTACTGTCTGTTAGGTTTATGATTTTGTGAACGTGGTGTGTTCATATATGAGGGAGGACACCTTCTCAAGTCTGAACTTTTTGCTTTTTTCCTTGATGGAATTTTCACTGACGTTTCACTTCGTTGGTATACTTTAGTATATAAGACAACATCACTCCGCAATCTGACCTAGTATTCATGTTTTTTAAACTGTGATATATTACTGAATCTTGCTACACCTGATTTAATTCCTTGTTCTCTCCAATTTAAGGGGGAAAGCAACTGAGCTTTTGCATGTGAAATTTTCTCCATTGCCACCGAGCATGACAAAGACAGAGAAGTCCCTTGAGAGGGATGAAAAACTGAACAATTAGTCTTCTGATGAGGAAGACAGTGCACAAAGCAGGATGGATAAATTATGAGAAAAAACATCAACAAAATGACTACCATGCTTTCCAGTTCGGAACAGCTTGGTGCTGCCTTCAAGGCAGAAAGTAACAAAGGAAAAGGCAAGAGGAAGAAAGGTGGAAACCATACGCAAGAGGTGGTGGTCGCTAGCAAAAAAAAATATCGCTCACACACTAACACCCTTGAGCAGGAGAGTGATTCAGATTCATATAGGAATAGTTCCAAATATGATGGCGTCAGTCTGTCCTGCGAGACAATGGTGCTGCGTCGTGGATCAATCAGTTGTGGAGTTGCTGCGCCTGCTGTGGCTGAACAGCGCAATCCTTGGACAGCAGACTGTTGCAGTTGCTGCAGGTAAAGTCTTGGTCACTAGTGTCAGTTGGTGCCGACACAATACCTTGCTGTCATGTGATATAGCCTCACATGGAAACATGTGACGTTCCATCACATATAGACTTGTTTGATATGAATCATTTCCCTAGGTGACAGAAAAAGGAAAGGGTTAAAGGAGATAAATTCATGTGGCCTGACCAGTGTGGATGGTGTCCCTAATTAGTAATAGCTGTGAGAATCACTCAGTGAAATGGATGGAGGTTGACCATTGGGTGAATCACTCAGTGAGATTAGTGAATATTGACAATTGGGCAAAAGTTAACCATGGGCTGGTAATGTGTAGCGATCACTGAATACGTACTCAGGAGGAATGAAGGAAGAAAGAATAAAGTATAGCCAAGAGATGGCCTGGAGACGTTGACCAGACACGTGGCTCTGAATGGAAGGGGAACGCGCCTGTGACCTGCAATTACCAGGTGAAGTATAGACAGATGGGGAGAAAAAGAAAACAAGGGATAAACTATAGAAAAGAAAAAAATAAATAAAAAAAAGAAAGAATTTACAATTTAAATCCTGAAATAGATTACTTACACGAAACTCATTCATTATTCAGCCCCCCAGTGCTGTGGCAGCACTAGATGTCTTAAAGTAAAGGAAGCCAGAGAGAGTTCCTGCCTTTCTCCAGTGGCTGGAGAATTATGACGAGAAGAGGGCAGCGACTGCGGCAGTCATGGAAGAAGTTCATGAGTTGAACGAACATCGTGCTGTCTATCATGATTACTTACTGTTCCCCTGGGTTGTGTCTTGGACATTTTTCTTAATTGTAAGCCATCTCATTGTTTTTGGAAGCTGGTTAATTGTCTCTCCATTGGGAAGGAGAGAATCATTGAAAAGATTTTGCCTATGAATTAACGTTGTGTGAATTGTCTCCCCAATGGGAAGGAGAGGATCACCAATAAAAAATTGATTATAACTAAATATGTGGAATACTTGTCCCTCCTCTAGGACAGACAGACTGAATGAAGAAATGTAAAAAAAAATATCTGTATTGATCAAGCATTATTTTGGATTGTGTTGCTGATCATTGTTCAGTAAATTGCCCCCCAGTAAGGAGGGGGAGAAGAAAAGGAAAGTGTAGCTGCGCCTTCTGATTGTCTGGAGTGTTTGCGTGCGCACGAGGTAAATGCTATCACGAGCGCTAGCGTGCATTTGTGCTAGTGTGACACCGTCTGCTGCACCTCTGTTCTTCCCATTGGGCCTTTCTCCTCTGCTCTGCTTGTTTGATGCCAGCCTTGATGGTGGACTGCCAGCTGACCCGGTCTGAAGCTGCCGTCTCCAGGTCTGCTGGGTCAGGGCTACCTGCCTTCAGGTCGTACTTGCATACAACCTTGTAGCACTGGGCAGGCCGTCCTGTGGGTCTGGAACCTGTAGCCAACTCGCCATACAGCATGTCTTTTGGGATGCAACTGTCGTCCTTGCAGCTGATGTGGCCAATCCAGCACAGGTTTCTCTGTGTCAGCATGGTGAACTTGCTAGGCATCCCGGCCCAGGCCAGGACATCCTTGCTGGTAATGTGGTCCTGCCAAGTGATGCCCAGGGTCTTTTGAGTCAGCGCAGGTGGAAGGCCTTCAGTCTGCGTTCTTGTCGAGAGTACAGGGTCCATACTTCGCTTCTGCAGAGAAGAGTGCTCAGCACACAGGCTTGGTATACTTTCATCTCAGTGTTTAATGTTAGCATGGTGGTGTCCGGCCAGGCATGCCTACCCCAAAATTTGCTTTCAGGACAATACAGACAGAAATCAGGGACAAATCCGTAAAATCAGAGTAAAATCAGGGACAGTTTCAGTGTTGTTTTTGGAGAAGTTCACAACAGCTGTAGCTTTGCTTTGACTGCACTGGAAGCCTTTGGCTATTTCAGAATCTGGAAACATCTTTTTCACAGCTTTTATTAAAGTGTCTAGTGAAGTCATTGGCAAGTTCATGTTTACCACCAGCTCCACGATCATCAATTTTCCGCCCGTGACATCCAAGTTACTGCTTGTTGAACTTGAAGATTCACTGGTGCTTGGTTTAGTGAAAAAGTCACTGATTTTTGGTGTTTTTTGTGTTGTCTGTCGAGTCAGATGGCGATGCATACTGAGCGTGTTTGTCCAAGTTGATGTGGCGCCGACAGTCATCTCTGCCACCAGATTTCACTGAGAAATCATACACACGTCTCGCAGAAGGCAAACGAAACTCCTTTCCTCCCTTGTTGTAGACAAGGCCACTTTTCCGAGAATTCTTTTTTGAAGACACAACCTCTCGCTTCACGGTCGTTTTCTTCTTCTTTTCACTCCTTTCTGACCCATCCAAAGAGTCAGAATCCGACTCTGTGTGGACATCATGTCTCCTCTTCGACGCCATGTTCTGACTTGAAAGTGAAAGCAACGTGGGTTTTTTTTTTTTTGCGCGCATGTGTATTATATCTACTCACTCTAGCAGACGATATTCTTGGCTCAGTTCTGTGCAGCATGATAAGAATGGCTTTTTAACTCCCGATTTTTTTTCCCGGGATGCCCAATTTTTTTTCCGGGACACGTGTTGCAAACCTAGGATTTCCAGGACAGTGGCTTCTAAAATCAACTTTCCAAGACAAATCCTGGATGGTCAGGGACGGTAGGCATGCCTGTGTCCCAGACTTTGCTGTTGCTGCCATGCTGATCCGCATATTTAACATGGCATCCTGAGACAGGTGCTGGAGATGGTAGAGCCCAGGTAAGAGAAGTTGTTGACCACTTTGAGGGTGTGATTGCCAATGGAGATGTGGGGAGTGCTGCTTACATCCTGGCCCATGTTTGTTTTCTTCAAGCTGATAATGAGGCCAAACTCGTCAGCGAAGCAGGTCATGAGCGTAACAACCCTCCTCTGTGTAGGCAGTGCGGGTGATGTCACCTGTGAAGAGCATCTCCCTGATGAGGACTTTCCACACCTTTCATCTTTGCTTGTAGGCATGCTCGGTTGAAGAGGCTTCCATTACTCCTAGTGTGGAGGAAGATGCCATCTTCAGACTGTCAGAAAACATAGCACAGCAGCAGTGAGAAGATGATGCTGAAAAGTGTTGGGGTAAGCACATACCCTTGTTTGACACCGCTCTTGACTAGAAAGGGGTCCAAAGATGAACAATCGTACTGGACAGTGCTGTTCATGTTGTCATAGAAGGACGTGATCATCTTCAGGAGCTTGGGACATATGATCCCGTGTAGTCGGGTGAAGAGGCCTGACCTACTGACCAAATTGAAGGCCTTGGTCAGGGTTGATTAAGGCAATGAACAAGAGTCTTCTCTGCTCACAGCACTTCTCTTATAGCTGTTTCAGGGAGAGTAATTATGTCGAATGTTGACCTCGCAGCTCTGAAGCCGCACTGCATCTCTGGGTACACTCGTTCAGCAAGTAGATGCAGCCTGTTGAGGACAATGCAAGCCAAGGCTTTGCCAACAATACTGAGGAGGCATAATCGGTGATGGTTACTGCAGTCACTGTGGTGCCCTTTGTTCTTGTATAGCATGATGTTTGCTTCGCGCATGTCTTTGAGTATGGTCCCTTCCTCCCAACACTGCAGCAGAAGCTCATGGAGATGACTGAGGAGAGAACTCTCCCTGCAGGCTTTGATTACTTCTGCTGAAATGCCGTCGCTACCCTGAGCTAGCATGTCAATGGCCTTGCTAAAGTTCCTCAATGGTGGGTGGGGCGTCAAGCTCCTCCAAGACAGGCAGGGCACTGGTGTTCTCAATGGCTGAGTGGTTGACCGAGTTCTCCCTGGAGTCCTCAGCTTCATCTCCCTGAGTTCTCAGCTTCATCTCTCCATCTATTTGCTGCAACCGCTGATGACCTCCCCAAATGTAGATTTCAAATATAGTTTGCCTGCATTAAAAAGGGAAAGAGAAGAAAATTCTAGTTCCATGGGTGCTACCAGTACATTTGTAAAAGCCTAAAAGGCAGAGGTCCAGGGGCTGCGCAGGCCCTGGGGTTCAGGGCAGTACCCCTGTTGAGAGGAAGGCAATGCCCCCTTAAAGCTGAAAGAAAAATGCATTTTAGAAGGCAAATTAAAGGCTCTCACTGAATATAATATGGAAAATTAGGCCTGAAATTAAAGCATAAAGTTTGTAAATCAGTATGTAAAACACAATTAAAATGCAATTTCCTGAAGAAAATCAAAGATAAACTTCTCTCCGTTTTTTTTGTTTCACATCTAATCTACACATACCTTTGTAACTTTTTATCATCCATGTACTGTAGATTGTAGAGCTACTGCATGAATTATTTTTGGTAGATGGCTGCAGACATGCTTGGTATAAACCGCAATACAGCTACTCTTCAGATGCAGTCTTGGCATTCAATTTGAAATCACCACACAAGAGGAATGAAATCACAATAGAATTTGTTATCACTATCTGAAATCTTCTGAAGTCGGAAGTCTTCAAACGAACAGAACAGAAAGCCACCCATGGCATGTCCATCTTCTGTAGCCACAGGCCAAATGTTTTGCCGTTTGTATCCACATCCATCTGCTATTCCCATCGCCATCGATTCTGCATGCCTTTCTCCACCTCCTCTAGCCCTAGGACATCGCCTTTTGTCAAGAAATGCATTGCAACAATTGTTCCACTGTCACACCAACATGTCATGCGCCGACTTTCAAAGGTGCATGTTTGGTGTCCAGTCGACCTAAAGGAAGTGGAGCACTTTGTACCTCCAGAATGGAGGAGCGAAAACAGAGTGCACGAACACTTGGATAGGAATTTAAACAAATACTGGAACTGGCATCCAATTAAAATCATTCTTCAAAAGTTCCTTGCTCCTCAGATTTTAAAAAACAGGCATCATCATGGCACCAGCCATAATTAAAAACCAGTACTCCTGGCAGATAACCAGCACAGTAGCACCCATGTAGTTCAGACGGAGACTTGACTGATGATGAAGTTATTTCCATTTCTTCTTCTGATGAAGACATGTAGAAAAATACTGAAAATAAGTTAGAGGAAAAAGAAAAAAACAGTAGAAGGTGTAAGTTCCTCCTTAGCCAAGGTGGCGCACAAATGTTTCAAAAGACACAATGACATCAAAGTTACAGAAAAAATTGACAAAATCAAAAGACCTAAAAATTGTGACAATTTACAAGTCCCCATTGTAAACTCACAAGTATGGAAGAAAATTCCAGCCTCTGCTAGGAAAGCAGATCTGAATCTGGCTCAGACTCGAAGGACCATCGTCAAAGCTGCTACTGTCAACAGCACTCAGCTTGTGCTCCATACTGACGGCAAGGGCACAAGTACAGCAGACAAACAGTTAAAGACAGCTGTCTCTAACATATACTCTGATGTGCTTTTCCTGCTTGGCCATCTCTCTCTAGACAAATCCTACAGATACAGGCAGGCTTAATGCCCGTTCATTAGCCAGGATTTTGTTGCACTATGTACTGAATCTATGCCTATTACAAGCAGGCTATTTGGGGATGACCTTGCTAGCTCCCTAAAACAGGTCAGATAAATGAAGAGGATAAGTTCAGCTGTGACTGGAACAAGTGGGATGTGGATACACAAGCACCAAAGGCCAGCACCCAAGAGCCTTGTTTTTTTTTTTTTAGGCCAGACGAATTGACGCTAAAGAGGGCATGTACACAGAAAGCCCTTCTATAGCGGGCAGTCAGAAGTTATACTACAGTAGCAAAATGTAGGCCTGAGTCACCCACACAAAAAAGGGTAAGTGGTAAGTATGTTCCTCCATCACCCCTGCTCTCATATATAGAAGCTGAGGTTTGTTCATTTCAAACTGGCTGAATCAATCTTTTCAGTGAAAACTAGAGAAAGCTGACAAAGGATCCTGACATACTTGAAACCGCAAATTGACTTAACTTGAATTTTACTGTTCAATCAATGATCTTCCAAACCTACACAACTTAGCGGAATTATAAAGAAACGCATATTATTTCTGACGAGGTCCAGAAACTAGTCGAGAAAGGGATTATATCCACATGCACCCTAGATCATGGTCAGTTTATTTCTCCAATTTTCACACAGCCCAAAAAGGATGGAAACCACAGGATTATTCTTAATTTGAAACAGCTGAATAAACATATTGCATATCGCCATATTAAGATGGACACTTCAGACAACTCTTAGACTGATTACATCACACTGCTATATAGCATCATTTGATCTAAAAGATGCTTATTTCTCAGTGTCAATCCATCCAGATCATGAAAATAAAATTCCTGCGATTTGTATGGGATGGTCAACTTTGGCAATTTCAAGCTTTACCAGTTTCTCTCCAGGCTCTTCTGTGTGTAGCTGATGTGAGAAGATAATTTCCAGTGCTTTTAGAACTAAGAATTTTTATGAAGATGGACTGAGTTGAGAGTTTAGCAAGCGATGGGTATTGTCTGAATGAGAAAAAAAAAACAAAACCATAAGCTCTGATGGACTGTGAAACTGGGAATAAAGAAATAATTGCAAGAGAAAAAGGTCAAACTGAAACTGAAGAATAACTCAAACGATCTGCTGTTTTTCTTCTCCTTTCTTTTCCTCTTCTGCGTTAGATCAATGTTCATCTTTTATTTCCCCTTTTCCTCACACAGTTATATTTCAATTCCATGGCGTGATGCTGTCTCGTTTTTCCAATACACACCGCAAGTGGAAATATTGAAGAATATCTAAAGACAAAATCCCCAAAGCTCCCTCTGGGGAGT
>JADBJO010000155.1:20144-85144 GCA_016801955.1 Conus betulinus
AAAAACGGCGTTTGAAAGTAAAAAAAAGTTAAGCAATTTTCACACACACCTCTTTCAAATAATGTCATTTTTTTTTAAGAAAAATGTGAAAATAGACGAAATGAACACCACAGATAGTTTCAACAGACTTTCTTGAGCACAAAAACACATAAAAACCCAAAAACACAATTTTTGAAAGAAAATGGTCAAATTTTCGTGCCACCTCTCTACACTACTTGCAAAACATTGAAAAAAAAGAAATGGCAGTTTGAGTTTTCTGCGTTCAGGTTGATGAAAAATCATTTTAAAATATTTTACAAACATCATCGCAATCCTGGATTGCTGTAGGTGATTTAACCAAGGGAGATAATTTCTAACTTCATCAGTTTGATGAAGTTACAAATTAATTCCCTTGGTAAAATCGCAGACTATCCAGGTTCGCGACAATGTTTATGAAAATTTTGTTTTCAAATAGTTTTTCACTAACCTGAACGCAGAAATATCAAACTGCCATTTCTTTTTGCCACGTTAAACATTTTTGGAGCTTGATTTTCAAAGGTTTTCAAGGCGGTTTGGTCAACAGAACCATTTTATTGATTTTCAAAGGTTTTCAAGGTTTGGTCAACAGAACCACATTTTACTGATTTTCAAAGGTTTTCAAGGTTTGGTCAACAGAACCACATTTTATTGATTTTCAAAGGTTTTCAAGGTCTTGAAATTCCCTGTCAGAATTCAAGGAGTTTCAAGAAGTGTACGAACCCTGTACATAAACCGTACAGTATACCATGAATTACAATCACAGCCATCCTATATAGTGCGAAGTAAACCATACAGTATACCATGAATTACATTCACAGCTATCCTATATAGTGCTAAGTAAACCATACAGTATACCATGAATTACAATCACAGCTATCCTATATAGTGCTAAGTAAACCATACAGTATACCATGAATTACAATCATAACCTGCCTTTGAAGTATTGCAAAAACCCATATAGTACACCATAAACTGCAACCACAACCTGCTTATGTGATAAGTTAATTGTAGAATACACCATAAATTACTATCACCATCTATCTATCTAGCATATACTAAAACTTAAACAAACATTACAATCACAACTTGCCTATATGGCAGTAACTGAACCTTACACCATAAATCAAGACTGCAAATGACTTTTCCCTGATAGTTCTGTTAGAATGGCCTTATGCTTCGACAAAATTATCAACATGCTTTTTTGTATCTTATGCTTTCATGAAGATATTCTCCAATATTTTTCAGGGCATCAGACAATATATGAAATACAAGTAATCAAGAAAATATGAGTGTTATGTGTTGTATTCCCAACAAGTTGGGTTTTCAAAAAATGTTTAATCAGATAATTAGAGTTTACAAGTGTGCTGAAACAAGAGAGTGCGCTGGAGATTTCAATACAACATTGGCATATTTGTCAGTGATACACATAATACGCATACAATTTTAACCTGACAACATGAAAAAGGAATAATAACAACAATAATAATACTAATAACAATAATGCTAATTATTATCACTATCATTATACACTAATAACAATAAAATGTTAATGATGATGATACTAACACGAATAACTGCATCAACAGCAATAACAACAACAACAACAATAAGAAATGAACCTCAATAAGTTGGTGGTCAGTGAAAAATGGGGAGTTTGTATTATACTCCCTGTTTGGCTAAGTATACTTACCATGTCAGACCATAGCATTAAACGGCTGTCAGTCAGCTCTGTCAGGCCGAAGTTTTGTGGCAAATGCAGGCATAAGATAGTCACGTGACGCCCACCCTACTTCCGATTACGGAAGATGCCGAAGATCGTGTACTGTCCGTCATTCAACGAGGCCTGCGCGCAAGGCAACCCCAGGGAACTTGGCGCTAGCGGGGAAGGTAGGGCGGGCATTAGAGTCTGACATGGTAAGTATACTTAGCCAAACAGGGAGTATAATACAAACTCCCCATTTTGGCGTCGTATACTATACCATGTCAGACCATAGCAGAATTTAAAGGAATAGGAGGAGGGCGAGCGCCCTAATGGTTCCTGGGTTAACTGTTATGGCTGTATTGGCCGCCACAAATGAAAACCCCTTAGAACCATCAGCCCTGGTCATGCGGATGTCCCTTAGATAAAAGTTTATGAAAGGGTTCTCCGAACGCCAGTAGGCTGCCTCCAGGAGATGGCACACGGGGACAGAGTGCTGGAACGCTGTGGACATGGCCAACGCTCTGACCTCGTGGGCTCGAGGGGAAAGGGCTGGGAGGTCTTTGTGGGCCTGGGCATAGGCAGATTTGATAGTATAGAATAGCCACCTAGAAATCGAGCCCGCCGAGATGTCTTTCTTGTTGTTGGGGTTGATGGAAATAAGGAGGCTTCTCTGAGAGGAACGCCTGGGGTGGGAACGCTCCCAGTAGTATCTGAGGCACCTAGAGGGTATGGGTCCATGTCCCCGCTGCCTTCGCTGCCTAAGATATCCGCTAGGGAGCGGATACCCAGGGAAGGAGAGGTCGTGCCCGGTTCCTGGTTCTTCGCTAAGAACTCAGGCAGGAACTTAAGCGAGACCGATCCGTCTCTGAGAAAGGCGATGTCCCGAGGGTCACAACTGAGGACCTGAATCCCACTTCGCCTCCTGGCTGAGGCCAGGGAGAGAAGGAAGGTGGTCTTGAAGGGGAGAATGACAAAGGGAATAGCACGGAGGGGCTCGAAAGGGGGTTTCTCTGAGGAGTCAAGAACCAGAAAGAGGTCCCACATGGGAGCGCGCCTAGGGGACGGAGCTTCCCGTAGGGCCACCCCCCCCGAGATAGTTCTCTAAGGAGAAAGTTATTGTCGATGATGGGCCGCCCCAGCTGTCAGATGGTGGTGCCTACGGCCGATCTGTAGCCCCGAATGGAACTAGCAGAGAGCTTTCGAGAGGATGAAAGGTGGGATAGGAAATTGCCTATCTGGTGGGATAGGAACTTGCCTATGTGGATGTTGGAGGGGAGGAGGTAGGGGACCGAGTTAGCCGTGCACCACGTGACCCATCTCTCTCATCGCGGTGGTCGCAATTTGGCTGGCATAGAAGCCAGCGCGTGTAGGCGAAGCATCTGGGGATTGGAGTGAGGGAGGCCCGAGCGAGGTTGTCTGAGTAAGTCCCACCAAGGGGCTAGCTGGAGAGGGGGAACGTGAGTGAGGGACCTGAGGTCCGGGAACCACAACTGAGTCGGCCACCACGGGGTTATGAGGATGAGTTTGGGTCTCTCCAGCCTGGCCTTCCTGATCACTTTGTGAAGTATGGGGAGGGGGGAAAGGCGTAGGCGAGGAGTCCCGTCCAGGGGAGGGAGAGCGCATCGACCGCGTACGCTCGGGGGTCCGGGAGTGGAGAGACATACATGGGGAGTCGATGGTTGTACCGGGTCGCAAATAGGTCGACCATGGGCTTGAACCAGTGTTCCCAGACGGTGGTTAGTGTCAGCTTGTTCAGGGTCCACTCTGTGTGCAGAAGGGTCCCTGACCGGCTGAGAGTGTCTGCCAGGATGTTGCGTGTCCCCGCTATGTGTCTCGCACGGAGGGTGGCTCCCCGTGCGTGGCACCAGCGAAGGAGGGCCTCTGTCCGTAGAGAGAGGCCGATGGAGTGAGCCCCCCCCCCCCCCTTTGTTGATGTAATGGGCTACCGACGTGTTGTCCGTGAGGAGGAGAACCAGTCGGTGAGAGATAGATGTTGGAAGTGGAGGAGGGCCAGCCTGACCGCTTCCAATTCTAATATGTTGATGTGGAGGCGAGCCATCTGTGCGTCCCACATCCCCGAGGCATGACTGTCCCCCAAGTGGGCCCCCCAGCCGAGTTGGAGGCGTCTGTGTATAGTTCGAGGGACTGTGTTGGGAGAGAGATCGGAACGCCTTCGTGAAGAGGAAGGGTGCCAGGGAGAGGCCAAAGGGGAGAGCTTTGAACTGGAACACTCGAGCTTGCCAGACAAACCGGAGGTAACGTCTGTGCGCCGGGGTGAATAAGGATCTGGAAGTACGCATCTTTCAGATCTATGGAGGTAGCCCAATCTACGTGATGGATGGAGTCTCTGATCTGGGAGGGCGTGTCCATCTTGAACTAGGTATGTCTGAGGAACTTGTTGAGGGGAGAAAGGTCAAGGATGGGCCTCCATCCCACCGAAGGTTTGGGGATCACGAACAGGTGGGAGTAAAACCCGGGGTTGGGCTGGAAAACTTCGGTGATGGCCCCTTTCTGAGGAGTTCGAGGACTTCCAGGCGAAGGGCGTCCGCCTGGGCAGGTGGGGGGGTCGCTGGGGGACGGAGGAGGAGGAGCGCATGAGGGGAGGACGACGACGGTGAGCCCACGGTAGGCGAAACCCGTCCTGAAGAACCGACACTACCCAGGGGCTGAGGCCCATACGTCGCCACTGGCAGGCGGCCGGGAGAGGTTGCCCGCCAGGGGAGCCGATGGTCCAGATGGGGGGAAGGGGAAGAGTGGGCCGGTGCCTTGCTGGGCAGGTTGGGCCAGCTCCATGCGCACTACGGGAGTGTCCTCCAGTCACCGGCGGGGCCGTGCTTGCTGGCCAAACCAAAAATTTTGGCGAGGTTTAGGTTTAGGCCTCTGTGAGTTAAGTGGCCGCTTGGGGGGCCTGGAAAGGCGTGGCTGAGGCCGGGGGGCAAAGGACGCCGCCTGCTTGCGTTCCTCGAGCGAGAGAGACATAGCCGAGGTGGAGTGCTCGCCAAAGAGCGAGTGATCCTGGCCCGGGACACATCGTAGGGATGCCCTGAGTGCCGGGGAGAGTGAGGAGCGTGCAAGCACCGCGTCTCTAGCCACTAGCAGACAATTAAAATGGCTTGTTGCTGCGCTGTCCGCCGCAGCCGCCAAGTGATGCGATATCCTGTTAACTAGGTGTCGCATAAAGGGGGGGTCGCTGAATAAGCGAGGTTCGTCCTGGTGTGGTTCGGAGTTTGTATCCGAAGGCACTGGGACGGCGCCGTCATCCCCAGGCCAGAGTACCTCCGCCCTCTGCAAGAGCATGCTAAGGTAGGCATGCCCTGCAGTGGTGTGTAAGATGCCCATCCGGGCTACTCGGTCCCAGTCCTTTAGCGCTTAAAGGGGATGGTGGCCGAAGTAGGGGGGGGGCCCGGTTGGGTATCAGGCGACAATCTGATTGGGAGATGGCCCACTCCCTGGTAACCGGATTGTCGGCAAAGAGGGAGGCAACTGGGTGCTTCCTGTGGGTCCCAAGTAGGGCGCCGAAGGGGGCCGCATTGGGTGCCGGGGGCAGGTCTTGACCCGGCGTGGGGGGGACGGCGTCTGCACCCCTGGCGCGTTTTGCCGGACTCTCCCACAGCGAAGTGAGTGACTGAGGTGCGACAATTCTGAGTCTGGAGTATTGGGCTGGGGGCAGCCCAACGATCTCAGGGAAGGCCAAGATCGGCAGAGGGAGGGGCGTCCCTCGACACGAAGTCCGGTCGAAACCGTTCAATGGTGTGGATGTCATAAAGGGATGAGAAGAAGTCCTCATCGTAGTCGTCGTCCTCAGGCTGTGGGGAGTCAAGTTCCTGGGAAGGGAGGTCTTCCTCAGGGGGGCAACTGCGCGGGTGCGCGCGAGGGTCCCGCCCTGGTAGGGTGTGGCGGCGGGGGGGGGGAGGGGGGGGATGCGGGACCCTCGTGGCTCTATGCTCGGCAGACGGGCTGGGGTGGGAGAGCCCGGACTGCCGATCGGACAGCGCCCGAGGTGGGGAGGACCCAGGTCGACCCAAGTCTGCGAGGTTGGGTGCCACAATCGACCAAATTGTTGTTCAGGTTGGGTGTGTGTATTGAGCCACTGGTCCCTCTCGGGGGCATAGAGCCACTGGTCCCCGGGGAGATAAGCGGGCTGTGGCGGCCAGAGTACTGTGCAGGGACTCGCCGGGGACCGGGGTAACCTTGGGCAGCAGGGGGGGAATAGTAATCGACCCTGGTATGTGGTTTCCCCCCGGGGAGCGTGCCGGGTCCCAGTGGAATGGGACAGGTTACCCGTGGTCCCGCTGGTAGATCCTCCCCCGGAGGAACGGGACCGAGGACGTTGCCCAAATGGGGGCCGAGTAGGTCGGACCCCGAACGTCCTGAACCCCTAGGGGAACCTGCGACGGGCGCGAGCGGGGTGGTCGGCCGTCTTGTGTATGTTCACAACCGGTGGATGCACTCGGTGTTCCCATACGCCCAGAGTTATGGACATGTGCATGGTCGTGCCAAGACGTGGCCATAAAACTGCGTCCGGAGATAACTGGACGCTCCTCGTGCAGGGGTGTTGGCTGCACCTGTGCACGGTGGGGGGAGAGCGTCGTGAGACGGCGAGTCCGGATGGGGGGAAGAAGTGGACCCGCGCGTCCCATAAGTGCGAGTGACGGGTGGGGGTTCCAGCCCAAGGCCGTCACCCGTGCCTGTCCGCGGCCCGGCAAAGGTCCCCGGGGGCCGGGGGTCGCGTGACTCGGCATAGTAAGTGGATGTCTGACTATGCGCAGGAAAGCTAGAAGGCAGGGTGGCTGGGGGAGAAGCGGAATCCCGCTCGGATTCTTGGCTAGACGGGTTCCCCTAAGGGGGGGCCTTGCCCTTAGATTTCCTGGGCAGGTTGAACGAAAGGCACTTAGAAATCGCAGCCGGTTGCCTTCTAGCTTTCGAACGCAATGGTCGTGCGTCCGTCGGTCGGGTAGAGGAGGGAGACTCCCGCGTCCCCCGCGGGAGGGGGACGTCTCCGTCTACCGCGGCCGGGCCGTTCTCCCAAGGAGAGGACGGTTCGCTCGGGGTTGGAACCAAACTCGTGGATCCTCCGGGAATGTGAGCGAACTCTGAACGTCAGAGTTATTGCTCGACCCAGCCGAGTCCTTCACCATATTGGGCGATGGCGCGAGCGAAACCGGAGCACACGATCGTAACCGGGAGACACGACGGTCGATCGAGGAGGATAACCAAGTCAAAGTCGACCGATCGATCGTGCGCACACAATAAAATAAAAATGTAAACAACGCACACAATGGAATATACAGGTAAACAAGTCCGTACAGGGACACAAAGCGCAGCAGAAATGAGCGAAACAGTGCGTGAGAAGCGACCGTGGCGTGGGCCCAAAGTGCTGAGTAACGCCACGTGTAAATACAATGACGCCGGTCGATCGCGATCGTTAAGGACACGAAGGCGAGCGAGAATTGTGACAACTGAAAGAAAGGGGTGCAAACCAATTGAGGAAGCAAATTCAGGGCGAAAACCCACGTAAAATACCGAGGGTTAGAAGTTGGTGCACAAGAGAGGGAGACCGGCGCAAAACAAGATGGCGACGAGACCGGCTCACGATCGTCGCGCGGGGAGGTTGTGAAAACCGGAGCACACGATCGTAACACGACGGTCGATCGAGGAGGTTATACAGGTCGATCGACCGTGCGCACACAATAGCAATATAACACAATGGAAATATAAAAGAAAACAAGCTCGCACAGTGACAGAAACGCAGTAGCGATGAACGAAACCGTGCGTGGGCAACGACAGTGGCGTGAACCAAAAGTGCTGAGTAACGCCACGTGTAACAGCAATGCCGAAGGGCGATGCGATCGCCACGCACACGACGCCGATCGAAAAATGTGGCAATGAATGGGAGGGGTGTAAACAAATGTAGGAAGCAATTTCCGAACGACAAACCACGTGTAATTGCGTGGGCTAGAGAGCTGGTGCGACAAGGAATGGAGACTGGCGCAAAACAAGATGGCGACGAAACCGACCCGCGATCGTCGCAGATGAGATAGTGGAATCGTGATACAAGTAACGGCGAGATTAGAAATCGGAATTTAGGGGCAAAAGGCCGTAAAGGCGAGTGAGAATGCAAGGCCGATGGACAAAGGGAGGCCGAGAAAACGCGAGGGACGTGGCGATGGAAAATGCCGATCAACCTCGAACCGGTTACGCAAAATAGACAAGAACCGGGAGCACCACGATCGCGAGAAAAATTTCAGCGAATAAGGTTAGAATGCTAGCCCATCCGATAACCTCACACGTCAAGATATAAGCGGAAGCCACAGATAAATGAGTACAGAGTGCAAACACAGCAATCTTTACACAAAGGCAAAGTATAGGCGAGACAGAGCACAAGACTTATCTTGCTTGGGCGACAGGCCGAAGTAGAATGACGGACAGTACACGATCTTCGGCATCTTCCGTAATCGGAAGTAGGGTGGGCGTCACGTGACTATCTTATGCCTGCATTTGCCACAAAACTTCGGCCTGACAGAGCTGACTGACAGCCGTTTAATGCTATGGTCTGACATGGTATAGTATACGACGCCAAAAAGAAGATTCAGTCAAAAAAACCATTCCCATCAAACCATATCGTTTTAAATGAATCTAAAAGGTTTACGTAAAATATCTGCCAAACATGAACAGACGAATCACAAGACAAAATATGATACATTTAGACATCTTAGATCTTCTTCAGGCAAAATAAACAACACTCAGGACAACAAAAAATGAAGAATGAGCAATCACTTATCAAATTCTGCGCAAATTCAGGGTTTCTTTTTGTTTTTATTTTGTTCAGGGTTTTCTTTTTGTTTTTTTTGTGTTTTGTTTTCTTCTTTGAGATACTCATTCCTAAACAACTATCACAAAAAAAATCATCAACAGACATCACTTTAAAGTCAACAATCACATGACAGCTGATATCAGGTTTATAATTTCTTTTCTCTAAGATAGCAAGATGTAAATAAGAAAAAGAACAATTTGATTTACCTGTACACACATTCATGACCAGAACACTTCTGAGCAGATTAACTGATCTCTGCTTTTAAAAAAGGCAAAAATCAAACGCTGGATGACTGTTACCACCGACACATAATCACATACATTTCTCCTTTTACATCCAATTCCTTCTCATGAGTCAAGAAAAAAATTAGTAGACTGTTACTATCATTCTCATTACTATAATTAATACTACTTTACACACTAGACCTTGTAACAAAACTAGCATAATACAACAGAACATAACGAAAACAATGACAACAACTTTAGACATAAATACACCAATTAATCATCATCATGATGAACCAGATAACACAGCGTGGACAAATGACTCTTCAATTTGTAAGTAATCTCAGCACCTTTCCTCACAAGATGTGGGAGGGAGACCTGGTTTCTTGACAGGTAAGTAATCTGAAAACAACTTTTAAGCTGAAAAATTCCTTTCTTCTGTACTTACTCGTTCCAAACAGAGCCAGAAATTTCTTAGTGGAGGTCAGCACACAAGTCTCAAAATACTCCCTAAAGCTAGCAACACTGCTTAAAAAGGCCAGGTTATGGGCCTGATGTAAACAGATTTGTCTCTTGTAAAGAGTTAAGGTGGTGAATGGAGTTCAGTACACACACTCCCTCACAAAAAGCGCACTGACCACTGTAAATAAACATGGCATACAATACACATGATTACAATACATATGATTCCCTACCAATGTTCTTTCTTTTGAACTTTATTATCTCCTCCACATTTGAAACTATACACACAGATTTAGGACAGAAAGGAGAACAAAGCCAGAAGAGATACCACATACAAAAAGCATAAATCATGAACACATTGTGAAATAAGTGAAAGAGCAAACTATATGAAAGTGGCTATATTCAAAATTGGTTACATATCTTATAATCATCAGCCCCACCCTATTACCATCATCATTATTGCCATTTACCTTGGATCCAGCGATGTAACCCCCACAGGAGCCAAAACTTTTGGTGAACGTTCCCATCATGATGTCAATGTCCTGGGGGTTCAAGCCGAAGTAGTCCACCACTCCACGTCCATGAGGCCCCATAGCTCCCACACTGTGAGCCTCATCCAGATAAATATAGGTCTTGTACTTCTTCTTCAGCCGCAGAATCTCTGGCAGTCGCACAATAGACCCTTCCATACTGCAAAATTAACACAGTACAAACATCATGCATTTGTGGCTAAAAATCATTTTCCATTTGAACCCTGAACCTGAACCGTTATCATGCATTCACAAAGATTAGACCAATTTATATTGTAACAGTTCTCATCACCTGTCAGGTCCACCGATCGGTCCAGTCACCTCAAATGGCAAGAGAATGTAGACACAAAATGCAGAAATGTTCATTCTTTTTCTCTTGAGAACTTTTTCTTAAATTTTCCTTTTATCCTTTTTTTTTTTTGTTGCTTGTGTGTGCCTGTTGATTCTTGAAGCCTAATCTTTAGGGGCAGTGTGTGTCTGTCTGGCCCATGAAAGAGTGAGCACCTAAACTTGAAGTATCTTCCAAAATAATATGACTGATTGCTCTGATGTTACTGGGGAAAACACACACACACACACACACACACACACACGCGTGCGCGCATACACACACACACACACACATGCACACACCACACACACACATGCACACATACACACGCACGTGCACACACACACACCACATTTTACACTTTTAAACTGTATATATACTGCCAGGAGAGTTGTAGTGGTACCAAGAGTCAAACTCAGAATACCAAGAGAATGTGCCCACAACGAGCCCTATGAGGATGGTGTCAGTTTACTCTCTAAAGCTGGGGTAAAGACTGCATGCATGCTAAGCACATATGCATACATATGCTACAACAGGAAGGCACTAGCTGAATGTATTTTACAGGCTAATTAACCCAATGCCTACGGATCGACCGAGAGACTGACCGCGAGATTTCCTCTATCTGAATACCGGATCGACCGCTGAATACTAGGTCAACGACTTTCGCTTTCACCATCGCATATCCCTCTATGCAAGCGTGACAGAAAAGTCTTCTGGTACGAAAGTTTCTGGACGCCTTTTGTTTTCTGTTGCATGTGTTTTGGTGGTGTACTTTCGCTGCTGTAAATTTTTTAAGTTCGGCTTTTTTTTCGTGAAGATTTTCTGGGAAAATGGCGGATCAAGTAATTATGCAACTTGCAGAGTTCATTTTCTGAAGTGATATTGATGAAGACAGCATATCTGCGGGCTACCCTCTTGAAGAAGATTTGAAGCGAGATGATTTGGACATTGCTCTTGACCTAGTTATAAAGAAAGATCAACTGGTGACTGATTTTGAGGCCCGAATCAATAATGATTCGGGCGATGATAATGACGACGTCGAACAGCCCATTGCTGCTGGGGCCCAACCCCCCGAAAAAGAAAATTCAAAAAA
This sequence comes from Conus betulinus, assembly GCA_016801955.1. Lineage (NCBI taxonomy): Eukaryota > Metazoa > Mollusca > Gastropoda > Neogastropoda > Conidae > Conus > Conus betulinus. The sequence goes on from JADBJO010000155.1 coordinate 31,319, forward strand.
CAAACCTTGCTAGAGATTCTTTAATTGTTGACTAGAGTGGCTGGCTACAAGAAGTGAAGCCCCCCCCCCCAAAGTTTCCCTTGTTTTGATAGCCAGGAAACTGGGTCAGTCAGTGGGTGTATCCCATGATTTGCCTGTGGGAGTGTCACCTTTAGCCCTTTGATTTCAGAAGAATTTTGGCAGACTTTTAACGAGAAACAAATCTATTTGCTGCACAAAAGCAAGCAGAAAAGGATGAACATAAATAAATAAAAATTGCCTGTGGTGCACTTGCGCAAAAGCACATTTTTGCTGAATTCCATCACAATCTTAAGTCCAGTATTCAATAATCTTTCTTGTTATTTTTTTCTCCTCAGTAGTTAGAGGGCAAATATGGGGAGTTTGTATTATACTCCCTGTTTGGCTAAGTATACTTACCATGTCAGACCATAGCATTAACGGCTGTCAGTCAGCTCTGTCAGGCCGAAGTTTTGTGGCAAATGCAGGCATAAGATAGTCACGTGACGCCCACCCTACTTCCGATTACGGAAGATGCCGAAGATCGTGTACTGTCCGTCATTCAACGAGGCCTGCGCGCAAGGCAACCCCAGGGAACCTTGGCGCTAGCGGGGAAGGTAGGGCGGGCATTAGAGTCTGACATGGTAAGTATACTTAGCCAAACAGGGAGTAATACAAACTCCCCATTTGGGCGTCGTATACTATACCATGTCAGACCATAGCAGAATTTAAAGGAATAGGAGGAGGGGCCGAGCGCCCTAATGGTTCCTGGGTTTAACTGTTATGGCTGCATTGGCCGCCACAAATGAAAACCCCTTAGAACCATCAGCCCTGGACATGCGGATGTCCCTTAGATAAAAGTTTATGAAAGGGTTCTCCGAACGCCAGTAGGCTGCCTCCAGGAGATGGCACACGGGGACAGAGTGCTGGAACGCTGTGGACATGGCCAACGCTCTGACCTCGTGGGCTCGAGGGGAAAGGGCTGGGAGGTCTCTTGTGGGCCTGGGCATAGGCAGATTTGATAGTATAGAATAGCCACCTAGAAATCGAGCCCGCCGAGATGTCTTTCTTGTTGTTGGGGTTGATGGAAATAAGGAGGCTTCTCTGAGAGGAACGCCTGGGGTGGGAACGCTCCCAGTAGTATCTGAGGCACCTAGAGGGTCATAGGTCCATGTCCCCGCTGCCTTCGCTGCCTAAGATATCCGCTAGGGAGCGGATAACCAGGGAAGGAGAGGTCGTGCCCGGTTCCTGGTTCTTCGCTAAGAACTCAGGCAGGAACTTAAGCGAGACCGATCCGTCTCTGAGAAAGGCGATGTCCCGAGGGTCACAACTGAGGACCTGAATCCCACTTCGCCTCCTGGCTGAGGCCAGGGAGAGAAGGAAGGTGGTCTTGAAGGGGAGAATGACAAAGGGAATAGCACGGAGCGAAGTTGTCTGAGTAAGTCCCACCAAGGGGCTAGCTGGAGAGGGGGAACGTGAGTGAGGGACCTGAGGTCCGGAACCACAACTGAGTCGGCCACCACGGGGTTATGAGGATGAGTTTGGGTCTCTCCAGCCTGGCCTTCCTGATCACTTTGTGAAGTATGGGGAAGGGGGGAAAGGTGTAGGCGAGGAGTCCCGTCCAGGGGAGGGAGAGCGCATCGACCGCGTACGCTCGGGGGTCCGGGAGTGGAGAGACATACATGGGGAGTCGATGGTTGTACCGGGTCGCAAATAGGTCGACCATGGGCTTGAACCAGTGTTCCCAGACGGTGGTTAGTGTCAGCTTGTTCAGGGTCCACTCTGTGTGCAGAAGGGTCCCTGACCGGCTGAGAGTGTCTGCCAGGATGTTGCGTGTCCCCGCTATGTGTCTCGCACGGAGGGTGGCTCCCCGTGCGTGGCACCAGCGAAGGAGGGCCTCTGTCCGTAGAGAGAGGCCGATGGAGTGAGCCCCCCCCCCCCCCTTTGTTGATGTAATGGGCTACCGACGTGTTGTCCGTGAGGAGGAGAACCAGTCGGTGAGAGATAGATGTTGGAAGTGGAGGAGGGCCAGCCTGACCGCTTCCAATTCTAATATGTTGATGTGAGGCGAGCCATCTGTGCGTCCCACATCCCCGAGGCATGACTGTCCCCCAAGTGGGCCCCCGAGTTGGAGGCGTCTGTGTACCCCCCCCCGAGTTGGAGGCGTCTGTGTATAGTTCGAGGGACTGTGTTGGGAGAGAGATCGGAACGCCTTCGTGAAGAGGAAGGGTGCCAGGGAGAGGCCAAAGGGGAGAGCTTTGAACTGGAACACTCGAGCTTGCCAGACAAACCGGAGGTAACGTCTGTGCGCCGGGTGAATAAGGATCTGGAAGTACGCATCTTTCAGATCTATGGAGGTAGCCCAATCTACGTGATGGATGGAGTCTCTGATCTGGGAGGGCGTGTCCATCTTGCACTAGGTATGTCTGAGGAACTTGTTGAGGGGAGAAAGGTCAAGGATGGGCCTCCATCCCACCGAAGGTTTGGGGATCACGAACAGGTGGGAGTAAAACCCGGGGTTGGGCTGGAAAACTTCGGTGATGGCCCCTTTCTGAGGAGTTCGGGGTCGCTGGGGGACGGAGGAGGAGAGCGCATGAGGGGAGGACGACGGTGAGCCCACGGTAGGCGAACCCGTCCTGAAGAACCGACACTACCCAGGGGCTGAGGCCCATACGTCGCCACTGGCAGGCGGCTGGGAGAGGTTGCCGCCAGGGGAGCCGATGGTCCAGATGGGGGGAAGGGGAAGAGTGGGCCGGTGCCTTGCTGGGCAGGTTGGGCCAGCTCCATGCGCACTACGGGAGTGTCCTCCAGTCACCGGCGGGCCGTGCTTGCTGGCCAAACCAAAAATTTTGGCGAGGTTTAGGTTTAGGCCTCTGTGAGTTAAGTGGCCGCTTGGGGGGCCTGGAAAGGCGTGGCTGAGGCCGGGGGCAAAGGACGCCGCCTGCTTGCGTTCCTCGAGCGAGAGAGACATAGCCGAGGTGGAGTGCTCGCCAAAGAGCGAGTGATCCTGGCCCGGGACACATCGTAGGGATGCCCTGAGTGCCGGGGAGAGTGAGGAGCGTGCAAGCACCGCGTCTCTAGCCCACTAGCAGACAATTAAAATGGCTTGTTGCTGCGCTGTCCGCCGCAGCCGCCAAGTGATGCGATATCCTGTTAACTAGGTGTCGCATAAAGGGGTCGCTGAATAATAGCGAGGTTCGTCCTGGTGTGGTTCGGAGTTTGTATCCGAAGGCACTGGGACGGCGCCGTCATCCCCCCCAGGCCCAGAGTACCTCCGCCCTCTGCAAGAGCATGCTAAGGTAGGCATGCCCTGCAGTGGTGTGTAAGATGCCCATCCGGGCTACTCGGTCCCAGTCCTTTAGCGCTTAAAGGGGATGGGTGGCGAAGTAGGGGGGGGGGGGCCCGGTTGGGTATCAGGCGACAATCTGATTGGGAGATGGCCCACTCCCTGGTAACCGGATTGTCGGCAAAGAGGGAGGCAACTGGGTGCTTCCTGTGGGTCCCAAGTAGGGCGCCGAAGGGGGCCGCATTGGGTGCCGGGGGCAGGTCTTGACCCGGCGTGGGGACGGCGTCTGCACCCCTGGCGCGTTTTGCCGGACTCTCCCACAGCGAAGTGAGTGACTGAGGTGCGACAATTCTGAGTCTGGAGTATTGGGCTGGGGGCAGCCCAACGATCTCAGGGAAGGCCAAGATCGGCAGAGGGAGGGGCGTCCCTCGACACGAAGTCGGTCGAAACCGTTCAATGGTGTGGATGTCATAAAGGGATGAGAAGAAGTCCTCATCGTAGTCGTCCTCAGGCTGTGGGGAGTCAAGTTCCTGGGAAGGGAGGTCTTCCTCAGGGGGCAACTGCGCGGGTGCGCGAGGGTCCCGCCCTGGTAGGGTGGTGGCGGGGGGGGGGGGGGGGATGGCGGGACCCTCGTGGCTCTATGCTCGGCAGACGGGCTGGGGTGGGAGAGCCCGGACTGCGATCGGACAGCGCCCGAGGTGGGAGACCCAGGTCGACCCAAGTCTGCGAGGTTGGGTGCCACAATCGACCAAATTGTTGTTCAGGTTGGGTGTGTGTATTGAGCCACTGGTCCCTCTCGGGGGCATAGAGCCACTGGTCCCCGGGGAGATAAGCGGGCTGTGGCGGCCCAGAGTACTGTGCAGGGACTCGCCGGGGACCGGGGTAACCTTGGGCAGCAGGGGGGGAATAGTAATCGACCCCTGGTATGTGGTTTCCCCCCCCCCGGGAGCGTGCCGGGTCCCAGTGGAATGGGACAGGTTACCCGTGGTCCCGCTGGTAGATCCTCCCCCGGAGGAACGGGACCGAGGACGTTGCCCAAAATGGGGGCCGAGTAGGTCGGACCCCGAACGTCCTGAACCCCTAGGGGAACCTGCGACGGGCGAGCGGGGTTGGTCGGCCGTCTTGTGTATGTTCACAACCGGTGGATGCACTCTCGGTGTTCCCATACGCCCAGAGTTATGGACATGTGCATGGTCGTGCCAAGACGTGGCCATAAAAACTGCGTCCGGAGATAACTGGACGCTCCTCGTGCAGGGGTGTTGGCTGCACCTGTGCACGGTGGGGGAGAGCGTCGTGAGACGGCGAGTCCGATGGGGGGAAGAAGTGGACCCGCGCGTCCCCATAAGTGCGAGTGACGGGTGGGGGTTCCAGCCCAAGGCCGTCACCCGTGCCTGTCCGCGCGGCCCGGCAAAGGTCCCCGGGGGCGGGGGGTCGCGTGACTCGGCATAGTAAGTGGATGTCTGACTATGCGCAGGAAAGCTAGAAGGCAGGGTGGCTGGGGGAGAAGCGGAATCCCGCTCGCTCGGATTCTTGGCTAGACGGGGTCCCTTAAGGGGGGCCTTGCCCTTAGATTTCCTGGGCAGGTTGAACGAAAGGCACTTAGAAATCGCAGCCGGTTGCCTTCTAGCTTTCGAACGCAACGGTCGTGCGTCCGTCGGTCGGTCGGTAGAGGAGGGAGACTCCCGCGTCCCCTCCGCGGGAGGGACGTCTCCGTCTACCGCGGCCGGCCGTTCTCCCAAGGAGAGGACGGTTCGCTCGGGGTTGGAACCAACTCGTGGGTCCTCCGGGAATGTGAGCGAACTCTGAACGTCAGAGTTATTGCTCGACCCAGCCGAGTCCTTCACCATATTGGGCGATGGCGCCGAGCGAAACCGGAGCACACGATCGTAAACGGGAGACACGACGGTCGATCGAGGAGGATAACCAAGTCGACCGATCGATCGTGCGCACACAATAAATAAAAAAATGTAAACAACGCACACAATGGAATATACAGGTAAACAAGTCCGTACAGGGACACAAAGCGCAGCAGAAATGAGCGAAACAGTGCGTGAGAAGCGACCGTGGCGTGGGCCCAAAGTGCTGAGTAACGCCACGTGTAAATACAATGACGCCGGTCGATCGCGATCGTTAAGGACACGAAGGCGAGCGAGAATTGTGACAACTGAAAGAAAGGGGTGCAAACCAATTGAGGAAGCAAATTCAGGGCGAAAAACCACGTAAAATACCGAGGGTTAGAAGTTGGTGCACAAGAGAGGGAGACCGGCGCAAAACAAGATGGCGACGAGACCGGCTCACGATCGTCGCGCGGGAGGTTGTGAAAACCGGAGCACACGATCGTAACACGACGGTCGATCGAGGAGGGTATACAGGTCGATCGACCGTGCGCACACAATAGCAATATAACACAATGGAAATATAAAAGTAAACAAGCTCGCACAGTGACAGAAACGCAGTAGCGATGAACGAAACCGTGCGTGGGCAACGACAGTGGCGTGAACCAAAAGTGCTGAGTAACGCCACGTGTAACAGCAATGCCGAAGGGCGATGCGATCGCCACGCACACGACGCCGATCGAAAAAATGTGGCAATGAATGGGAGGGGTGTAAACAAAATGTAGGAAGCAATTTCCGAACGACAAACCACGTGTAATTGCGTGGGCTAGAAAGCTGGTGCGACAAGGAATGGAGACTGGCGCAAAACAAGAAGATGGCGACGAAACCGACCCGCGATCGTCGCAGATGAGATAGTGGAATCGTGATACAAGTAACGGCGAGATTAGAAATCGGAATTTAGGGGCAAAAGGCCGTAAAGGCGAGTGAGAATGCAAGGCCGATGGACAAAGGGAGGCCGAGAAAAACGCGAGGGGACGTGGCGATGGAAAATGCCGATCAACCTCGAACCGGTTACGCAAATAGACAAGAACCGGGAGCACCACGATCGCGAGAAAATTTCAGCGAATAAGGTTAGAATGCTAGCCCATCCGATAACCTCACACGTCAAGATATAAGCGGAAGCCACAGATAAATGAGTACAGAGTGCAAACACAGCAATCTTTACACAAAGGCAAAGTATAGGCGAGACAGAGCACAAGACTTATCTTGCTTGGGCGACAGGCCGAAGTAGAATGACGGACAGTACACACAGCCGTTTAATGCTATGGTCTGACATGGTATAGTATACGACGCCAAACTTCTTGTATGTGATGCCTTCAGTTTAACAAAATCGTTGAAGTCTGGGCGTTTTTTTTTTTTTTTCCTTCACAACAAAAGTTGATTATTTAGTGTGCAGACCATACAGAGAGACTTAATTTTGTTCCTGAAGGTTTCAGTACTTTGTTTAGACTTGGAAAATCACTTTGTGCCCTAATACACGACATTCTGTGGGTATAGTGAATTTAGGGAAAATTGTTTTAACACTGAGAACACTGAAGTAGAGTTAGTCTCTGTGTGTGTGTGTGTGTGTGTGTGTGTGTGTGTGTGTGTTCCTTCCTCGTGTACCCAGTTCATTCACTATATATGGGAAAAAAATGGCTGTTTTGGACGGAGTGATGTCTTTGAATTTTTTTTCACTACTTTTATAAAATAGATAAGTTAAAAACAAATTTTTTATTGAGGTTTGTTTATGGCAAGTGTGTAAGTGCTGTGGAGTTGCCTCTCTTGGCAAGGTATTCACATAGTGATATAGCACAAAGTCATGCGGTATGCAGAGGGTTAAGTATGACCAACATGTTGAATGCCTCTTTCAAACTCTAAATCTTGCTCCTTCTCTCTTTCTCCCTCTTCTCCTACTTGCGATATTAGTTGAATGTAATACCGCTCGCTCTCTCTCCCACACTATCTCTCCCAACCGCGCGAGTAATAGTGTAATGCAACCATGTTTTGTTTTCAGTTCTTCTTAGGCACAGTCATGCCATTACAAATAAGCATGCAAACTCATTAGAACACCTTTAAACCCGGACATAGCATCACAGGTGCCCAACATTAAACAATCAAGATAATGTCAATGATACAGCTGGCAGACATACTCTTAAACATTGGAAGTGATTTATTTGTTGTGCTTCCCAACTGTAACAAAAACACAAGAAGTCCAGTTTCTCACCTGTACACCCCTTCCACCACAATGAGAATCTTCTTCCAGGGTCTGTGAGTACGTGGCTGTCCTTCACAAACTGCCTGCCGCAGCTTCTGCTCCAAATCCTTCATGTCTGCCAACATAACAAGGCGCATACTATGTGTATGCATGTGTGTGTGTGTGTGTGTGTGTGTGTGTGTGTGTGCATGTGTGTGTGTGTGTGTGTGTGTGTGTGTGTTTTGTGTGTATGTATGCTTGCACTTGTGCCTGCATAAGAGAGAGAAGAGAGGAGAGAAGGAGAGGAAGAAGGAACACTGTGATGTGGCAATATTTCATGAAAGATCAGTATTCATCTGGATTAAATTTCAATTTCCCATGCCCCATAAGATGAATACTTTTGATGATAACATTTACAAAAGCTGCATTTAAATTTTCCTCGACAAACTGGTCCAAACCTGCAGCAAAAAAGGATCCTGGAGCAAGTAGTTTTTTTTTGTTTGTTTGTTTTTGTTTTTTTTTTTTTTTTTGGGGGGGGGGGGGGGGGGGGGGGGGGGGGGGGGGTGGAAGGGTGGAAGGGAGGATGGAATCTGCAAGTCTACTCCACAAAACTGTAATGAATGGGCATTAACAACAGTGGAAGATAGCTTTTGTCAAGAAACCACATCAGCAGTACCGACTCCCATCAAGCACAAATGACAATTCATTTATAATTATATATTGTGAGCAAGACACACATGTGTTTGATTATGACTTTCACACAGAAATACTTTCTTTCTTTGCAAAAATTTCTGAAGATCAATACTGACAAAGCCAACTTGACTGAGCTAAAACAACTTATCATTTTATGATTTCCTAAGTTTTGAAACTTATGATGATGGCTCATCAATTCAGTTGCGAAATTACTTGTTGAAAACACTAATGATTAAAAGACAATAAACAATGTAAGTAAACTTTTATGTGCTCCAAGTCCTGACCACACTTTCATTGTTAGATCTACCACCTCCTGAATGTTTGACAACGAACTGTTACAGACTATACATGGCATCATTGTCATTATTTTCCCTTATGTTTTTAAGCTCTTTTTTTGTGCTCAAGTTTTTTTGTTTGTTTTTTTTTTTGATAAACAACGTAATATATCCATACTTTACTGACTTTTTTCACACTGAACACACAAAAAAATCATACAAAAGTGAACAGATCTGTTTTCTTTTTCATTACCACCCCAGAGACCAGATCAAACAATAACTTTAGCATTTACTGTTGTGTTTGTAGACACGGATGGCAGCTCCAGTCAGACGAGATCCCAAGATCAGAGAAGCGTGGTTGAGTTCATCACTCAAAATCAGACAACCCTGAAACATAAGCCATTCACACATTCTTTTTATGTATGCACTTTTATGAGTCCCTTTCACTGACCAATACTATAGTTACACTAAATGTGTCACTTTCATTAATGACAGAAGTGAAATGCTTGACAGAAAAGAAATACTTATGAACTTGTTACAATGAAATGCCGATTTTCAATTCAGACACATATAAAGCATTAAAGTCAAAACATAAACTTTCTCTAAACTGTAAAATATAAACTTCCAGTTTTATAGTAAGTAACAAAAGGAATTAATACAATCACATAATTTTGGGCATCTATGAGTGTGTTTGCCAATGCGTTTGCAAGTGTGCTTGTGGGTGTGATTACAGTCAACTTTTATGTGAGCATTTTGTTGCAAATTACAAGTGCAATCACAAACCATTTTTTTTAAATGATGAATATTGCACTGCAACGTGTAACTTGAACATCTGAATATCACAACAGATTTCTTATTGAATATGAAACAAAGACAGGCCATATTCAAATACACTGCATCAAATAAATTGTCCTGGGGTGGGAACTGGTGGAATTAATAAAAGACAAAAAAAAAAGCAAATCTTAGGATGTCCAGAGGTACCCTGGAAATGTATCTCAAACTTCAAGAAATTTGGTGCATTCTGAATCATTGTACAATAGGATCTGAACAAAGGATTTAGCACCAGAGAGACAGACTGACTGAGACTGAGAGAGAGAGAGAGACAGACAGACAGCAAAGGCAGAATGAGAAGAAACACTCCAAGATAAAATGCTGGGTCCAGAAAAAATGTTTGAAATAAAACGACTAAAAGTCAGAAGTTATAATAATAATAAAAAGTCAGAAGTTTCAACCAGCTTTTAAATAATATAAATGTATGCTATAGAAGGCAGGTCAGTCAAGGTAAGAGGCAGTCAAGAGCAGCTTGTGAGTGCAGCTTCCCTAGTCAGATAAGATAAGATAATGTTGCTTATAGCCCAGCCGACTGCAAAGGGCCATATCAGGGCTGTCACCACGTTAAAATCAACTCACAGGTCATTCATCCACACAATTCTTTAAAAGACATCGTCTAAAATCTCATCCAAAACTTTGTTAAAAATCTTTCCACTGTAAAATCTCAGATCCGATGAAAAATGTTAACCTCTTTCAAGAACTCAAAGATCGCGTCAGGCAGAACATCTCTGAACAAGGTTTTCATGGAATCTGCTGTAAAATGTTTGTGTCTCACATCATGCAAATCCCAACACTCTAAAAGAATGTGTTTCATTGTGAGTGGCACATGACATGGAATGCACCAAGGAGCTTCTTCCCTAGTCAGGCTGGAACCAAGTTCTGTCAATTCATGACTGTACCCGTGCCTTTTCACCTCTTGAGCGAAGCTGAAAGCAAGTTGTGGAGACACCTCTCTTCCCATCCCCACCTCCCTCTTCTCCTCCCTCCCCCCATCCCCTTTCCCCTCCCCCATCTCCTAGCAAATTCTTGGCATAATCCTGTTTGCTGGGCTCACTGTATTGACTCTCATTGAATGCATTAATTTTCATGTAAACAAAATCTGAATATCTCACTCCCACCACATTTGCAACACAAACCCTTTGCACCCCCCCCCCCCCCCCCCCCCCCCTCCAACCCCCCCCCCCGACCCTTAATATGATACCTATGGTGCACATTAAACACACGTAAGTCTCTTGTTGATTAAATCAACAATGACAAATGGTTCACTAGGAGCCTGAAACTGAAAGCCTTATCTGTTGTGTATGTTGTCTTTATTTCTGATGAAGTCTATACCCCAAACCTCACTGTGTGTTGCTCACTTTGCTGACTTAAAGCTTTCCTGCATTGTACACTGCATTCATTTCTGAGAAAGACTAAAGCTCTGATTCCACTGTATGTTGTTTACCTTGCTGACCAAGGCTGGCATGTTCATGGAGTTTGTTGCAAATCCCATTGGCACAGTGATGGCAGCTTCTGTACCCAGAAAGTCTGCCACTGTCTCGTCCAGCTGTCGGTGGATGTCCATGTAACCTGAATCCCAGAAAAGATCACTGCTGCTGCTGATGGCCAGTTCACTACACTTACAGCTAATGACATCATTGTGCATGCCAAAACACAAAAATCATGAGTGTAGGAGAGAAAAAAACAATCCCTGGCAGAGTGACATCTACCAGAGGATCTGTTCAATACCATTTGTTATCACACTTTCCTGAGCTTGTATGCATACACCTCTACACAGACACACTAAAAAACACAGTTACCTTAAGACTCCATCAATTCTATATATCTAAAATCTCTCTTAATCTGCCCATCTGTGTGCAAAAAGACAGTACACTCTGCACAGTTTGTGTCAAGTGCCAATGTTCAGAAGTTGAAAACAAATTACCAGTTAATGCTGACTGTTAATTGCTCATATACTCTGAAGACAACTCATTTTTTAGAAAAATCAACCTAAAGAATAAAGCCTCAAGGGACGGGTGGACTGAACTTGATAAACTATCCATTTTTCTATGCTGTGGAATATGAAGATGTCTGGGGGAAAAAAACTATACCTATGACCTTTCTGGATCAACATCTTTCTGTTTATTATTATCTTATCAAAACAGAGAGAGAGAGAGAGAGAGAGAGAGGGGAAGAGAAGAGGGGAAGACCCTTGGGGATTAACCCTTTTTTTTTTATTGTTTAACCCGTTCTCCAACTTGTCTTAATAATGTGCAACACAACAAATTAAAAAAAAAACATAAAGAGGGATCAAACATAGAATAGACAAAAGATATTCAATACAAAAGAAAGGAAACAAAACAAAACAAAAAAAAATGAAACAAATGATCAGACAAACAAAAACTTTGAAGTAATGTGAACATGCAAAATGTTTCAAATGCAAACTAGAAAGAAAGAAAAAAGAAACTAAGACACACACCAACAGATGAACAAACAGAAATATTTTTTTTTGTGTAATATATACAAATAAAATCAACAACAAATGTATACATGCAAAAGAACAACAACAAAAGACAAAAAGAAAACAATCTTTATCTTTATCCACATGTGGCCAAAACTAGATAATCTGTGCTGTCCATTCTGATTGCCCAATGCCTCCTTACTCAGCCAATCACTTGGCACAACACATTATGATGTTGATGTCAACAGCAGTAACCTATGAATGCTTGTTTTGCAGACACAAAAATCGGCTGTTGCAATTATTATCCCATGGCTGCAAGACAATGCTGAGATTTCATTTCTCTGCAGCAGACATTTGAGAAATATTGCTTTTGCTGAGTGGGCAGGTCATGCCATTCACAGCAAGTGATAGCCTGCCACAGGCAGTCGGGCAGCCGATACTGTCCCATGATAGCCAAAGTATTCATCAGGCCAGGGATTTGGCAATGGCACTCGCCAAACTCTTCAACTTTGTCACACTCTTTCACCTCACACTACTGTGACCAGCTACAGCTGGCACTCAAAAAACTACTAATGACGACACTTTTGACCCCAACCTCTTAGTGAACCGCTGCACCAGAAATGCTCATGAACAACTGAAGTGACACACACTCCCACTCCATACTTCACAGGCTCACTGCACCTGGGGTATGCACTGAAATCTGCAACACACTCCCACCCAGTACTTCTCTTTGTTTTGCTGCACCAGGGTACTCACCAAACTCCTGACAACTACTCCCACCCCATACCACCACTGCAACTTACCAAACTCCTGACAAATAACAATCACTCCTGACAAAGTGACAAATACATTCCCATCCCATCCTTTTCAGTGCCCCACAACAATAGGGGTACCCACCAAACTCCTGACGACTGGCACACACACACAAACCCCGTACTTCTCAGTGACCTGCTTCACAACCTTGGCACAGAGCTCCTTGTTCTCCGCAAAGCCAAGGTAATTGTAGGAGCCAAAGTTCATTACACGCAGTGTACGACCCGTGTTCCTGTGTCACAGATGAAAAGAAAGCAATCTAGATTTATCAACATATTTCCCACATCATAAACTTTGCACTTAGCTATAACATTTTGCTGGTTTCATCCTCTTCGAGTTTTTTTTTTTTTTTTCTGCCTAAAGAAAACAAAGACAAAGAGAAAAAAAGATGGAGGGGAAGGGAGAGGGGGTACGACACTGCCAACAGACTAAGGTTTTCTTTGGCTGTTAAACTGTGTTTTAAGCAATTGACAGAAGGAGAGAGGCAGACAGACAGACAGACTTACTGACTGACAGAGACAGACAGACAGACAGAGAGAAATACAGACAGACATATAATATCAAGACAAAGTGAGAGACATATAAAGACAGGAAAACAGAGTTTAGATTAGGAGACAGAGTGAGAGAAAGAAGCATGAGATGGGTGAAACCAACAAACTCAGAATACACAAAGAGGACAGAAACAGTTCCATAATAACAATAAAACCAAGTCTATCAAATGACACCCTATGCAACATCCCAAGTTTTAAACCACTGCTGAAGTTTGTTTAGAAACATATGACAGATCCATTATATAGACATCAACAAAACAAAACAAAATTCATTACTTTATTAATGTAAGTAAAAAATTATTATCAATAAGATTGTTATATTTACTTTCCTAACACTTGTTAAAGGTCCAAATCTTGTCCATTCGACTCATACTGCTCATAGACTCTTGGTTTCCATCTTCAGATCAAAGTACTGTGCATTCTGAATGTTTTCAAACACATATAGAATGCAGTATGAGGGAGCTAACTGTACACAATGAAGTAGCAATTAATATTCCGGATGGATGACTCAGTTGGACATTAAAAAGCATCAGAATGTGTTCATATTGTTGGGTTTTTCAGAGGTTTCGGATAATTCCCATACTGTTTTCAACGAGTTTTGTATGAGGTGCACATTTAGATATTTCTTTTCTGTATACATGTTCAACTTTTCCTCACTTTGTTTTTACAACACACATGCCTACCCCTTCTCTCTGGCATGGTCCTCTCCCATCCCTTCCTTTCTCCTTACTTGGTTTTTACAACACACATACAGGCCTACCCCTTCTCTCTGGCATGTTCCTCTCCCACTCATTCACTCTTTTCCTTCTTTTATGATACGCCATTGTATCGGTCGAAGATTATATTGTGTTGTTGATTTGCTCATCCAATGTAAGCGTTTCTCTTTTTCTGTGCCACTACCGTGGCAACTGCACCCACACTACTCATTCTGGTCCCTCATGCACAGCCACAGTGTGGCCTGGCCTGTCACAGCCCTAGCAATAGCAGTCTACAGGGAGCAATGTTGAATTCATCATGAGACAACCAACCAGACAAGACACTGCACTACTGCTGTGTTACTTCCATAGAGTTCAGCGGTGCCTGTTCTAATCCAACATACACAGGACACCACCTACTAAGCCCCCTACTGAAATCAATACTTATTTAGTTATGGAGCCTGTGTGGAGTGAACTTTCCCTCAAGAGGGCACCACTGTACCTGGCCAATGACAGTCCCCATGAATTTGCTGATACCAGTGACCCTGACAGAACCAAACCAAGGGCTTAGATGCCGAGAGGTAATCAAAACTCAGGCCACCATGAAAGCAGGGCATGAAGGACCACAGAATTTAATACTTTTTTGTTCTGTTTTTTTTCGTTTGTTTGTTTGTTTGTTTTTGTTTATGCCAGTAAGTGAGGAAGGAGATGAAGAAGATGATGCTACAGATTTCCATTCAGGTCTGAGAGAGCATGACAGGGCTGTATTTTACGCTAACTTTCATAATAAATCCTGGCACAACTTGGCCCATGAGATACAGACACCTACAGTTTTGGTCAGGAAATTTGAGCAACACTCTCAGACACATAACCATTAAGTGGATGAAACTCAACCTTGTGGTTCCAACCTTCCCAACTGTACCCATAGCACACTCAACTTTAGGTAGGAGTCGGTGGGGCAGAAAAATCCCCAAAGTAAATGGCTCTTGTGAAAATTGAGCCCATGACCTCCCCTCCAGGAGTCTGCAAATGCTAACCCTTCCCACAGCGCAAGCCATTTGTGTTTTCTAATAAACTGTACTGTATCATTTCTTTCTCAGTTCAGCGTGTGTCTTTCACTTTGTCTGTATGGATGTCTTATTCTGTTACCTTCCAATCTTGTGTTCGTACTCATTTGTGCTGTCTATAGAGCTGTATTATATCATATCATTTAACATGGAAGCCTGGTTCTACTTGATAAGACTAATATATAACTATCTGTGGCTATCTCTGTGTCAGAATTAACAAAAAGAACAGATATGGGCTCCGTATGTTTCAATAATTCTTTAGTAAAACTGAACAGAATGCAAGTTGTTAAACCAACCATTGATGACTGACTACATGAAGCAAGATCATGTACATTTATTAAAAGCACTGGGGGTACACAAAATGTACAATTCACATTCAAAAGCATTATTCTTATTTGCAACCCATACCCTTGAGCACACAGTGTTTCATCTGAAAATTCAAAAGCTTTTCACACATGTCCATGCTCACAGAAAATCAACAGGACTTTCTGGAAATCAACAGGACAAGGCATTAAGTCAATTTAAAATGTTTAGATCATGTCTAAAGGCTATTCTTCCGCCATTCAATATTCATTGCTTAAAAAAAAAAAATTAAAAAAAGAAGCATACCTCATGCAAGTGATAATATCTGTTCAGAACGTTTCCTTTAAAAGCAGCAGGAAGTTACTATATACAAGATTTACCCAACACATTTAAGACCTGCTATATGAGCCTCTTTCTGTTGGCTATGAAAAACAAAACTGTCCCGTTTCAAAAGTAGATATAACACTCTGCGTGTGCATGCGTGTGTGTGTGTGTGTGTGCACATGTGCGTGCTTGTATGCATGCGAGCGTGTGTGTGGCTTTTAATATATGATTTGTTTGTTTGAACACTGCATTTTGTACTGTTAATACTGAAAATCACCATACTGGTATATAGAAAAATCATTTAATGTCAAAGGGCTTCCATGAGCTGGATCTGGATTTTCAGTAATCGTAGGTATCCTTGCAATCAAAATAAAATGAAAACAATAAAAAAGACATTGACTGACATATGAGTGGTTCAACAGATTTTACTTATTAGAGATAATGTCAAGATTGTAGGATATAATGTGTGTTTTCAAACAGCAAAATCTTTCAGACATGCTGTGAATGAATATGATCTAGTCTTAACCTATTGCCAATGTGATTTCAATAACTAATGTGTCTTTTTTTTCTTTCACATATGCCAAAAATACCCTTCAGTCCTGTTCTTACAGACACAGAAATCCCAAAGAGTTTGAAGAGAACAGCATCCAACAAGTGCTTTTTGTCTGTGGAAGAATTACTCTGATAATATTTTGTGTGAGCTTTATCTATCTTCAGTACATCTGATGTATATGTGCAACAAATATTTGACACTGACCAGTGTATTTGGTGTAAGAATATATTTTGTATTCACTCTGGGACATATCAATTCACAAAAGAAATATGCATATGCAGACATTCCATGCAATTGTAAGTGACTCGATGACAAACAAAGGTAAAAAGATAAGCTAATGTGGTCTCCACATTTGCTGATGTCCACTGTTGAAATCCAGTGCAAACGTGGTCTCATCCATGAGGAAAATCCCAAGCCACTGGAGCAGGCACCAACATTGTCTGTCTGGCCCAAATCAGTTCTTCTTGCTGCTGGACTTTTTTGGAGAACATACCAAGTACTCTTTCTCACATTTACATGCTGTGTGTCAGTGCAGCAAAGCTGTACAAACACTTGGGATAGCAGATGGAAAAGAGTTGGTGACAAGAAAACACTTTCCAAGTGAACTGCAACTGTCTGAACAAATTCAGAACACACCAAACTTTGATCACATGATGAAAAACAGGGTTTTCTGAACATTTCATGTTTGTGTTGCATGGGCTTTATAAAATTGGTAGATGAATGTGTCTCTCTCTCACACACACACACACACACACACACAGGGGGGAGGGAGGGAGGGAAAGAGAGAGAGAGAGAGAGAGAGAGAGAGAGAGAGAGAGAGAGAGAGAGAGAAAGTTTTTCTTTTTTATCCTTTATACTCCTGAAGTTGTTGTTTTTCTTTTAATATAAACAAACAAAAAGTCAGGAACTTGATAATCAATTGAATGAACCCTTTATCATACTATGTCATTATCATTATACATCATGGGACATATCTTTATTTTAATCTCTTCGGATTAATGAATCACTATAACAACAGTCGCATCCCTCCCATCCCATCATACATACAAGATGAAAGTTTTGTCATATGGACTTTCAAATTATGCCCTTGGTTTTTTCTGATCCGACAAGTTCTCTCAATCACACGACAGGACTTTAAAACACACTTGTTAATTCAAGCTACACTAACCGCATACGTATTTACAAATTATGCATGTCCCTTAAGGTAAAATTGACACAAATCATGTGAGCATACATAGAGATATATTTCAAGTCAGCAGATTAAAGATAAACAGCAAGACTGATTTCTGACCTGCCATTTTGCCCCTGTGAGATATGAATCATCTTGTGAGCCATGGATCATTTTGAGAAACATATGAGAGACAGCAAGAGAGACAGCAAGTGATCATACGAAAGATACAAAAAGCGAGGCGTCATGAGAAATGTCATGTGACAGAGAGACAGAGACAGAGAGAGAGACAGAGACAAAGAGAGAGAGAGAGAGAGAGATGCTGTGAATGAAGAAAGAGATTTCAGTTTCATTGTTATTATGGCCCTTCACATACTACAAGGCCAGGAAAATAAGCCATTATGCCTGAGTTTTCACCCGTGATCTAAAAAAAAAAAAAAAAATCTAGGTGAAAGTTCATTTCCCCCATACTAAATATCTCTATTATAAATGATGCCAATATGGGAAAATGCGTAACTTATTGATGAATATGAGTCTAGAGTGGCTAAACATTTGTTTTAACTGCATTATGTAATAAAGTAATGGACAAAAGATGACAGTTCCATCAATGGTTTTGTTCATTTTGTTCAAAAGTCAAGGCAGAGTCTAATTATGTTAATCAAATAGATCAGAATGTCTGCATAACAAGGAGGACAATAAGACCAAAAGACACTGACGGACAGGCAACTAGGCAGTGCCATCTATCTCACACACACACACACACACACACACACACACACACACACACACACACACACACACACAAAATTACGACATTCTGTTCAAATGCAGACTTCTCTTGAAAGGAACACCTCATCAGAAATGCACCAGATCAACTTTAACAAAGCCTGTAGCTGATGTCAACAGGCTCAACATTTGCATTGCAAAATAACACAGCTCTTACACTGGACAGAATCCGCATGGAGCAATTACAGAGTTGTCAGAAATTGTGTATATGTTCCGATTTTGAAGTTGAAAAAGTGAAACCATTTGGTTCGGCCTGCTGTCAGATCTTATCAATGGAAACCTGGAGTTGATTTTGGTTGACTTAAGACCCAAAAAAATCACTGGTCAATCAGAGTACTTTATTCTGTATGGCTGTAATAATACTAACATTCAATTTCACAATATTCTGGAAATAAATAACTGAAGTTCTGGACAAAGAGATTGTTCAAACCAGTGTCACTACCACTTCAAACCAGAGCCCAGCTTGGTTGGCCTAACAATACAGTCAGTAAACACCAGCAAACCACCATCTGCAGGTTGTGTTCTTTCCCTTGAGAAAAAAAACAGTCCAAACTTTAATTACAACCAAAGCTATTGTTCATCATAAAACTAAACAATCTGCGTGAACTAAAATACAGAAAGTAAACTTCAATCAAGATAGAAACTACGGTTCAACATTAGTCTGTAAGTTTATTACACAACAATGGTTTGTTCAAACAGGAAAGACCTCGAACACATCTAACAAACGTTGATCTACACATTAACAAGTGATCCAGCACATACTTTTCACAGCATCTGCTAACATGTATAGCCATATTCTGACTGGTAGGCACCACATCACATGGCACGAGCAGTTTGAACTATTACCTCGAGACACTATAGAAATGTCACATGAATTAATTCTTTTTTCAACTGTCCCCATAATCCCTGTCTGCCCCTTCTCACTCTCTTTCAAGCACACACTAATGCAGACACATTCACATCCTCTTACTCTCACTCATTCAAGGTCAAATTTAAGAAAATAGATAAAAACAAACAAAAAAATCTGATGCAAAAAAAAAAAAACCCTACAGAAATCAGACCACAAAATAACAAAAAGAAATAACCTCTCAAACACACATACATACAAACACACACACGCCTGTGCACACACCCAAACGTGCGCACATACACACAGAAATAAACAAAATAAAACCAAAATGCAAAGGAAGTTAAAAAAAAAAAAAAAAGGAAACGGCAATGAAAAGACAAAACCATTAAGGAAGAGATTAAACCAAACTTAAATCAGGTAAAAGATCAGAACAAACATCACGTCAGAACAAAGAAGCAAACTGATCTTGAGAAAACAGAATGAAAATAAACTGAATTAAGATGGAAATCAAAAAGAGGAAGAAGGGAAGTTAGGAAATAAGTTATGCCAAAATATTGAATACAAACACACAAAAAAAAATAAAAATTCTCTTTCTTTCGATACTGAACATGATTTATCAATGTAGAATTCTGAATCTATGTGTTTTACAACTCTTATGACTTATAGTTGCAGCAAAAATTTTAGTACCCAACATTGAGCGCACATAACATCAAAGTACAGATTAGAAAAGAGCTACAAATAACTGATGCATAATAAGTGTAATGCACAAAAATAAAAAACAAAAAAAACAGTGTACCCTACATGTTGCCCACATATGTGCAGGAGCAAGGTGCTCCATTCACTACTTGCAACCCTGCACTGGGCGGCTCTGTCTGAGTACAACAATGCATAAAATCATTTTTCTGTGCTCTAAAATGATTTCAGGTGTCAGAGTCAAACCTGTTTAAAATGGTGATTATCAAACTAGACTGGAAATCTAACATAAAAATGAAAGAATAGCAAACTGCGAAACATACTACAAAAGCAATGGTCATGTAACTATAAATTTGCATGTACTGTATATGGAAAGACTAGCTCCACAACAAACGTAGATAGAGTTAAAAACTTGGGTCATTTTTATACTCATGCTTCAAAGAATACCTTCCAAGCAAATGTGCAACCCAACTGGTGAAAAAATATTAAAATAATGTGAACACATGCACACACAAACAAAAATACAAATGGCACCAGAAACTTACACAATTATGGACAGCCAAGGCAAAGAGAAAGAGCAATAAGGAGGAAAAAGAAACTGTGACAAGGCAGAGCTTGACAGACCCGAGAGAGGTGGACCCCAAAAGAAAATCTAGATGTGCTATTATAGGAATACTGCGACAACAGGGGCATGCACCAGGACAAAGCAAAAAGATGAGAGGGGAAAAGAAACTGAAACACAGAGGATGAAACTGACAGATAAAAGTCCAAGACAGAAAATCTAGATGAACAAGATACAGCTACACTGCCAGTACCCCAAAACTGGCATCAGCCAAACCAGGAGGACTAAGGAATAGTTGGGTCCTTCAGGGAGGTTAACATGACTACAATGAAGGAGATGGATGAATGAAATGGAACAGTTCACACAAAGGAAAATGTTTCAAATTGCACATGTTTCCTTCTTTCTTGTTTTCATAAATGCAAAAACTAGACAGAACATCGGAATGTCATCTTTCCCGAATAGTTAAGAATAACTGAGATAAAGGGGATGCAACCACTGGATGACCTGTATGCTATTCATATTTTCGTATGATACAGACCAATGTGTTACATGGAAACAACTGGGGGCTCAAAGTCAATTTTTAAATAAAATTCCATTAAAAAAAACATAACTGGTATCCTGTCACCTTTGTAAAGGTTTTACATGAGTGTTAGAATGCGTCTGCACATGCAAGAGCAGACTTTGCATAAGCTCTGTGTGAATGCTTATGTTCATATACCCATGCATCCATGTATATGATAATCATGTATGAGTGGAATGTCTGGAGACTCTTACATTACAGCCTTTTGTTTTTTTCTCAAAAATAAACCTAAATCCCTGCAAAAGCAATGTTGTTTATCACTATATTGATTCCAGATGTTGTTCCATGCCACTATGCAAAGGAAACTGATATAAAATGTCCCTTTGTAATTGTTTAATGCCAGTATAAACAGTGAAAAATTGTTTAAACTTGGAATGAAATACAGTACTGAATATTAGCAAAACAGAAAATAACACAAATTTCTGTACACAGCACAAAATAGATTACACATAAATAAGCAGACAGCAATCTGTGTAAATGAACGGAACCCTGTGTGAACAGGAATCAAAAGTATTAACAGAAAAAAATTAGGCATATTTCTTAAGAAAAGAGCAAAACATATGATGAATACATATAAAGCTCAATAAACAGCCAACAGCAAGTACATGAATTTTTTTTTCAAAAAGTTTAAACTGAATAAATGTATAAGCAGCCCCCCCCCCCCCCCCCCCCCCACTTCCTACCCCACTTCCCTCCCCAAATTGCTCCTTACCCACTGGTGAAAAATCTGTTGGAATCCACACCATAAGTGTTAAGCAAATCCATCTTGGTCACCTTTTCTTTAGCCCATGCCTAGCTGTTGGCTTAGCAGAAAATATTGCTGCTTCATTACACTCCTTCATACACACACTCCTGATAATATTCCTACTGCTCGTTCTTACGTGGTAGGTGAGAACACCACACAAATTCCATCACCATTCTTATTTAAAATCTGCCTCTGCTTCTGTTTGGCTTCAGTCGTAAATGTTTCCCACTTCTTGTTTCTTCTTAGTTCTCAATCAGTTTTGGACTATAAATGCAAATATCAATAACAAAGTGTTATCATGTCACATCTGCCCCTCTGTGTGTGTGTGTGTGTGTGTGTGTGTGTGTGTGTGTGTGTGTGTGTGTGCGTGCGTGCGCGCACACACACATGCATGTCAGACTATGCATAAAACATGCCAGTTTGCTTGTATAAACATTTATTTGAATGGAAGGTTTATGTCCTTCATTTCTCTATGATTTGCCTGCTGCAGTCCGCTCCCCTCTCCTTTATCCTCTAAAGACATAAAAGAATTTTCTTATTAACCTTCCCTGCCACAGTATGAGAGCTTTTCTGTATTGCTGAGTGCCAGGGCCAAATTGCAGTAGGTTCACTCATCTGTTCACTACTCTTTCATTTATTGAGATATCTTTTAGATTTTTAGCATGTTTTTTTCTTATACCCCGTGCTGTGATGTGGTATCATAATAATTTGATTTTGCTGGTCATTAGTCTGATAAAAATAGATATAATCAAGTGATAGATACCCTGTAGTAGACACAGTTACGGGCGTACAAGATCGTGAAAACGACCCCGTAATAGGCACGGGGCAAGGAGGTAAGAGGTTAACCCACTGCATTCCAACCGTCAATGTTTATACCAACTGACAAAATTTGAATTAGTACAGCAATCTTGGTCTAGTACTAGTCCATCATTGACAGTGTACTTACTTTTTCCATAAATGTCAGATGTGGATCTGCCTCAACAAGAGACAAGAAAAAAAAATGCATATGGATGATCGCCTTTAAAACCAGTAGATAAAAGACTATTACCTTTGGTAGTAACATACGCAACAGACTTACAGCAAGATCCATCATATCGGACAAAACACACCCAAGCAAATCATTTGTTTCAACTTCTTCTTCTGGAAGAAAATTCAGGTGCTTTGGCTGCAAGATTAACTGCCTGAAGAACAGCTTCTACCCCTTGCCATGAAGACAGCTTCTACCCTTTGCCATGAAGACAGCTTCTACCCTTTGCCATGAAGACAATCGAACTGTGGACCCTGTCTTCCCCTGTCTTAGATATCTTGGATATCTTAGACTCCCTTAGTTATGTTGTTCTGCAGTGTTAATGGTGGTAATTCCACATATTACCATCGATTGATATGTGTGTGTGTGTGTGTGTGTGTGTGTGTGTGTGTGTGTGTGTGTGTGTGTGTGTGTGTGTGCATGTGTATGTGTGAGTGTTTGAGTGTATGTGAGAGAGAGAGAGAGAGAGAGAGAGAGAGAGAGAGAGAGAGAGAGAGAGAGATTCAATCTAACATCTATTCATTCATATAATTCTTGATTTTCACTCCTTTTCACCCCTATAAAAGAGAGAGAGAGAGAGAGAGAGAGAGAGAGGGAGAGAGAGAGAGAGAGAGAGAGAGAGAGAGAGAGAGAGAGAGAGAGAGAGATCTAATGTCTATTCATATATTCTTGATTTTTACTCCTTTGCACCCCATAAAAGAGAGAGAGAGAGAGAGACCGAGAGAGAGAAAGAGAGAGAGATCTAATGTCAATTTATTCATATAATTCTTCATTTTTAGTGCACCCCCATAACATTTAAGTGGAAAGACACTACATCCTTTTAATAATAATGATAATAATCATAAAAATCTGGTATGGGTATTTGTCAAGGGCATGAAACCTCTTGCAAAAGACCTTAAGTGCCTAGAGACGAGGAATGTTGTACCTAGTACCGAAATAGGTAACAGACCTATTAACCAGTGTGCCTTACCCACCGCACACAGTCAAACTGTGTCAAGGAAGACGAAGTGGTCAGGTGACAGATGGCACCTAAGGTAGTAAGGACTCTCCCGAGTTCAAACCTTCCCAATAGTGAAACGGGGGAGGGACGTAACCACTAGGACCTTGGAGCATCGGGTGTGCGCTACTCAGTCAGCTGAGGTCGCTTTTGTAAACAGTCACTGAAGAGGGGGAGTCTTGGACTCGTTCAGTTAGTATTGCTGTGGGGCACTGCGTTGGTTCTATTGTCAGGCTGGCTGAATGTGTATGGACATTGTTGTCATAGCCCTCTTTAGGATAATTACTGTGTTAAAGTGGCCCCCGAAGTCGGCGGGAATTTTCGATGTCCATCTGGCACCAAGTGGTTGTTTGCTAATCAATTAGGTAGGGATGAGTGTAAATGCTGATGTGTGGAAGAATGTAGCGAACGGAGAATTCAGGGTACTTGTGAACAGGGGGTTTGAGAAGCAGCGTGGCCTGAAGGGAAATCCTTTGTGTCCATCCCTATATAACCCAGGGAAGAATAACACCACGAGAAAGAGAGAAGGCAGAGGAGAGAGAGAGGAGAGGAGAGTGAGCAGGACAGAGTAGGGTTGAGAGAAACATGGTCTGGGAGATAGAAGTGACAGCAAGGTCTTAGGGTTAAAGACAAGCTGGAAGAGAAGAGACAAACTGAGTTTGAACCCGAAGTGGGTGAAGGAGACAAAGAAGAATTGTACGTCGAGATCCCAGAGACGACCACGAAGACCCAGTCCTGAAACCTGGAGCCAGTCAACCAAGGCCGTCACCATCAAACAGTGCTGAAGAAAACTTGAAGAGACTTGTTCAAGAACTGTGGTGTGGTGTGAAAGCGTGGTTGTGTGTGTGAAAATCTGGCCAGGTAAGAAGCCATTTTATTATAACCCGTGATTAGGAAGTACTGATCTTTTATGGTTTGATTATTGCATTTTTGTGTGTGATTGGATTGTTCATGCATAATTATATGTAGCGTAGAAATTGTATTTCTTGTTTTCAGTCGTGCTAGGAGTGAAACGAATGCGTGACATGATGTCACATCCCATTCGCAGAGAGATGTGAATGTTTGATGGGCGCATGAGTGTGCATATGCATGTATGAGTGCAAAGATAACCTTGGTGTGTTAAGCCTGACTAATAATACATCAACTTAGTGCACTCAAGCAATACCATCACGATTTCCCCCTTAGCTGATTTTGTCACTCTCTATAGCATCATGTACTGGACCTGCAGACATGCTCTCTGTTTTGTTTCATATTCGGTTTTCTTGGTGTCCCTGTAATGAATTCAAAGTATCTCAGCTTATACCCAGCTTGATTAAATGTGTGAATGATTGAAGAACATGCTTCTGTAACAATAATAAAGATCAATACAAATAATGAAACACCGCCGTGATGATAAATTATCAAAAACATACATACACAGAAAAAAAAAATTTCAAAGTCAAATGAATTTCATTCCTCTATCAATGGTAAGTATGTGTTAGTTATACCTTCCATGCTTATGTAGATGACTTCTCTTGATAAAAATTGCTGAGCATTAGTACAACACTTCTTCATAAAGACTGCCAAGCATTAGTACAGGCCCATGACTTCTTGATCAAAATTGCAGCATATTCCCAAATTATGTATACTGAGACAAGAATTCAAAAAAGAAAAGAAAAAAGAGACTGATTTTGAACCATGGACACAATACATACAATAGCCAACTCATTCCCGGTACCAAGGAGTGTAATTAAGATCAGCAAATATATTCTGCGAGTGAAGGGAAAACAAAAAGATGGGTTTGGGAGTAAGAATGAAATTCATAATATGCTAGAAATGCTGAAGGAAATCAGTGGAAGGCCCAATCCACAGAGATGCACACTGCCAAATAATGGTCATACTCAATGTTCCAATTGCTGTCATGGGAAATCCTCTCCATCACATCAAACATGGGA
The DNA here is from genome assembly GCA_016801955.1 of Conus betulinus. Taxonomy (NCBI): domain Eukaryota; kingdom Metazoa; phylum Mollusca; class Gastropoda; order Neogastropoda; family Conidae; genus Conus; species Conus betulinus. The sequence goes on from JADBJO010000155.1 coordinate 56,560, forward strand.
CCAGGGGCGGAGCTGATGGGTCGATTCCAACAGTCACGCGCATGTCGATACAATTGCGCGTGTAAAAACTCTCCCACGAAAACCAGGAGAGGACTAAAATCCTGTTTTCCAGAAAACCAAAATCAAAGCAGCTAGCAAGACATCATAAATGATAATGATAACCACCAGTCTGCCTTGTGTCAAGGACAGGAGGTAAACAAATCCTCTCTGTAACTGTCATGGAATCAAGAATCGCAAAAATTAATTTTGAAATTTAAAAAAAGCATGAAAAAAAACATAACAATTCTTTTAACACAGAGATCTTACTGTAGGCAAGGAAGTCTCTCCTAGATGAAAAGATGTCATGCACACACTGAATAAACCACATAAAAACACACAACTGCCCACGGCAAAGCCATCATCCCTACAGCTGCAAGTTAAGCTCTGGACATGTATGAACTACAACAGCAAACAAAAAAAAAAAAAAAAAAAAAAAGCGAGCACAAGGCAAAGCAACTTACCTAATGTCTGAAATGCAAACAACTCCGGCTAAAGCAGTGGTAAAACACACAAGCATGTATGCTACTACACATGTATCTACTGTTCTACAACAACCAGATCTTCACATTTTCCATAACAAATTTTTTTTTTGGTCAAGTCAAAATAGCAAATTTTAAAACCAGATTATCACTCTGAGGTGTGACTTTTTGCTTTAGTTTGCATTTCTTGGAAACAGATTTCTAAAAAACAAAACAAAACAAAAACAAAACAAAAACTCTTGCTTCAGTATGCATTTCTTGAAAACAGATTTCTACGTATAGGGATAAACTCTGTGCAATGCGCATCTTACATACACACCCGATAGCAGAATCTGCGTGGAAATGCATGCACCTGCCACACTGTCCAATATATTTCTTTCCTATGGCTTTTCAGTCTGTAAATGCAATATCACTGTGCAGAAACAAAAACAGTCACTTCACTTTGTTAACGGACTGACATATATACAGATCAAGAACAACAACAGCAAACAGAAAAGTAAACAAATAAAAGCAACACTTCAAAGTACAGCTGCTTTGTACACTGAAGTCCAATATAGTACTAGCATCAGGACCAACATAAAGAATTCTGAAAGACAACTCCATTAATTTCTTTTTTCTGGTTTCTGCATGCAAAACAATGAACAGTTGCAAGAACAGCAAGACAGCAGAATGAAACCATGCCAAAGCTAGCACCCTTCTTTCTATTAACTCATGCAGGATGAGTGGCTAAAAATACATTGCATGCCAAATCAAAAGACAACATACTCAAAGTTCCACCCATGATCTTTGGTGATTCGCTCCTGAACATCTATGTGAGAGCCAGCACAGCTGGCAATTGGAATGTTCCAGCAATCACGGATTCGCCTATAAACATTGCGTGTGTAAAAACTTTCCCAGTTCTGCAGGAGTGGGACATAACCCTGGGGAAAAAAAACATTTATTTAAAAAGTGCATAAGATAGTGAAAAGTGAACAGAAGAAAAAAAATCATTACATATTAATTACTATAATAAAAGGTAAGTCACAGACAAAATGGGACACACGCACGCACGCACACACACACACACACACACATACATACACACACACACACACACACACACACACACACACACACACACACACACACAAAGAAAGAAAAAGAAAAATCAAGACTATACTGTACAATATAATGCTAATGGAAAAAAAAAAAATTAAAGAACATAAGTAGAGTTTTGTTATACCATAAAGTAAAATGCTCATGGAAAAAAAGGAATTCAAGTGCAGTGTTTTGTATAATATATATATGCGATGCTTAAAGTGCTGTAACCCTGATAACCTAAGAGTCTGATTTCAGACAAAATTCTTTTAGAAAAAATATCTCAAAATCATCTCCCTGGTCTTTTTAACCCTTGAATCAACTGTATTCAGATACTGCCATCTTTCTCAAGAAGAAAGATAGGCCTGCTGTTTGAAGTGTTTGTCCTGTCAATCATTTTTACACGTATGAAACGCAACCCATGGTAATAAACGAGCTACTGTCCTAGTGTCTGTAGATCTACATTAACTTGATTGACTAAAGCTTACCATTTTGCTGCCATGTTTTAGCATTTTCTTTCTTTGATTGAACTGTTGACCTAACTGATGGGGCAAAACTGCTTTGGGTGTGCTCACCAACAGAATCTGTCCCATGAAAATGGCAAATCACTCTTGCTGAAAGAAAGCTTTAACACAGATTACCTCTCTTGCAGCCTTCCGAATATTGCCTATTATCTGTATGTGAGGAGACCTCTGAGAAATAATGTATTATGAATGTTCACCCTTTTCATTATTTTTCTCTTTGTGATCTTTCACTGCAAAAGGTTCCTCACCCTTTTTAATGTGCTCATCATATCTTTCTTAACTGACTTATGACCATGCACTAAACTTTATATAAAGCCTTCCCCTGATAGTAATCAATAAAAGCCTTTGCAGACTGATCCAGACTTAGAAACTAGAATCAATCAAGGCTCAGTATGTTTATTAACATTCTTTCAATCAACATGAAACTTAAATCATACAAATGATAAATTAGAAGGCCTTCCAACAACATTTTCACCAACATGGAATCCAGAATCAACCACAGCTCACATTAAAAATTCTATCAAAGTTATTTTTTCTTTCACTTTCTTTTTTGGTCATCATGAAATCAGAACTAACCGAAGTTCAATTAGAAGATCTGTCTATCAACATTACTACAAGTACTATCAGCATGAATCCAGAGTAAACCAAAGCTCATTAGGTAATGTCTGGAAATCTGTCACAGCTCGTGTTCTACGAGAGCAACATTACCAAAACACCAGGGCATTCCTTTCACACCCTGGATGTTTTCTAGTAGCCTGTGTCAGTGTATACATGTCTATGCATATGTTTATGTGTATATATCTGTGTGAGACTGAGGCAGAAAGAGAGAGAAAAAGAGAGTGAGAGAGGTGGTACTACCCTCAACAGCCCACAAAGTATGGCTCAGTCACACTACACAGGCTGTTTTCCATCAGGCATCTGGACTATCAATATTATTTAGTTCTACAAGTTCTAAACACTTTCGACCACTTTCAATTACTCCCCATTCTTGATGTCCCTTCCCCTGCATGATTGTCCTCCATTGTTTGTATAAAAGGTAGCTAAGTAGGCAGTGCAAAGATCGATGTTCTGATTTTTTTTTTGTCTGCACAACTTCTAAGGAGATCTGTCAAATTGGAATTCAATCAGCATACATTTAGAGTTAATCAAAACTGAATTAATTCTACCAATCTTTTGGTAGCATGAATCCAAAATTAAACACATCTCATTTAGAACTAGAACTGCGTCCTAAGTTTGATGATGAATCAGCAAAAGGAAACTAGAAATAGTAGAATGAGAGAAAAAAAAAAATCATGTTCAAAGCTGAATCAACCAAAGTTCAATCATAATTCTAAGACCTGTGGACGTTAATAAAATCAATCAAAGCTCTGTTACTCAATAAGAAATTCCTTTAACATTATATCAACCAAAGCTCATTTAGAAGAAACTCAAGTGTTATTTAAAACAATCAAAGCTTAACGAAAAGTCTATCAACATTACTTAAACAGACCGAAGCTTAGATCCATCAAATGATCAATACATCTGCAATAAACCTCAATGAAAAGGTTTGGCAACACCAAGATAATTTCAACTGTAACGAGGATCAGTAAAAGGGCTTATCAACTTTACCAAATTCTATGACCTTTTGCCTGTGACCAGTAAACAAACAATGCATCCTCTACTACCTCCCTCCATACAAAAACCTTTTGCATGTGACTAGTAAATAAATAATCCATCCTCTACTATCTTCCCTCCATAAAAACTTTTTGCATGTGACCAGTAAATAAATAATCCATCCTCTACTATCTTCCCTCCAACCCCAGCTCCATCTTCCCCAACCTTGCCCTTACCTGGACACCCACGCAGGTGGTATTCTCAACTTTCCGATTTTGAAACCCAATGTATAAATGATATAAAATGTCACTGGGATAGGAAACATAAAGTACTTTTGTTTCAGACTAACTGGAGCACTTTGATATCTTCTTCATCCATCTCCCTCTGATTGATTATTTTTCTGAAGTCTCAAATTCTGAGAACCTCATGCCTTTCTGTTGCAGTTTACAACACACATTTTAATTTCCCCTGCATATCCATCCATACCTCTACTGATTCCATCAAAATTTTCAGTGTCCAAAAAAATCTTAAGAATTAGATCAAAAGTCCTTCAAATGAGACTATAAACCGAGGTTCCGTGTGTGAACGCACGCATAACATCTTGCACACACGTAAAATCCCATCACCAACATTCGGAAGAGTAGGCCAGTTGGCCGTGGTATGGATGACACGTTACACATAGCATGCACCCTGAGTGAGAAATGGAAAGAATGAAGGAAGTAAGGAAAATGAGTGATCGATATTGAACGATACTGACTGGATGACACGGGAACGACTGAATGAAGCGCCAGCTGGCAGCTCTTCAGTCGGCACTACCCAGGTAGGCAGCCCGTTGTGTAAACGAGTGTTGATTGTAAAGCGCTTAGAGCTTGGCCTATAGCCGAGAATAGGCGCTATATAAGTATTCATTATCATTATCATCATCATCAAAAGAGGCACCACTGACAGCGACAGAGCTGGAGAAAGTATCACTCACACTGACCAGCTGGGCCAGTGCATCAAAAATTCCACTGGCACACTAAACTCTGTCTAAAGTCTGTCAGGATTTCAAATATGTGCCACACACAATATTTTCTTTTTTCTTTCAAGAAGTTGCAAACATTGAAATTAAATGCAAACTGAGTTCACGATTACCAGAAAATCCCACCTAAGGAGCCTCTTTTCTACAGCCTTGTTAAAAAAATAATAATGGCATCCTGTTTATCAATGCTGACGACAATGCTCTGGGGCCTGTCTCGTGACATTAACTTCCGCATCCATCTTCCCATTTTCACTTATTCTGATTTCAAAAGCTTTCTTTTTAAGATGTTAGAGATATTTTCTGATTATCATGTTGGACTGACGACTTATAAAAGTGAAAAATATGGTGACATATTGAAACTGAATTTCACAGGCAAGTAAGAGTCGACCAGATGACACATAAAGTAACTGTGTCTGTGGACTCCATGGAATTAATCTCTATGCACTTTGACTAGTTTGAGTGAAAACGACAAAGTCGGTGGCCACTTCAGGATAAAAATGGCACAAAGTTTTCCAAAATTAACAGAGAAATATGACTGACGGAACAGCAAATTCTGGGGCCCCATGATGAGCTAATGAGTTTTGAAATCCACTGGTCTACCTGCATTTTGTTTTTTCTTTTAAACTTGCATAAGATGACTGGTGACTGAATCTGTCTTGACTAAACACCACCACAGTGAATCAGAAAGAGTACAAAATCTGGTTTTTGATGGGTGACATCATGATGGATGACCTTACATCAATATCCACCCACAGACTGGACTGGAACAGAACAAGCCTAAGTATGACACTGTATTCAGAAGCTAAATTAAGCATTTGAGCCATAGCCCTGAGAAGGCCTGAAGTTCAACTTTAAAAAAAAAGACAGAAAATAAGGAAACAAACAAACAAACAAAAAAAATGCTGGCAGCAAATTCTTGAAACATTTCACACAAATCAATCTATGGTAGGATACACGTATCAGCACAAACAGCTGAAATTCATTAAAAATTAAAAACAAAAACAAAAAAATTCCAATTTAAAGCCTTATGCTCTATAGTTGAAACTGATCAAGCGGACAAACTTGTGCTGTTTCCATCGCTAAAAACACATGTCATACCAATGTGTTGTCACAAACATTGAAACAATGTCATGAAAAGAAAAGTGCAACTTTTGTATTAGTTTTTGGTTAAAATAATACAGGTTGGTCACTATGGTGATGGTTACTAACTGAACACTGTAACAAGTTACAACTGGCACACTTTTTTGCTTCTTCTCAAAAGTTACGTTTGTTTCTTTATACGTTAATTACTTACAGATGTCATCTTATACCAGAGCTCCTTCCCTAACCACCTGAACAAATTTCAGCTTTTTAAAGTAAAATCAAGTGACCTAATGTGTACTCACCTCCACCTTAGGCTCTGTGCAGCTCTTGTCCTTCTCAACGCCATAGTAACGCAGAAAAAAATCACGTACATGTCCGATGATGATCAACAAAGCATAGCCCAGGTAGGTCAAGATAGCAATATGAAACGGGGTCTCTTCAAATGACTCAAAGAAATCATCCTGCCAGTTTCCTCCCTGCAAAAGTGTAAAATACAAATCCAGCATCCTACTATAGGCATTAGAATGGAGTTCACTCCACATTAACATTTGCAACAGACAAGCACACACAACACGTGTAATATATGTTCATATTATGCACACATCTACTCCCCTTCCCATCTACCCACCCCTTTAAGTCACTTCCACCCCCCACCCCCCCACCCCCATCGTTCCCTTCCCCCTCCCACCCTCCAAAGTTGTGATGAAGGTAAAGACATTTGACAGACCCTGTTTTTCTCTTCAGACTTTAATCTTTTTGTCTCAATAATTAAGAGCAGTAGTAGTAAAGACAGTATAGGGACTACCTCAAGTTTAAGCCTTGCAGCTTATGTCCTCTTAATTCAGTGCTCATTGACAGGTTTGTGATTTGCATGGTGCACTCTGGTTATCAATTTATAATCAAATTTTCTTTCAAAATATCAATAAAAAATTGCAGAAGTGTCCAGATGATTCTTGCATGTCTGAATAGATGGTGCTGTTAAGTTCATGTGATACTGAGTTCCAGAGTAACTCTACAGCCAAAACTATGTGTATTTACACTGAACATGTGTTTTACACTAGTGCTTGATTCCTTGTTTTATCATAACTATAATGATAAGAATATTTTACATTAATGTTTTTCTCAGTGATTAAATGTTTTCTTGCTCTCAATCAGTCAAAGAAATCTCTTGTCATGCATCTTCTTTTTACTGGTATGAATTAAGCATGTTAATCTTAATAAGATAAATCTTCAAGTTATCTGACCACTTTGGTTGCTAAAAAGATTCTCAGTGTAATATGCTCAATAGAATGTGACTGACATTTAAGGCACAGGTACTAGACTATATAGTAAGTGATGAGGAACCACTGACTTAACATGTTTCCTTACATTTTTTTTTTAATCACTCCCTGCAACTGATATGCTGTTTAGTTGATTGCCTTCTGAAGATGTGTCAGAGGTCAGTAAATTATTTAGTGCAACATCAAAGTCTTTTTCTTCATCATCAAAGTCTTTTTCTTCATAAGTCCATTGCAGGATGTAATTTATTGTACATGTATCCTTTTCCAGTTTCATCATATGATTCAATACTATTTTTTCTTGTATTTTTAATTACTTTGTATTCACAGAATTTGGTTTATGACCTCTTGATTTTCAAGCCATGCAAGGTAGTTTGTCATTTTAGGACATGATATGTACAAAATACTGTTTGTGTTCCACCTAAACAGAAATCTTAAAACATTTTATTTCACAATTCTGAGCATCAGGATTCATATAAAGAAAAGTTTGTGAAATCATTAGAAAAAAATAACAGCTGTTTTGTTGTACCCTTACAGTCAGCATTTACTGATGAATCAGAGATGATACACAATTACTGACCCTCTGCATGGAACTAATTTCTAAATTATCAGTTGCAAACATCATGTTACATTCAATCAGCAGCAGCTACCACAAAAAGCGGTGAAAGAAAAACATAAACAATGAGTTCGATAACCGCATTTACCCACCTATTCCCACTACCGTAAGTGAAGATTTACGCGATAACCTACTGATATCCAATGATACAGAAACACTTCCCGTTAACAGATAGATTATTTACTTTGACGTGATAAAAGGTGGATATTTTTTTTCCCCGAACGACGAGATGTAAGGAAAAAAAAGAGAGAGACCAGGTTGATTGAAAATGTAAGTGCACTGCATATTGTTTGTTGCTATTTCATTTAAAACAACAACTAAAAAGGAGAGAAAAGAAAAAAAAGAGGGAAGAAAAAGAAAAAAGAACGAAAGAGAAAGCAACAAACAATACCTTCCGCACTTGATCACACTGCATTTTGCCTCTGATGAAAGCTTTACAACATAACATTTTTCTTTAGTAATGATTATATTATAAAAAATCTCAGGTTGGTCTGTATTATGTTCATTTCTAACAGCAGTGTTAAAAGGAAAAAAAAAAAAAGGGAAAAGAAAAGTAGTGATTCAGTGCTGCTAGCACACAGTACTGCTACCCAACAGTACTATAAAGAATACATGTCCGGTATGTCTGGTCATCATGTCTTACCTTGTCCGATTTTCGTTTGTTCTGCCGTTGATTCCTTTTTTGTATCCATTTGAGTGTCCTTGTAAAGCTTCGTTTTGATAATACGAGTGTGTGTTTGACAATTTCATGCCTTCCATCGTTTCTGAGCGTGTCGTGCCCCTCCCGTAGCCATCTTGAATAGTGCACGCTTCAACTAGACCACTGGTAGGCTAGGCAGGTTATCTTATTGGAAATTATAACCAATGAACAGCCTCGTTTCAGAGGACACTTGTTAATCGCAATCACGGACATTGATGTTAAAGCTTTCACCCTAGTGATTGTCGTCTTGTCGTGACAGTGTCGATTTGGGGCCTATGATTTATTTACCAAAAAAGTCTAAACCATCTTCCCTCAATGACTACCGCCCAGTCGCTCTAACATCCATTGTGATGAAGTGTTTCGACACAGAGCAATACTCAGTCACCTCCTCACTGACACAGTCAGTCACCAAGATCCTTATCAGTTTGCATACAAACGCAACAGATGCACAGACGATGCCACTCTCACACTTTTACACAACGCTTACACTCACCTGGAGAAAACAGATTCTTTTGTTCGTATTCTTTTTATTGATTTTTCATCAGCTTTTAACACCATATATCCAGCCTCATCTCTTAGCGCACAAACTTTTATCCTTAAATGTCAGACCCAGGCTTATCCTGTGGATCACAGATTTCCTCATCTCCAGATCCCAGTCAGTGCGCTATCAATCTGTCATGTCATCTGCACCAGTCATTAAATATTCAGATGATACAGCCCTTGTAGACCTTTCCAATTCTGATGTAACATATTTTGATGAAGTTGAGCGTTTCAGCACCTGGTGTAAAGAAAATTATCTTGAGCTTAACGTCAAAAAAAACAAAGGAGATGATCATAGATTTTAGGAAAGCGGAAAATTATGTGCCTGATCTTTACATTGATGGAGAAAAAGTGGAACGGGTAGAGGAATACAAATATCTGGGCACAACATTAGACAATAAGCTCACTTTCAATACACACACCAGGTCCGCATACAAAAAATGCCAAATTATTAGAATGCATTTCCTACGCAAATTGAGGAATCTGCATGTCCAGCCAAAAATTCTTAAAACATTTTACAGGAGTTTTATTGAGTCTGTCTTGACTTTTTCATGCATTTGCTGGTATGGAAATCTTAATTTGAAAAACAGCAAACTCTTGGATAGCGTTGTGAACATCTGCGGCAAGATTGTTGGTGAGAGACAGGAGAGTATGAGTGAGTTGTATGAAAGGCGTGCGGTCAACAAGGCTCGTGCGATTGTTAGTGACAGTGGGCATACGCTTGCGCGACAGTTTGTGCTCCTTCCATCAGGCAGACGATTTTGTGTTCCCAGAGCTAAGCTGATGCGCACAAAAAAGAGCTTTGTGTTCAAATCCATTGCGTTTTTAAACAAACACAGCGTGTAAGAAGAGGCGATGGATCACCTGTGACACAAGCATGTGCGCGGGTGTGTATGTCCGTGAGCAAGCGGGAAAGTATAGATGCTGGAGAGTGTGGGTGTGTTTTCTGTTTTATGTGTGCATGTCCTGGAACAGTGAGGAATAGAAATGTCTGGAATATGTCTCATCTTAATGATTTTTAATGATAAATCACCTCTCTCTCTCTCTCTCTCTCTCTCTCTCTCTCTCTCTCTCTCTCTCTCTCTCTCTCTCTCATACGTGCACACATTTATGTATATATATATCAAGAGTGGCTGAGTGTGTACTTTATTTGCACTACCAAAAGGAGAAAGATTGAAATTCCCATTTTGGTGTTACACGCATGTTTTATTGTTTGTAAGTAATTTTAATTTCCAGTGTCACGTTTGTAACTATAAATATGTATGTCTTAACTTTTAGGGCAGCGGTCACAAATGTAATTTCTCTTGTAACGAGAGGGGATCAGGCCGTTGGGACATCACTTTCATTGGGTTGGAACGTGTTTAAAAAGGAAATATACCAAAAATTTTAGAGTGTTAAATAGGCCTACTGATGAGAAGAAACACTGGGGGAAAACGAGTTTATTCGATGGAATTCCTGGTGCAAAATCGGCCGACAGATCTAAGTCCAGATGTGACTCGGAGCCACCTCAATTTGCACCCTGAGGTGTGTGTGTTTTTTTTTTAAAAGTAGCCATCTCGGTCTCCCAGTAATTTGTGTAAATTCAGTTACACACTACATGCTTAAAAGCCGCCGTATCTGGACTCGACCAATCAGGTGCTGAGACTTCGTTACATGACCAAAAGGAGCCTCAGAAAGCCGTTTTGAGGCCTATCGCATTATCTGGATGTCCAGACAATGGGGTGGTCCAGATAATGTTGGTCCTTAATTGTTTCATACAAAAGTCCAGACAACGCTGCGAACACACACACACACACACACACACACACACACACACACACACACACAGACACACACACACACACATCGAATGATGCGCATACATACAGAAAGACAAAATGCGGAACCTAGGCTGATAGACTGAGTGAGCACGGACACTGCAAGTCAATAGATATATATATATATATATATATATATATATATATATATATATATATATATATATATATTATATATATGTATGTATATATATATATATGTATGTATGTATGTATCCCTCTTAATCACCCCCCCCCCCCCCCCACACACACACACACCGTATACTCCCTCCCCCCCCCCCCCCCCCCCCCCTCCTCCTCATCTGTGTGTACTTCCCCCTCCTATTCAACCACTCTCCCCTACCCTGTACCTGTGTCTGCTGTTCAACAGACCGACTGTGCTACATGCTTCCTCTTTGTTTCTCTGTAGAAGCCACCATAAATGACTTTTTCATTAACCATTGTAAACTAGAAGGTATCAATGACCCCCTACCTGACATAGCTATCAGTGAAATAGCTGAATTAACAGAAATAACTTTGACTCTCCCTGAACTTAAAAATGTAATAGAAAATCTTGATACTAGTGAAGCATCCGGTCCAGACTTAATCCATAATATATTATTGAAATCCTCAGTCGACGTTATATCTGCACCCTTAATGCCTTTTTCAACCGATGTCTATCTGAAGCAAAATTCCCACAGCTGTGGAAAATAGCTAATGTAACCCCAGTCCACAAAAAAGGAAATGAAGATGAATGCACCAATTACAGACCAATATCTCTCCTAAGTTGCGTGGGTAAACTCTTTGAAAGATGTGTGCATAAACATATTTATTATTTCCTCATGTCAAACAAGTTAATTTCTGAATCACAATCACAAGGTAAGCCTTTATGAGGCATGGAATAATACACAGTAAACAACGAACAAGTCGGGTGAATCTTGCTTCCATGATAAAATGATTACACGCCCATAATCCAAACTAATGCTGTCATGACACCAGACGCCTAGCAGAAATGCCAACACAGGGCACACAGAGCAATCAAGGAGACATCCCCACTAACAGATGTTCCAAGCTTACTCATACGCCCTGTATCTGAAACATATGCATGGCAACAACAGGAGTAATGAGCAAACATAAATTAACATTATTTAAGACTGGCACAGCCCATAGACCTTGAATACAGTCAAACAAAAACAGAAACGAACGGTAACAAATACAGGGAACCTTGTTTGTAAGGAATTCTTAAATGAGGAGGGAGCTTAGAACAGTAAATAACGAACAAGTAGCGTAACTCTTGCTCCCATGCTGAAATAATTACACACCAATTACTCAAAACGAATGCTGCTTATGACACCAACATTGCCTAGCAAAACTACCGACACAGAGCACACAGAACAAAGAAAGAGACATCTCACAAAATATAATGGTTCCAAGGTTACTGATATACCCTGCACCTGACACATAATCATAACAACAAATGGAGAAAAGAAACACAAATCAACATTTATCATCAGCCTTTTTGATTCGATTAAGAAGAACGGACACAAAATCTTCCAAATTTATTCAAGAACAAATTCATTGGGACCATTGCACGAAATCAACAAATCAAACGCGGACAGCGGGCTGTAATGTCCAATCACCCTTCCTCAGGATCGTCACATAAGCCACAACTGAAAACTGCACCATTCAGTACCGAGTGTAGCCACCGTTTGCCGCCAGGCAAGCGGCACAACGTCGACGCATGGAGTCCACCAGGGTCCGAAGAGTGTCCCGCGGTATGGCCTGCCACTCCTGCTGCAGAAAGAGAGTGAGCTGGGCCACGTCAACAGGCGGGGGGTGGTTGTGGGCTACCCGCCGTCCAAGGACATCCCAGAGGTGCTCAATTGGAGCCAGATCGGTGAGCGAGATGGCCACTGCATCCGGATGATCCCCTCTGCTGCTGCATGATCGTCCACGACACGGGCTCGGTGTGGACGGGCGTTGTCGTCTTGGAAAACAGCAGCGTTACCCATGGCCTGAAGGGCGGGCTGGATCAGGGGCCTCACAATCTCGTCACGGTACCGCACCCCTGTCAGCATGCCTTGAATGACGTACAGGGGAGTTCTGTCTTGACGACTGAAGCCACCCCAGACCATCACAGAACCCCCTCTGTAACGATCCACCTCACGAACTGTGGCGTCAGCAAAACGTCTCCTGGCCTTTGCCACACTCGGGTCCTGCCGTCATTGAATGCCAAGGTGAAGCGGGGGACTCATCTGTGAACAGCACTCGAGACCATTGCTGCCTCGTCCAGCGAACGTGATGACGACACCAGTCCGCCCATGCTCTGCGGTGAGCTGGAGTAAGTGGTACTCGGACTGCTGGTCTCCGGGATGACAGCCCGAACTCGTGCAAACGGTTACAAACTGTCCTTCTACTGACATTGACATTTGCAGCCTGCAGGAGCTCACGCCTTAAGGTGGATGAGGTGACAGTCCGATTGCGTAGGGCAGACAGCAGGAGGAATCGGTCAGCATGTCTGTCGTACACCGAGGACGGCCTGATCGTGGCCGATCCTGCACGCTGCCAGTGGCCTGAAACCTCTCTCTCTACAAGACGTTGGATGGTGGAATGGGACACGTTCAGACGCCTAGCCACCTCGCGGCCAGAAATCCCCTTCGTCAATCAACGCTAAGGCACGTCCACGATCGGCAGGGTCCAGTCTTTGCCTTTGTGCCATGCTTTTTGGGCTGGCGTAGACGACCGTTCTGTTTACAGATTTGTGGCCAACGGCGTCTGATCTGTGTTCATGAACGAGGTGCCATGCACGTGCATCATGATTGACCACGAGCATTTCGCCCTTTTTTTCAAACTCATATGCTCCCACAGGCACACCCGTTTTACCGGTTTTACGTGGTTTCCGCACGTGCAGCTGCGCTCCACCTTGTACCGCAGTGGGTTTTTAGGTTGTTGTGATCTGTTAAGGAACATCTGTTCAATATGTCTAACCAAGTTTGGGTCATTGTGACTTCGTTTCAAGCCTATCATTTACACACTCAGACACTATATCAGATTGTCCAATTACGTGTTCGTGGTGGTCAGAAGTAAAGTAGGCCTAAGCTCTGATTCGATTCTACTGACACTCAAATCTCTTTAAAATGATACACATAGCTGCACAGTGTGCAGGTGACTTTTCATGACGTGATTTTCCTTCAACCTTTCTTCCCCCCCCCCCCCCCCCCCCCCCACACACACACACACACAGAGACAGAGAGAGAGAGCGAGCTGCGGTTTCGCGCAGAAATGTCCTGCATCCGGCACGTAATATATTATATACGTCATACAAATGAAGAAAAAGGCTTTGTACTTGGGTGTAGGTATGGGCATGATTTGTACGACGACGATTTAAATCTCCTCAAACCACCTTACAAAAATCTGGTGGCTTTTTTTGTTCACAGGGGCTGTTTGCTTCTTTTCAGCATATAGCAACGGAAAGGCCACAGTTCACAGGAACCTGGTGTCTCAGGATCCATTCACTATCGACGGAACTGATCTGTGATTCGGCAGCAGGTGGATGATCTTGTTTTCTGTATTACATGCCAAAAACTTGTCACCAAGTATCCAAATCTTGCGCATTTTGGTTGTCTTCTCACAACATGGATGTCTCTTCAGGGAGTCTATAGTCATTACTTCAATAACGATGGAATTAGTGTAAGTGTCACTCTTTGTCATGGTTGTCAAATGCTGTTTACTAGCACGAGGTTTAAGAGGATCACTATCCTGAAGATGTGACAGAAAGGCAAGCCGACTTTGTGGATCCTGAACAGAATGTTCCCAATTTGTCCCCCCATCCCCCTATCAGTTTTTTCTTTTAATCTTTGCCAAGTCACGGACTTGTAATGACAGAGGAATTGTTACCTGCACACACACACACACACACACACAGAGGGAGAGAGAGTGCTACTAATGATCCTATTCTGGCCTTTGCTGGCAATGTTTAGAAGGACATTGATTCTGCTGCAATGACGAGATGCATCCTACACTGGAACGTCTCCACATGATAGAGACACATGACCAGTTGGTTCTTCCAATGAGTCATATGCAGAAGACGAAAGTCGACTACAGAAAGGTATAATAAATAGTTCTGATCACAAGACCGAATGCTATGGTTCCCACACTGGAATCTTACCGTCCGGCTGCAATTAATGAGTTTGTATGAAAGAAAATATTCTTGATTTTAAACAAAGTTCTTGATTCCTGGTATCAGAGAGAGAGAGAGAGAGAGAGAGAGAGAGAGAGAGAGAGAGAGAGAGAGAGAGCAGTTTATTTGAAAGAGATTTCGGATTACTTTGAGAGCAGTCTATTTGAAACTTCTGTGCAAAACTGAGGACACCACATTTTCTGTCATTAGTCTAGATATTTTCAATAAAACTAAGACTAAGATTTCTAAATTTTGTATCAAATTCCACCAAGAAACAGAGGCTGCACCAATAATGCCATAATCAGTACAATATCATTAGTCTAGCATTTGAATCTGGTCTTGCTCTGTCCACCCCCCACCCCCCGTCACCTCTTTGAATCCAGATCCTTTCTTCTCCCCTACACTTTCCTTTTATTCTGTCTGTCCCTCCCTGTCTACAAAACTGAAACACTGGTGTTGGTTTTTACATACTCCCATGAAAAACTATATACTGGACTGGTGATCAAAGGAAGTGAGAGGGAGGATTGGGATGGAGACAGGGTTGGGGGTAAACCCATGACTCAGTGGCAGAGTGTAGTGAGCGTCAGAGACAGAGAAGTGGCAGATGGGGGCTGAAGTGACAGGGAAGGGGGTGGGTGGGACACCACCACAACAATCAATCGGCAGCAAGACTTGGCATGACATGGGATGGTGGTGACAGGGAGAGATGCGGGTAGAGGGAAGTAGAGGGGTGTGTGGGTAGATGGGGTGGTGAGGGAGGGAGGTGCTAACCTAATGTTGTAAAGGACCCTCACCATCCCCTTCCGCTCAAAGTCAGGGGTGGTAGGTGTGTGCGTCCATGCATGCATGTGTGTGTTTGAGAAAGAGTTATTTTTACTGTACATTACTCATACCTTATTTGTAAATATGTCTTGTATATAAATTGTGTTCAGAATCGAGGACATTGACATAGTTTTATGGATCAAAACCATTGAGCTGACTTGAAAATTTATGAAAACAAAATGGTAAAAAGATTCTCTGGAACAAATACAATGCAAAGGAAGAAATCTGAGGACAACAGTAAGAACAAAAGAAGAAAGAGAAAACTACAGGCACAGAATTTTCATCAGGTAGGAATACAGTTCATTCTTTAAGAGCCCTGCAGTGCTGTTAGGGGAAGGGTTGAATCAGGTCGCACAACACCAAAGTCTGTTTGCCATCCTGCAGTCTATGTACATTTGGCAGCCTTCACTCAAGTACAGAGGTTAAAAACTGCTATTCTTGAGAATGATTGGACTAGTCACTGAATTAATTCTTTATCGCCGATTTCCTTCACATGTATTCCAGTGTATTGTGCACATCTTGATAAGAGAACTGAAAATGGAAATCAAAAAGAAAAAAAAATAATAAAAAGACATCAGATTCAGAAGTGAAGCACCTGAGAGAAAAAGAGAAAGAGAGGGTGACCTCTCAACCTGATCTGTCTACCCATATCTTTATCTATCTACGTACCTACCTATCTATCTGTCTGTCTGTCTACCAATTTTTATATTTTATTCTCTATACTTATATAATTAGACATATTGTACATGAATGCATCACATCAAAGTTCCTGTGCACATGAACATGGCATAAAGTTTCCATAATATTAATGACCAGTATAGGTCAGAACTTTTAAAATTACAATAATTAGTGCTAATCTAAAAGTCAAATCACTGGGAGACTGAAGACAAAATTGATGGTAAGACAAGACCGTTCATGGGCGTTGCCGATGTAATTAGTGCTAATGAATTGGTCAAAATCAATGGGCAACTGAGACAACACTAGTGGCAAGACGAGGTCATTTGCTGCCACTGCTGCTCACTAGACAAGACAGCCAGCATTCTTCCTGCTTACGGCGCATGCTTTGTGAACAGACCCCGGCTGTATGGACAGCCAGTCCCTGTTTGTGCAGCAGCATAACCTCGTGCACACGCTGACGGGCTATCATGGGATTAATATGTTTTCACCATGCATATGTTGATAAGATGCTGTTCACAGTAGGAAACACACCCATGATTGTAGTCATATACTGTTTAACAAAACAGTCTGAATGATGACTCCTCTAATTTCCCTGCCTGTACCTACTGCTTAAGTTATCTGACAGAAGTATACCTGCCATGGTTATGGAAACCATTTTGTTTATTCAGCTTTATAGTTTCCCCTGCATGGCATAGTTATCACCTGCTGACACTGGCTAGACCATCACTGCACTGTGGAGTTCACAACTCTACCTTCTTTTGTGTATGTGTTTGTGTGTGTGCATGTGTGTATGTGTGTGTGTGTAAGCGTGTAGCACATTATATATACAATTAAAAGGCATTTGGGCTCAGGTTTTATTATCACTTCTTTTAATGTCCCTTACACACACACACGCACACACACACACACACATGTGCGCGCAGACACACACACGCTTGCGCACACAAACACACATGCGTGTGCACACACAGGCATGCATACACACACGTACACATCCGTCTGTCTGTCTATCTATCTATCTATCTAAAAGTGATATCAAAATAGAAGTGATAATAACATCTGGGCCAAAATGTCTTCAATTTCCAGATAGGGCAAGGAGCAACCTTAAAAAATCTCTTCCAGTTAAAAAACTTAACTTAGAAGACAGACATGTTTTTAAAGGGGAAGGGGGAGTGTGCAAGGAAATCTTCCACCAGCGAGTGCTCTCATTGTTGTATTGTTTCTCCAAAGGGAGAACAGTGGGGCTAACATATCTTTATCTATGTATTTGTCTTATCTATTTATCTGTCTGTCTATCTGTCTATATACCTGTGTGTTGTGTGTGTGTGTGTGTGTGTGTGTGTGTGTGTGTGTGTGTGTGTGTGAGCTGTGTGTGTATGAGTGCGCATGTGTTTGCATGTGTGTGTGTCTATGAGAGAGAGAGAGAGAGAGAGAGAGAGAGAGAGAGAGAGAGAGAGAGAGAGAGAGAGAGAGAGAGAGATGATGATGATGATGATGATGATCTTTATTTCCAAAGGTAACAAATAAATAATAAATAAGCTTTTTCTTTGCAACCAGCCCTTGCCCCACCCAGTGACTAGAACCGAGTAGCAATTAACTAAGCATGACTAGCTACTAAAACCATACAAACAAGCATACTTCTCTTTAAAAATACATAAAAAACATAGATGAGCATTTTCTCCTTCAATATTGACGAATACATGAGCTCAGATAAAAAGATTAAAACAACAATCAAGAATATATAAATTGAAAACTGAAAAAAGAATAAGGAAAAAAAAAAAAAAAGTCACACACACACACAAGCATGCACACATTCGCGCACACACACACACACACACACACACACACACACAAGCACACATGCACGCACGCACGCACGCACACACACACACACACACACACACACACACACACACACACACACACACACACAGAGGCCCACAGAAAGTGACCCTCCTATTAGTTATCAAAGGAGAGAGAGAGAGAGAGAGAGAGAGAGAGAGAGAGAGAGAGAGAGAGAGATGCTACATATCTATATATAGACTATCAGCATATACTGGCAATGGTCATAAATTATATAACAAAAATGCATCGATAACATCAACATCTTACACACATTTTCTTGATGTGATTACAATGCATGAATAGAATAAACAATTCAAGAAACAGTTGTCGCTAGCAACATTCATAAAATCAATAATCATAACGCTTGTCTATCATCTTGTGTGTGTGTGTGTGTGTGTGTGTGTGTGTGTGTGTGTGTGTGTTTTTGTGCATGCATGCCCAAACGTGTATGTGCACATGCACGAGTGTGTGTGTGCGTGCGTATGTGTGTATGAATGTTTGGGTCAGTGTGTGTGTGTGTGTGTGTGTGTGTGTGTGTGTGTGTGTAAGTGTGTGTGTGTGTGTGTGTGTGTGTGTGTGCGCACCTGCCTGCCTGCGTGCTTGCATGCATGCATGCATGTGTGTGTGTTGAGAGAGTGAAAGACAGACAGAGAGAGAGGGAGAGAGATGGATGCTCTCATAATGCTTTCCTTCTTTTTTTTGAACTATTGATATATTGCCCCAAACTAGAATTATTGATTAGGTTAAGTGAAATCAAAAAGCAACCATAAGGACAGAGAGAGAGAGAGAGAGAGAGAGAGAGAGAGAGAGAGAGAGAGAGAGAGAGAGAGAAAAACGAAAGAACGAGAGAGAGAGAGAGAGAGAGAGAAAAAAATGTTATTATTACATTTTCTGTTTATTTTTTACACAACACTGATACTGTATCTAGATTTTGATAAGACAGCAACTATGCATCAATGAATCAATAGCAAACAAGACACATATGTATCATTGTGTAGTTACAATGCTTTGAGATAGTATAGGACTTTTACACATTGGTTTTGCATGCACTGACATAGTGTATCAATAATAATAGCAGTGTATTTTAAAGCTGTAATATTTATACTACAGTTATAGACAATAACAATCACTTTAGAAAGGCAAGTGAAATTATGTTGTTCATGATACAGTAAAAACATGTATTTGGGTGGGCATTGAATATCAATATACACTGCATATGTTCATAACATGTGTGAGTGTGCAAAGTACGTAAACAAATTTCATCTGAAAGATTCTGAGCTATAATAGCATTTCAGCTCTTGTGGAAGCTGTAACCCGCCGATTTGTAAGCAGCGCCGATTTGTAAGCAGTGCCGATTTGTAAGCAGCGGCGATTTGTAAGCGCTTACAAATCGGCGCACATCGCATCACTTGTAAAACCGCCAATTTGTAAGCAACGCCGATTTGTAGAGCGCTTACAAATCGGCGGGCTAGGCCCGCTGATTTGTAAGCACTGCTTAGAAATCGGCAGGTGCTTTACAAATTGGCGTGTCAAGCCCCCACCATTTTGTAAAAACGCTTCACAAAACGGCAGGCACTTTATATACTGTTTCTTTGGATTAAAACAATAAACTATTATTACGCTTTCAGTGATTATTCCTGCAATTTTGATGATTTCTATTTCATCAAAACGGCGGACTGAAATGTGGTGTGTCTGTGTGTATGTGTGTGTGTGTTCATGTGTGTGTGTGTGTGAGTATATGTGTATGTATATCAGTTTGTGTATGTAAGCCTGTGCATATGTGTAATAATGATAATAATAATGAATACTTATATAGCGCCTATTCTCAGCTAGAGACCAAGCTCTAAGCGCTTTACAATCCACACTCATTTACACAACAGGCTGCCTACCTGGGTAGTGCCGACTAAAGAGCTGCCAGTTGGCACTTCATTCAGTCGTTTTTCCTGTGTCATCCAGTCAATATCATTCACTCAGTTTCCTTACTTCCTTCAGTCTTTCCATTTTTCATGCAGGGTGTATGCTATGGGTAATGTGTCATCCATACCAACGCCAAAACTGGCCTACTCTTCCGAAAGTTAGTGATGGGATTTCACGTGTGTGCAAGATGTTATGCATGCGTTCACACATGGAACCTTGGTTTATAGTCTCATTCAAAGGACTGTATGGGAAATGGAGTCAGAACCAATGTTAATTCTGAGGAAAATCTCCCCCTGTACTGAAATGGCCCGGCCCAGATTTGAACCCGCAACCCCAGGATCACGAGTCTGGTGCTCTACCAACTGAACTATTTCGGCTCCCTAAATAATAATGTTACATGTGTTAAATGTTAAATATGTTACAAGTAGGTGCTGCTTACAAAACTGGCGGGATACAGCTTCCACAAGAGATGAAATGCTATTGTAGCTCAGAATCTTTCTGATGAATTTTCTTTATGTACTTTGCACACTCGCACAAGTTATGCAGTATATTTGATATTATCAATGCCCACCCAAATACATGTTTTTACTATATGTGTGTGGAGGGGGAGGGGGGGGGGGGGGGGGGGGTAAACAGTCTATTTCTTTTGCCCCGACTCACTCACACAATCAAATTTCAAAGTCGAAAGCAGAGGACATTGTTAACATGTTTTTATTCATATTTGTTCATTTCTGTAAACATTACATGAATGACAAAATGAACTAGAATTGCTTGTTTTTAAAATGCAATTTTAAGCACAATTTACAGTCGATAGTATAAACACAAATTTCCACACTCAAATGAAATCGTAAACTCAGCTTATGTTGAGGGAAGAGAATAGTGCAAGAAAAAAAAGGGAAATGTTAACTAGTGCACAGTTTTCATACTTTCACCAGAATATTTCACAAAAAGAATAGATATGATTGCCAGACACAATCAATAAAAAGACAATGCAGGAAAATTATTTGTGAATGCTGAAAATGTTATTTGTAAAAAAAAATGTTAAAAAAAAACAACAACAACAACAAAAAAAAACCAGGCGTTTGCATGTTTAATCAAAATTTAGTGGTGGACAGATGAAAATCAAAAAAAAAAAAAAAAATCATATGCTTACTCCCTCTTGGAATTGTGTGCATCAAAGCAAAGTTAAATCATAATTACACATCTTTGTTATCTTTTATGGGCCGCAGTATGATAGTTGCCCATTTTGGGTACATAAACTGGACTTAAAACGAGCATAATTTGTTTAATTTTAAACGTTATAATGGACAAATTCCATACCTGTGGGGAAAAAAAAATCAACTCTCAAGTCGGCAAAGCAAAGCGTAGTGTTTCTTTTAGTAGTAATAATAATAATAATAACTTATTGTCCCACACACGAGGGGAAATTTTGACTGCTTCCCCTGGGGGAAGTGTGTCGTTACAGTGCAGCACCACCAAGGAAATAGGGAGTGAAGCACCTTTCCCAAGGACACAACTCCGAGTGCACCAGCGGGAATCGAACCCAAGACCTCTAGATTGAGAGTCCAATGCCTTACCAGTTACACCACTGTACACCCTAGCAGCGGGCTTTAAACACAACATATTGAAGAAGATGCTCCTGGTGTTCACATCTCTGCAACACTCGATGTTATAGTGAACAGACTCAGCATGCAGTACAGGAGTGTAGATAGATAGATAGATAGATAGATAGATAGACAGATAGAGAGAGAGAGAGACAGACAGACAGGCAGACAGACAGAGAGAGAAAAGACAGAGAAACAGAGTGAGAGACAAAGAGAGAGAAAGAGAGAGACAGAGAGCGAGGGGGGAGGTAGTAAAATAAGTTAGCAGACTTGCCTTTTTCTCTTCGTTAGAGTGCTCCTGAAAATGACATGTGTCAGTCTGCCTTCTCAAAACAGAAAGTCATCAAAATTGCAGGAATAAATAACTGAAAGCATAATAACAGTTTATCGTTATAATCCAAAGAAGCAGGATGTAAAGTGCCCGCCGTTTTGTACAGCACTTTACAAAATGGCGGGGGCTTAACCCACCGATTTGTAAAGCACCCGCCGATTTCTAAGCAGCGCTTACAAATCGGCAGGGGCCTAGACCGACAATTTCTAAGTGCTCTACAAATTGGCGCTGCTTAGAAATTGGTGGTTTTACAAGTGATGCAATGTGCGCTGATTTGTAAGCGCTTACAAATCAGCGCTGCTTACAAATCAGCGGGTTACAGAAGCTCCAGAGAAGAGGACCAGAATAACAGACTTGATTTAAATAGATCAATTCATGGTATTGGAACCTGGAGTTTTGTTTAATTTCTAGAATTTGTGCTAAATTTTGATTGAATAGCTTGTGGAGCAATCTTTTGTATGAACATTCCTTTATGTGATCACATCCATGTGATCTGAACAGGGATAAGCAATAGGAAAAGCCTCTACAAAATGTGTGGGTCTTGGGCGATCTGCATGATTCAGTCTGTGCAGTCAAAAACATCATCCGGTAAAGGTACGGGTGCCTTTGTAGACGCTGATTAGAGGTTTCATTGAATTTGTGCTTGCCAAATCAAATAATGTCAAACAGTAATTGATAGAAGAGAGTATGAATGCATTCAGAAATAATTTTCTGGCATATAAGTTCAAAAAGTACTTAAGCATTCATGAAGGATTGATAGCCGTTGCTTTTATATAAAAAACATCTTCACAAAGTGATGGTTGAATAGTCAAAACAATTTCAGCATGACTCTGTAAATTTGGTTTTGATGGCACTTTAACATTATAAAATGTAATGTTACTGTATGACAGAAGCACACAACAATTTAGAAAACACCTGACAATCCATCTTCTTTCCAATAAAATGTCATAACTACAAGAAAAAAAAAAAAAAAAGAAAAAAAAAAATCAGGTGGCAAAGCAGATCAAAACTGATCATTTTCTGTGAAGAAAGACTCTGTTTAGAAAGGGACTGGCATAGGAACCAATGTACAGCACTCCATCTTTTTCCTCCACTTCACTTGCCGACGGCACCTGCGTGCCAGTTGGGTCGTGCAATGAGCGAACAATCTGGCCGTCTTTGTTGAGTTCGATGATAAGTCCATATCGTGGAATGAGGGTCATCATCGTTTCCTGGGAGATCAACTGCAAGGTAAGATCATAAAAGACATCTGAGTGGGGAAAAGTCACAATATTTTGTACAACAGTACACAAACATGGTGATGCTTAGTTCAATCAATGATCCAAAGACATATGCCTAGGGAAAAGTCACAAGATTTTGGACAACAGTACACCACTTAAAAAAGGTGATGCTTAGTCCAGAGTGCAATGAATGATCCATTCACTGCTAAATAAGATGAATAATGAAACAAATAAAGGAAAGTTATGGCAATGTTTCTACCTGTTCAATGTTAAGGATCACTGTGGCAGTTTTTGCTGTTCCAGAACTCTCCTTTGCTCCACCTTCATATTTGTTTTATATCTAGACACACAACACCACCTCCCATCAACTTTTATAATTAAAAAGGGATTGAAATAGGGTATTCACTAGCATCCGTCACTTGGAAGTAGGAAGAAATAAGCCTCACCAAATTAAGAAAATGCGATGAAAGATACAACAATCCAGAAGAAAGGGAAGAAAAAAACATGTATGGAGCAGAAAAAAAACGTTCTTATTTCATACATGGCTTTCAGTTCCAGTCTTGCTAAAGAGGCATCACTGTGTGTTAGTATAAAGGCACACAGCACATGTACACAAGTGCATGGATTAAATGGCTACCTTGGCAATCAGTCATCGAAGCCATGGATGTGGTACCAAGGCATCTATCAAAGCCATTTGGTTTAAACATGTGTCTCCACTTTTTCACTCTCTTCATGGGCTATCTGTCTCTGAATAGCACATTTTCAACTTTGCAGTTTTCTGATATTCCTGGCACTAGCTTTTCAAAGTTATCTGAACTCCTCCAAATGTACACTCCATTGGGTCACCTTTGCTCTGTTATGAATCCTACAAATTAAAAACGGAAACATACAAACAGCGGACCCTTTATTATCAAACTCTCATAACAGTAAAAACTGATAATACAAATGTGGTCCTTTTCTTGTCAAGCTCCCAGAGTATGACCACATGAAATCCACACTTTTTTTCAACAAGCTTATCTTCTTATTGTCTATCAAAATCCCTGGCTTCTGTCAATACAAAGCTGTTCAGTATGCAGATGGTTTGTTTAAATGAGTGTGTGTGTGCGTGTGTGTGTGTGTGTGTGTGTGTGTGTGTGTGTGTGTGTGTGTGTGTGTGTGTGTGCGCGTGTGCATGTGTGTGTGTCTGCATGTGTTGTTTGTGCATGAGCGAGTGGACATGCTGATTTATGGTTGCGTGAAGGTATGACTGCATGTATGCATTATCTGTTTCTATATTCATCTTTATCTATCTATCTATATGTCTCTCTCTACCTATGATACACATGAACACAAGGAAGAGTGCACAGAGGTGGGAGGTGTGTGGGGTGGGTGGACTGGGAGGGAAGGTAGAGTATATGGAAGTGGAGTGGAGAGAAAAGGAGAGGGGGCAAAAGGGCAGCTGATGAGGTTTATGATTCGAATAAAGCACCACATAAATAATTATTATAATCACTAGGCTAAATACAAAGAGTTTAAAAACATGTAAACTAAATGAAATAAAATAGATGAAAAAGTACACAAGCACATGGATTAAATGACTACCTTGGCCATCAGTCGTCGAAGCCATGGATGTGGTGCAGAGGCATCTATCAAAGAAAGTTTTCCAGCTCTTCTGACAGCAGCCATGCCAACCCAGTATGTCCCACGGCCTGAGCGTCGGATATTATCCGGAAAACCTGGCAAGTTGGCTGCAAAAATTTCCGCCTCACCTTTCCTGGGGCCTGTCAAATAATACCTAAGAGAGCAGGAAAGAAAACAGATGAAAATGAAGTTTAAGATAATCTGTCAAAAGCAAGTTTGACACAATGACGCTACCAAAGAAGAGATGTTTATTTGTTGCTTGTTTTAGAGAGACTAAAGACCACCCTAGACAAGACCCTCTGCCAAGAACAAGCTGGCTTTCGCCAAGACAGATCATGCACGGACCAAATAGCCACCATGAGAATTATCATTGAGCAGTCTCTGGAGTGGCAGACCCCCTTGTACGCAGTATTTGTGGATTTCCAGAAGGCGTTTGACAGCATCGACAGAGATACCATCTGGAAACTCATGCACCATTATGGCTTCCCACCCAAGTTTGTTGCCATCATCCAACAACTCTACGAAGGTGCCACATGCAGGTCGTCCACGATGGGAAGCTAACGAAGCCCTTCACCATACAAACCGGCGTCTGTCAGGGGTGTCTACTATCACCGACAATTTTCCTGATGGTCGTTGACTGGATAATGCGGCAGTCTACAGATGGCAAGAGGACAGGAATCCAGTGCACTTTCACCAAGCAACTGGAAGACCTGGACTTCGCCGACGACATCAGCCTCTCTCTCCAACAAACAGCAAGACGCACAAGAGAAGCTGTGTCAGGTAGCAGTAGAAGCAGGAAAGACGGGCCTCCAAATCAACACAAACAAAACAGAAGCCATGGGAGTCAACAACCAGCAACGAGACCCACTTTGACTACAACAGGAAGACATCACTGAAGTTGACAAGTTTGTCTACCTCGGCAGTGTGGTCAGCAAAGATGGAGGTACAGATGAGGATATCAAGAGCCGCATCAATAAAGCCAGGCACATCTTTACTACGCAATCTGGAATTCCTCTGCCCTCTCACTCCACAAGATCAGAATCTTCAACTCAAATGTGAAATCTGTTCTTCTGTATGGTTCTGAAACATGGCGAACAACAAAGACAAACACCCACAAACTCCAAACATTTATCAACAGATGTCTACGAAACATTGTGAACATCAGATGGCCAGATGTTGTTATTGCCAACACAGAACTGTGGAACAAGACCAAGCAAGTTCCAATAGAAATAGAAATCAGAAAACGGAAAGTGGGGATGGATTGGCCACACCCCTCAGAAAGTCTCCATCCAACATCGCAAGACAAGCCCTTGAATGAGCCCCTCAGGGCAAGAGAAAAGTGGAAGATCAAGGCAGACATGGCGAAGGAGTACCGACGCAGAAGTGAAGGCCGCCGGAATGATGTGGGCCGAGCTGAAGAGGATTTCCCGAAATCGTCCGCTGGAAGAGTGTGGTTGCAGCCCTATGTTCCCCAGGGAATTCAGAGGACTAAGAGTAAGAGTGAGTGAGTTTTGGAGTGGCTTTCTTGAAAGGTAACTTCTTTAAACCATATTGTAGTCCTGAAGAATGCTTCCATTTCAGTCATACACTGGATACATTTCAGGCCAGGAAATTTTTTGGCTGAGGCAGTGAATTACTGAACAATCTAATTCTTTGGCATTAGGTATCCTATGACCAACAGAAATTTTACATGAAGTGCAGGTGAATCAAAGTGGAATTGATGTCAAAGAAACACAAAATCCAATTATCTTTTATCTTGTAACTGTTGGTGGTGCTTGAATGATTTCTATTTAATAATGTGTTGTTGTTGTTCTTCAATTTAACGTCTTTTCACTTAATGTGATATTAGACAAGGTGTGTGTGTGTGTGTGTGTGTGTGTGTGTGTGTGTGTGTGTGTGTGTGTGCGCGCGCGCGCGCGCGCGCGCGCGCGCGTGTGTGTGTGCGTGCGTGCGTGTGTGCGTGCGTGCGCGCGCGCGTGTGTGTGTGTGTGTGTGTGTGTGTGTGTGTGTGTGTGTGAAACAGCAATTACAGGATTGAGCCAACTGGGCTTAACGTAAGAATTCGTACAAAATTTAAAAGAGACATGGTATCCTGGAATATGCACTTTGAAGCATCCTTTCTAAATTCTGACAAATCGGAATCAAAGTAGGGGCAAAAGTATAGAACGTGTGTTGTTGTACAATTATCAAGGGCGCCGCAAGCACATCGAATATTCTTGACATATTTTGTTCTGAATGCATTTATTTTCACCGAAATAATAAGGAGAGAAGTTGTTTACTGTGTCTTGGATATAATATGTTATGTTTGTATTACGGTTTACTGGATTTACTGAGGAAGCCCCTTTTTAAAAGATTACTTGCTCGAGAGTTCGTACAACAAAGTAGAAGAGTCGGGTTTGTGTATTCGGGGAAGAACACTTTCTTTGTAGTATTCCTCAAATTTTTCAAAAGAGGCTCTTTGTAAAGAGAATATCCTTCGTGTAAGCTCAAGGGAATATGAATAGTAGCCGTATTGTCAGAATTGTTTGCACCTGCTCGAGCAATCCTGTCAGCCCATTCATTTCCGGATATGAAGCAATGGGAAGGAACCCAACAAAAATTAACTGTTATACCTCTTGACATGAGGTTGTGAATAAGTACTTTAATTTCAGATATGATTTCAGCACGATTTTTGACTTGTAGATTCTAAAGCTTGAAGAAACTGACTTGGAATCTACACAGAAGAGAATACCATAAAAGTCAAATGATAAATCGTTTATGTACTTTACGGCCATTAATATTGCTATTAGTTCGGCTGTAAAAATAGACAGATTTGCCCCAAGATGAAAGGACTTTTCAATTTTTAAAAATGGAATGACAAAGCCACAACCAGCATTATTGTTAATAGAGACCCCCATCAGTATAGACTTTTACGAAGTGACGATAACAATCATTGATATGTGATTTTGCTTCGCAAGCTAGAATATTAATGTTATCTGTTTTAGATATAGTAGTATAGTTATAATCAAATTTTGGTTTGAAAAGCTCCCAGTTTGGTACGGGACTTACGGGAAAAAACGCACAGCAAGCTTTTTATGATTGATACCTGAATTTGTCAACAAGTGAGAAGAATATGTGAGTATCGTTTTAGTGGCTCGAATGTTTTTCGCACGTTTAGGAAAGTCTACATCAGACCCTCATATCCAGTTCCGTTTGGTTAGCACTTTGAATAGTTGAGCAGCGAAGAAAGAATGTACTTAGCGCAGGCTAGTTCGCGATGGTCATCAAGAGGTAAGACACCAGCTTCATGGTATGTTCCTAAAGCTGAAGCATGAAATGGAACACCAAGGGCTAATCTGAATGCCTTAGAGTCTATACACTGAAGCTTTTTTATAGGTACTTAGGAGCACTAAAAAAGACCTCTTGTGCATATGACAATTTGGATCTAACTAAGGCAGAAGAAAGATGTATTAAACTTTTTGTTTCCTGCCCCAACTTTGTTTGCTTATAACTTTGAGCATGTTAAGAGATTTTCTTGCTTGATTTATTATATGTTCCAAATGAAAATTCCAAGAAAGATTTGACATAAGATGCACACCAAGGAATTTAATCTCAGAAGTGTAGCTCAATGTAGAATTATGTAC
>JADBJO010000155.1:90144-112644 GCA_016801955.1 Conus betulinus
CAGTGCCAACCATCAATACAAACTGTATACTGTTTTGCATGGTTTTTGTGCACATCATACACAACTAATTTCTTCAAACAAGATGTTGAAGATCAAACAAAACTACAAATTAACAATTTTCTTCTATCATAGTGGGAGCTGACGGCAATGAATCCTAGGGAATGATTCAGTGCAAGAGTTTCCATTCAACCAGAGCTCAAGGTGACATGAAAACAAAAATCATCATTTTGGACAAGGAAAAATGAACTGCATCGAGAAAACTATTCTATTACACAAGATCACAATGCCACTCTTCTAATTTTATTCTATTACACAAGATCACAATGCCACTCTAATTTTTGGCCAAGTGGCCTTTTTCAAGAGCAAAAACAAAAACAATACAACTAGTAATGTCCATCTTTGGCAACTGGTCAGAGCAAAGAATTGACCTCATTTAATATATTAGGCAAGTTCTGACATCATAATATGTGATATCAACAAGGGGAAAAAAAAGGGGGCAAGTTGTGTGTGTGTGTGTATGTGTGCATGTGTGTGTGTGTGTGTGTGTGTGTGTGTGTGTGTGTGTGTGTGTTTTAGTTATACTGTAACCAATGTACTTGTAAAAACATAACAATACACTCCATAAATCACAATGAAAATGAAACCATAGAATAATGTGAATATAGTCCTGTCTGTGACTGCATGGCATACAATAACTGTCATCTGAAAAAGATGTAAATTTTCTGCAAATCATCAATGTTGTTCATAGGTAAATTTGGACAGGGTGTTACAAATTTGTCTTAACATTACATCCATTTAGCATCCTTGTATCTAATGTCCTTATCCATTTCTCTTCAGTAATAAGTCTGAAGCTTTTGCTTTCACCGTAAGCTTTTGGCAACACTGCAACAGCAAGGTCTTCCACTGAATGCTGAAGGAAATGTCGCATTATTGGCTTTTCTCTTTGGAACTTGATGTCACGTCTGTGTTCTGCTATTCTTTCTTTCAACGAATGTCCAGTTTCGCCAACATAAACTGTCTATCACACTGTTTACACAACAGAGCATATATCAAATTTCTATCTATACATGTCACATAACTCACACATTGAAGATTTCTGCTTTGTGTCCAACACACAGTTGAAGTTACTAGTGAAGAACAGGTGTCACAATCACAAGTTTCTGCTTTTCCCTTCATTGCTCTTTCAGTTTTTTTGTGAAGCAACGTATCACTTAAGTTTTTATTCCATCTGTATGCAGGCATCAGTAATTAATGGAATACCTTGCGCATGTATTCTGACTTATAAAGCGTATCACTATGTCTCTTTAGTACAGCTTGTACATCTGGAAATAATCTTGAAAATGTCAACACTAGTGGTACTCTTTCACTGTTTTCTTTTTTTTTTTGAAGAAGTTGTTTCCTATCCATGTTATCAACTGTTTTCAACTGACTGTCTATGAGTTTGCTACTATAGCCACGTTTGCACAACTGATTCTTAAGTTCAGATCTGTGTTTTAAATAGTCCTCATCTTTTTCACAGATTCTTCTCAACCTAACACCCCAACCATATGCTAGAGATTTTTTTGTATGTGGGGAATGACAAGAATCCTGCCTGAGGGTATAACTTTATCAGTATCTTTCCTGAATAGATCCGTGCAGACATGGCCATTCTCTAACTTAACCAGTGTCAAGGAATTCATTTGTTCTCTACTCCATCGTAGAGTGATTTTTATGTTGGTATGTATATGGTGTTGGCATAATCTGTGAAACGTAAAAGGGAGTCAAGGTCACCATTCAAAATGCCAAACTCATCATCATCTAATGTTTGTAGAAATAAGGTTTCTGTTCAAACTCCAAAAGTTTCTCATCCCACTACGGCATGTATGTACAAGCAAGTTTCTTCCAAGTCTGGACCCAAAAGCTATTCCATCCATCTGTCTGTAGTGTGAATCCCCTAAACTGAATCCATCATAATCTAAAACAGTTTCAATCATTTCAACTGCACAGTCTGTTGGTATGATGCGTCTAGGTCTGCTTTGTAAAGCTTCTATACATACTTCTATTCCTTCTTTCCGAGGCACAGAGGGGTAGAGTTTCTCTACATCAAAGCAAAACAGAATCGCGTCGTCTGGGACAGGACAGGCACATTCTTTTAATTTACTTATGAAGTCTGATGTATCTCTGATGTATGTAGGAGAGTTAATGACGTAATCATTCAACTCATGCTCTGTGGGTTCTGCAAGTTTTTCTGTGGAAGTGTCTATATCACTGACGATCGTTCGCAATGGTGCACCTTGCTTATGTAGTTTTGGTTCCCTTTCAGTTTACCACCCTTTGGGTAGCGTGGGAGGAGGTACTGTTGTAGGTCTTTGGATATAAACCCCTTCTTTACACATTTTTATTCACTATCTTTTTCACCTTTTTTGTTGCTATCTCTGTGAGGTCTTTCTCTATCACAGTGTACGATTCACTTTTGGTCATTTCATTGTGCAGCCCAGAAATATAATCATCTTTGTGCACAACAACAATCCCAGATCCTTTGTCTGCTGGTTGGATGATGATGTTTTCATTATTTAGAAGTGCATAAAATACATCTTTTTCATTACGACTGAGGTTCACTTTACCACTTTTCTTCAAATTGTTCTTAATGTCATTCTTTACAAGTTCCATGTACGTATCTAACCATTGATCCCTACCATCTTTTGGTGTGAAAGAACTCTTATTTTTTACTTTAAAAACTTTTCCTCATGAGACTCCTCTTCTTGTTCCATTCCATCATTGCTATCTTTGTCTAAAAAGTATTCTGAGGCGCATCCTACGTTCCCACTCATCTAAGTCTGCCAAAAGTTTTGTAGTATTTACCTGTGATCTATCTGGTATAAACTTGAGCCCTTTAGAGAGTAGGGATATCTCTGCATTCGTAAGTGCATGATTGGATAGGTTTTTAACATTTTCTTTGTTGTCATTATTCATTCTATGTCTCTGTGACTTAGAGTGTACTTTTCTCCCTGTGCACGTATGAATGCTATGTGCAGTATTTACTTTACTAGCAACTTGATTTATACCACCCTGGTCTCTTTTATGCAAGCAGGTCCTGTGAGAATGGTCCCTTCTCTGTTTTATGAGGGATGGGTTTTAAGTGTGTGTTTGCTCTTGAGCTTTTCATAAGCCCTGACAGGAATTTAAAAAAAAAATTTCAGAACTGACTTGTTTGTAACATTGTTCAATGGTATCAGTAAAACTCCTTTTGTGATATCTGTAAGTAGAAAATGTTTTAAAAGTATTGAAAAGTGTCGGCTATATTCATATTGTCTTTAATGTCTTTATCAGCATGTTTCATTGGTTAGATGATAAAAGACAGATGTTTTCTGGTTGAAATTCTGCCCACATCATTTTAAAAAAAAAGGAAAAAAAAAAAAATAGACATAGTACACCCCCCCTCCCCCCCAAACACACTCACAAATCCACACGTGCTCACACACACACACACACACACACACACACACACACACACATGTATCATTAAAAAAAATTACCTCCAAATTTGTGCCTTTGTTGTCTCTGCCACAAGGATGTGAGTTATACTTACCATGTCAGACCATAGCATTAAACGGCTGTCAGTCAGCTCTGTCAGGCCGAAGTTTGTGGCAAATGCAGTCATAAGATAGTCACGTGACGCCCACCCTACTTCCGATTACGGAAGATGCCGAAGATTGTGTACCGTCCGTCATTCAACGAGGCCTGCGCGCAAGGCAACCCCAGGGAACCTTGGCGCTAGCGGGGAAGGTAGGGCGGGCATTAGAGTCTGACATGGTAAGTATACTTAGCCAAACAGGGAGTATAATACAAAAACCCCCCATTTTGGCGTCGTATACTATACCATGTCAGACCATAGCAGAATTTAAAGGAAATAGGAGAGGGCCGAGCGCCCTAATGGTTCCTGGGTTAACTGTTATGGCTGCATTGGCCGCCACAAATGAAACCCCTTCAGAACCATCAGCCCTGGTCATGCGGATGTCCCTTAGATAAAAGTTTATGAAAGGGCTCTCCGAACGCCAGTAGGCTGCCTCCAGGAGATGGCGCACGGGGGACAGAGTGCTGGAACGCTGTGGACGTGGCCAGTGCTCTGACCTCGTGGGCTCGAGGGGAAAGGGCTGGGAGGTCTTTGTGGGCCTGGGCATAGGCAGATTTGATAGTATTGGATAGCCACCTAGAAATCGAGCCCGCCGAGATGTCTTTCTGCTGGGGGTAGATGGAAATAAGGAGGCTTCTCTGAGAGGAACGCCTGGGGCGGGAACGCTCCAAGTAGTATCTGAGGCACTTAGAGGGACACAGGTCCATGTCCCCGCCGCCTTCGCTGCCCAAGATATCCGCTAGGGAGCGGATAAGCAGGGAAGGAGAGGACGTGCCTGGTTCCTGGTTCTTCGCTAAGAACCGGCAGGAACTTAAGCGAGACCGAGAGCCGTCTCTGTGAAAGGCGATGTCCCGAGGGTCACCACTGAGGGCATGAATCCCACTTCTTCTCCTGGCTGAGGCCAGGGAGAGAAGGAAGGTGGTCTTGAAGGAGAGAATGTCAAAGGGAAAAGCGCGGAGGGGCTCGAAAGGGGGTTTTCTGAGGGATTCAAGAACCAGAAAGCGGTCCCACATGGGAGCGCGCCTAGGGGACTGAACTTGCCGTAGGGCCACCCCCCCCCGATAGTTCTCTAAGGAAAGTCATTGTCGAATGATGGGCCGCCCAGCTGTCGGATGGTGGTGCATATGGCGATCTGTAGCCCTGAATGGAACTAGCCGAGGGCTTTCGAGAGGACGACGAAAGATGGGATAGGAAATTGCCTATCTGGATGATGGAGGGGAGGAGGTAGGGGACCGAGTTAGCCGTGCACCACGTGACCCATCTCTCTCATTGGTAATTGTAGAGGGACTCGGTGCTGGTCCTATGCGAGGCCAAGGCCAAGTCCCGTAATCACTGCGATGCCCCCCCGCTTCTGTCAGGGTATCTAGGACAGACCAGGGTCTGTCCGCGGGGGGTGGGGGGACCGGTGGTCGCAATTTGGTTGGCATATCAGCCAAGCGTGTAGGCAAAGCATCATCTGGGGGTTGGAGTGAGGGAGGGGCCCGAGCGAGGTTGTCTGAGCAAGTCCCACCGAGGGGCTAGCTGGAGAGGGGAACGTGAGTTAGGGACCTGAGGGTCTGGGAACCACAACTGGGCCGGCCACCACGGGGGTTATAAGATGAGATGTTTGGGTCTCTCCAGCCTGGCCTTCCAGATCACTTGGAGAAGTATTGGGAAGGGGGAAAGGTGTATGCGATGAGTCCCGTCCAGGGGAGGGAGAGCGCATCGACTGCGTACGCTCGGAGATCCAGGACGGGAGAGACATACATGGGAAGGCGCTGGTTGAAGCGGGTCGCCAAGAGGTCACCATGGGCTTGAACCAGTGCTCCCATAGTGTGGTTAGCGTCAGCTTGTTCAGGGTCCACTCTGTGTGCAGAAGGGTCCCTGAGCGGCTGAGAGAGTCTGCCAGGATGTTGCGTGTCCCCGCTATATGTCTCGCACGGAGGGTGGTTCCCCGTGCGTGGCACCAGCGAAGGAGGGCCTCTGTCCGTAGGAGAGGCCGATGGAGTGAGCCCCCCCCCCCCCCCCCCCCCCTGTTGATGTAATGGGCTACCAATGTGTTGTCCGTGAGGAGGAGAACCAGTTGGGCGAGATGAGGTGTTGGAAGTGGAGGAAGGCCACTGACCGCTTCCAATTCTAATATCTTGATGTGGAGGCATGCCATCTGTGCGTCCCACACCCCCGAGGCATGACTGTCCCCCAAGTGGGCCCCCCCCCAGCCCGAGTTGGAGGCGTCCGTGTACAGATTGAGGGACTGAGTTGGGAGAGAGATTGGAACGCCGGTGGTCAAAGTGGACGGATTGAGCCATTCGTCCGTGGCGCCAGAGAACCAGTGGCCGAGGGGAATGGTCAGGTCCCAGCGGTCCGAGGTCTGGGACCGACGACGACGGAACTCCCTCTGCAGCTGGGGTTTGGGGACCCGACCTAGCGGATGAGGGCTGAAAGGGACTTCCATCATCCGTAAGAGGCGAAAGATGAGGTCCACTATCCCAGCGGACCTCTCTGGGGTCGGGGCGACCTTCATGGCAATCGTGTCGAAACTCATGCCCAGGAAAGAGAACCTCTGACTGGGAATGAGTTCGCATCTGAGGGGGTTGGTTACAAAACCCCAGGGGTGGGAACCGAGCCTGAGGAGGCGCGTGGTGTGGGCTCAGCACTGAGCCCGGGAGGAGGCCAGGCCAGGACAAGCCAGTCGTCGAGGTACACCAGGGCGCATGTCCTCCTGTCTGGCTAGGGCGGCCATCTCCTTGACAACCTTCGTGAAGAGGAAGGGTGCCAGGAGAGACCAAAGGGGAGAGCTTTGAACCGGAACACCCGACCCTGCCAGACGAACCGGAGATAACGTCTGTGAGCGGGGGTAAAGGAGGATCTGGAAGTACGCATCCTTCAGATCTATAGAGGTGGCCCAATCTAGGTGGTGGATGGAGTCCCTGATCTGGGAGGGCGGGAAGAGAGGTCGAGGATGGGCCTCCATCTCCCCGGGGTTGGGGATCACGAACAGGTGGGAGTAAAACCCGGGGTTGGCCTGGTGGGCGGGTTGTCCCTGTTCCGTGCCCACCGCGGGTGTGTCCCCTAGTCACTGGAGAGGGCGTGCCTGTTGGCCGAACCGAAAATGGAGTTGCTGGTGAGGTTTCGATTTTGACCTCTGCAAATCTAGAGGGCGCTTAGCCGGCCCGGCGTTGGGAGATGGGGCTTGTCGGGGATACGGTGTTGGCCCGATGGACCTGGGTAAGACCAATAGGGGGGCCTGGAAGGGCGTGGCTGAGGCCGGGGGGCAAAGGACGCCGCCTGCTTGCGTTCCTAGACCGCAAGGGACATATCCGAGGTGGAGTACTCGCCAAAGTGCGAGTGATCCTGGCCCGGGACACACCGAAGGGAAGCCTTGAGTGCCGGGGAGTGAAGAGCGTGTAAGCACCGTGTTTCTTGCCACTAGCAAGTAATAGAAGTGGCTTTGTTGCTGCGCTGTCCGCCGCAGCCGACCAGTGATGCGATATCCTGTTGACTAGGTGTCGCATAAAGGGATCGCTGAATAAGCGAGATTCGTCCTCATGGTGTGGTTCGGAGGTATTGTCCGAAGGCACTGGGACGGCGCCGTCATCCCCAGGCCAGAGTACCTCCGCCCTCTGCAAGAGCATGGTAAGGTAGGCATGCCCTGCAATGGTGTGTAAAGATGCCCATCCGGGCTACCCGGTCGCAGTCCTTTAATGCTTTAAAGGAGATGGTGCCCGAAGTAGGGGGGCCCGGTGGGGCATCAGGCGACAATCAGACTGGGAGATGGCCCACTCCCTGGTCGCCGGATTGTCTGCAAGGAGGGAGGTCACTGGGTGCTTCCTGCGGGTCCCGAGGAGGGAGCCGAAGGGGTCGCATTGGGTGCCGGGGGAAGGTCTTGACCCGGCGGGGGGGACGGCGTCTGCACCCCTGGCGCGGATTGCCGGACTCTCCCACAGCGAAGAGAGGGACTGAGGAGCGACGAGCCTGAGTTTGGCCAAGATATCGGCAGAGGGAGGGGCTTCCCTCGACTCCAAGTCCGGTCGAAACCGGTCAATGGTGCGGATATCGTAAAGGGATGAGAAGAGGTCCTCATCGTCGTCGTCCTCCGGGTGTGGGGAGTCGAATTCCTGGGAAGGTAGGTCCTCCTCAGGGGCATCTGCGCGGGTGCGTGAGGGTCCCGCCCTCGTTGGGTGGGGGGGGGGGGGGGGGGGGGGGGGGGGCGGGCCCCTCGTGTGGCTCTGTGCTCAGCAGACGGGCTAGGGTGGGAGAGCCCGGGCTGCCGATCGGACAGCGCCCGAGGTGGGAGACCAAGGTCGACCCAGGTCTGTGAGATTGGGTGCCACAAAGCGACCCATATAGCTGTTCCGGTTGTGAGTGGGTGTAAGTCACTGGTCTCTCTCTCGGGGCATAGAGCCACTGGTCCCCGGGGAGATAAGCGGGCTGTGGCGGCCCAGGGTACTGTGCAGGGACTCCCCGGGACCGGGGTAACCTTGAGCAGCAGAGGGGGGGTAGTGTTCGACCATGGTATGTCGTCCCCCCCCCCCCCCCCCCCCCCCGGAGTGCGCTGGGACCCAGGGGAATAGGGCCGGTTACCCGTGGTCCCGCTGGTAGATCCTCCCCCCGGAGGAACGGGACCGAGGACGTTGCCCAAAAGGGGGGCCGAGTAGGTCGGACCCCCAGCGTCCTGAACCCCTAGGGGAACCTGCGACGGGCGAGCGGGGGGTAGATCGGCCGTCCTTGTGTATGTTCACAACCGGTGGAGGCACTCGGTGTTCCCATACGCCCAGAGTTATGGTCATGTGCATGGTCTTGCCAAGACGTGGCCATAAAACTGCGTCCGGAGATAACGGGACGCTCCTCGTGCAGGGGTGTTGGCTGCACCTGTGCACGGTGGGGAAGAGCGTCGTGAGACGGCGAGTCCAGATGGGGGGGGAGACGTGGACCCGCGCGTCTCATAAATGCGAGTGACGGGTGTGGAGGTTCCAGTCCAAAACCGTCACCCGTGCCTGTCCGCGCCCCGGCAAAGGTCCCCGGGGGCCGAGGGTCGCGTGACTGGGCATAGTAAACGGATGTCTGACTATGCGCAGGAAAGCTAGAAGGCAGGGTGGCTGGAGGAGAAGCGGAATCCCGCTTGGATGTTTAGACTTGAGTGGATCCCTTAAGGGGGGCCTGCCCTTTGATTTTCTGGGCAGGGTGAACGATAAGCATTTGGAAATAGCAGCCAATTGCCTAGTAGCTTTCGAACGCAACGTTCGTGCGTCCGGCGGTCGGGTAGAGGAGGGAGAGAGTCCCGCGTCCCCTTCGCGGGAAGGTCGTCTCCAACTACCGCGGCCGTCCGTTCTCCCGCGGGAAGAACGGTCTGCTCGGAGTTGGAACCAACTCGTTGGTCCTCCGGGAAAGCGAGCGAACTCTGAACGTCAGAGCTGCTCGGCCCAACCGAGTCCTTCACCATTTTGGGCAATGGCGCCGAGCAAAACCGGAGCACACGATCGTAACACGACGGTCGATCGAGGAGGGTATACAGGTCGATCGACCGTGCGCACACCATAGCAATATAACACAATGGAAATATAAAAGTAAACAAGCTCGCACAGTGACAGAAAAACGCAGTAGCGATGAACGAAACCGTGCGTGAGCAATGGCCGTGGCGTGAACCAAAAGTGCTGAGTAACGCCACGTGTAAAACAGCAATGCCGAAGGGCGATGCGATCGCCACGCACACGAAGCCGATCGAAAATGCGGCAAA
The DNA here is from genome assembly GCA_016801955.1 of Conus betulinus. NCBI lineage: Eukaryota > Metazoa > Mollusca > Gastropoda > Neogastropoda > Conidae > Conus > Conus betulinus. Next base: position 99,474 of record JADBJO010000155.1, read on the forward strand.
TGATGGGAGGGGTGTAAACAAGTGTAGGAAGCAAATTCCGAACGACAAACCACGTGTAATAGCGTGGGCTAGAAAGCTGGTGCGACAAGGAATGAAGACCGGCGCAAAACAAGATGGCGACGAAACCGACCCGCGATCGTCGCAGATGAGATAGTGGAATCGTGGTACAAGTAACGGCGAGATAGAAATCGGAATTTAGGGGCGAAAAGGCCGTAAAGGCGAGTGAGAATGCAAGGCCGATGGACAAATGGAGGCAGAGAGAAAACGCGATGGACGTGGCGATGGAAAATGCCGAGCAACCTCGAACCGGTTACGCAAATAGAGACAAGAACCGGGAGCACCACGATCGCGAGAAAAAATTCAGTAAATAAGGTTAGAATGCTAGCCCATCCGATAACCTCACACGTCAAGATATAAGCGGAAGCCACAGATAAATGAGTACAGAGTGCAAACACAACAATCTTTACACAAAGGCAAAAGTATAGGCGAGACAGAGCACAAGACTTATCTTGCTTGGGCGACAGGCCGAAGTTGAATGACGGACGGTACACAATCTTCGGCATCTTCTGTAATCGGAAGTAGGGTGGGCGTCACGTGACTATCTTATGACTGCATTTGCCACAAAACTTCGGCCTGACAGAGCTGACTGACAGCCGTTTAATGCTATGGTCTGACATGGTATAGTATACGACGCCAAACCATTAGTTCTGCAAAATTGGGGTAAGTACAGCTGTCTCATTTCCACAGGTTCTTTGTCATAGGGACTTCAGTCCCTGTTTCACTGAGGAAGATAGTATCTAACCTACTCAGTGGAGGTGGGAACACGAAAGGTGCAAAAAAGTTTTTTTTTGTTCTCTTATGAAATGTTGAGGAAGAAGAAAGTGGAGATGAGGTTTCTAAAAACAGGCTAGTGGTCAGGATCTTCTGAAGGTCGGGTAAAAGACCCTTAACACTGAAGGGTTTTTTTTTTTTGTTTCTTTTTTTTTTTCAGTTTAACCACAGAACATGGCCATTTCAACCTGTTTACAGATAGAGAAAAGGCATGTAGTTACAACAATCATATAAAACTCTGCACTCAGAAAATATACAGAAGAAAAAGAAAGTCATGTTGGTTACACTGTTCATAAAAATTTCTCAATTCAGAAAATTCCCATAAAGAAAAAAAAATCATGCTGATAACAATATTCACAACAATATCTGAATTCAGAACATTTCCAGGAAAAATCAGGTACATGTGTGAAAAAGAGATCATCCCGAGCAGGGCAGAGGGGGAAAGAGGCCTGATTCACATCGACAAGTTTGATAACTCACTGCAGACAATGACAGCTGCACTCTCCAGACTTGTTCCTCACCTGCCTGAAGCTTCCCCTTCCAGAATACAGTATCTGTTGTGACGACGGTCCCACGGGTACTGGAGTCTGTAAAGTAGATGGTCCCATCCACTCCTTCCTCAATGTCGTTCAGGAGCTTGGGATGGTGGCCCGCCATAGGGGTCTGGGATGACAACAGCTGTTGAAAATCCCCTATGGAGTGAAAATAAGTGACATAAGAATGAGTTTTCCCTCTCAATATCAATTCTGATAAATATTCAGCAACTCAATATTAGCATTTTGAATATTCTATCCTTGCCTCCTCGGAAGAATATTTCATTTCAGCAGAACTGTCTGAAAAGACCGGGTCTGAACCACCTGTACCCTGCAAAGGGCACAGAGTTCTAACCAAGTCTCATGAAAGGCTGACCCCTGACAGGGCTCCAAGACGTTCACCTTGTTCAGTGCGGAATGGAGGGGGCTAGTAATGGCCATAACATCGTTCACAAGCAATGCAGATGATAAACACCACATACTCAATGACCTGAAAACCTGCCAGTGGTGAAGCTGCCAGCCCTGGCAAAGGCAATGGCAAGCAAATGCTGCTAGCTGAAGGAAACAGAGGAAGATGTTGTCCTACAAAAGGGTGAGGCTGGTCTGTAACCATGAGCAATTAGAGGAACAATATTATCAAGGCCTGCAAGCAGAGTCAGGAAACTTAGGTTCTGAGGTTTCTTGTTTTTTGTTTTGTTTATTTTTTTCTTTGCCTTTTGCTCACTCTTCCAAATGCTGAGAGTACAGACAGGCCTTGCTGGAAGGCATGAGCACACACCCACAAGAAAATCCAATAAATCTCAAACAAAAATAGCTGCAAAGAATCAAAACAAAACAAACAAAAACAAAAATGAGACAAGGACAAGAAACTTAAAATGGCACCAGCGAATCATTGTACTGGTTGTGTGATGACACATGGAGTAAGAAAAACAGATTCCTCATGCTGGGAGAGTGTTCATGTTCACAGCCTTTTGACCAAACTGTACACACACAACCTTTGATTACTATTGCTCTGCTCAGTGACTGCTCATGTACATGGCAAAGGTTTGACTGGGTTATCACTTATGTACTGCCGAGCACCAGATGACAGAATGCATGACATTATTCATACTGAATAACGACCTCTTCCTATTATTTTCAACCTCTCTTGATTAATTTTTTATACCCTGTTTAAAAATGGATTACGTTCCATTTCTATACTTTCTCTAGTTCAAATAGAATGTAATACCTCTGTTCCTAGTTGGATTTCTTATTATCATCACCTCCTTTCCAGCTTCATAAGTATCTAACATCTCTATTCCTAATATATTTTTTGTCCATAATGTTTATAGCCTCTCCTGTACAACTAATGAAACACCTTTCACAGCCTTCACAGACCTGGGTGACAGGGAAGAGGTATAACTAATGAAACACCTTTCACAGCTTTCACAGACCTGGGTGACAGGGAAGAGGTATAACTAATGAAACACCTTTCATAGCCTTCACTGACCCGGATGACAGGGAAGAGGTATAACTAATGAAACACCTTTCATAGCCTTCACTGACCCGGATGACAGGGAAGAGGTATAACTAATGAAACACCTTTCACAGCCTTCACTGACCCGGATGACAGGGAAGAGGTATAACTAATGAAACACCTTTCATAGCCTTCACAGACCTGGGTGACAGGGAAGAGGTATAACTAATGAAACACCTTTCACAGCCTTCACAGACAGACCTGGATAACAGGGGAGGTTGACAGGGTTTCTGGACATCTCTCAGACCCATCACCCCCTACTCTGCAAGTGACAAAATGCTGGTTTTGATAGGTTGTCCCTGTGCCCCTAATGGGAGAGAACCCTCCCTCTCATACAACTGATCCCCCCCCCCCCCCCTCAATCTCACCTCATATAACTGATCACGCCCAGATTTCATCAGTACTGAATATATCAATTTTTTTTTTTCACTATATGACTTCTGTGCTGTAAACTCTGTTTTCCAAGTAGTGTTTAACACCTTTCTTTTAAAATAGAGTTCATTCTATAATTTCTATATCCTCCCTTGTTTTTTTCAAGTTCAAAACCTTGACATAAATAAGATAGAAGCTGAGTTAATGTGGTCAGGACTGTCATGTCATACTACGACCTTTTATGCCAAGTGTTTACTATGAAGATGCAAAAATAAAGTGCTATTGGCCATCTGAAGTTATTAAACAAATGGTGATCTTAGTGAGTGCATTTTATCAGGAAAAGAAGATTTTTTTCCCAATACTGAACATAGTCATGGCTGGATTCCACAAATGCAGTCATTGTTGTCAGCAGACTGGAAGCCAAGCACTTAACAGTCATATGTGCTGCTTAGTCATTCCGTTACTGGCATGCAGGTTTGCGTAATTCTATCATTTTAGTGACTGTCATTAAGCTATGCTGTGAACGGAAGTAAAGATTAAGATCTGAAGTTCACAAGAATTTCATTCTAACCTGGTCTGGGTCATTGCTGATACAGTGATTTCATCAAAATGGTCTTGTGATGCATGGTTTGATTATTTCTCTTGTCAGGATTCTAACGTTCACACATAATTTGATTCAACACTGACACACTCCTTGAGACTATGTTTAGCACAATTAATATGAGCAAATTTTTACTTCTCCCCTAAAATTTGTGTGTGAACTGTAGACTCCACTGTGAGTGTTTTAAAAGACAGCAAAAGCATCCAGACAGTGAGAGACCACCTGTTGCCACATTGACTCGGTAGATTCCCAAGTACCCATCAGCCACCAGCAGGTAGCCATCTTTGTCCATCCTCATTCCAAGAGGTCGTCCGCACACTGGTTCTGATGCAAAGCTACCTGCACAGTATTCAACAGAGTTTATTTGACCAAACCAAGGCCACCTGTTGCAGAATAAAACAGCAACGGAAACAGAAGATACATGAAACACTGTACGGGTTGTGTCTTATTTTGTTTCCATTCATGTTAAGCCATTACATACACAGAAAACCCTGTTTTTCTTCCAGACAAATGATGGGAAAAACCACACATTAAATGAAAGAAAAAAAAAAAAAACAGCAACTGTCATTCATCTTGTTCCTTAAGATGACTGACACAATGACAACACTGGTAAAACAGAAAAGCTGTTGAGCATCAGAGCCATGAATGGCTTTAACTGTGACAAGTTTGATTGCTTAATTAAAAACAAAGATAAATCATTTGATAGTTAACAAGACCTTACAGAGGACACACATATCTCATGAAAATCAATGTCATTGACATAGAAACCAGCCTTTCTGTATAACAGAGAGATACAAAGAGAGAGAGAGAGAGAGAGAGAGAGAGAGAGAGAAACAGACAGACAGAGGCAGAGAGAGACAGAGACAGAGACAGAGAGAAGTGACACAAAAACACTTGGGGCTGTTGCAGTACATGTCACCATAGTACAAAACGTCACTAGGTAACATTTTGTACCGACGTTATGGTTCAAAATGTTAATCCAGAACAGAGTGCCATTGCGAGTGATATGTTGTGTTAAGACTGCAGAGGAAAATGTTGCCCTGGTACAGAATGTCATCCTGGGTGATGATCTACCAGCCAGTCACATATTCATGTCCTTTGTGACACAAATTGTTGCGGTCTATAAATGGACACTTTGAGATGGGGTATCATGCAATCTACATGTACAAGGTAGAATATGGAAGATGAATACACCCAATGGATAATCACCAGCAATATGGATTCATCATCATACAAAATTGCTAAACTCAAGTTAAAAACAAAACAAAGCAATAGTTTGACAAACAGTATTGAAAGAGTAACATAGGCTTATTAAATTGTGTCATTCATACATCTTGTCCCAGAAAATAGCAATGAAAGAGGTCAACCAACATAAGCCTAACTCAATGTAACCGTGCCACAAACTCAACAGCCAGTGGTCTGCCCTGAAATTTTCCCCCATTCAAAAAGTATGAATATGAACTCACTATACAGTTCATTCTAGTTAGTTCCCTCGCATCCCCTTTCATCAGTGAAATTCCAATTAAAACATTAATGAAAATATCTTCACATCCAACGGTTCCATCTACTTAACAGTTCTACCACAAAGAATTCTATTTATAAACACTTCTATGACCCACTCTGGCACTGTCACTAGCACCTTCAACGTTTCTTCCAAAATGTCTGCTTTCCTAGCCTGGTCATCAGGTTGCTCTACTAACTGTCAGTCAGCTGTGTGCCGTCTCATAACATAATCTGCAGATGACATCCAGGCAGGAGTCTTCCCTTTCTCTTGCCCTGAGTGAAGCTCTGGGCACTGGTCTTGGTGGCGATATTCTCTCCCTTCTACTGCCTCTTCTGCTTCAACAATTTGTTCAACCACACAAATCTTCTAGGGCATCACAAAATTGACAACACCTCAGGTGACATTACTCACCGCAGTCTGTCCCCTTTCCAAATTTCGCCAAAGTGTGTATTTCCCCTTTGTGAATGCTGATAACTCGTCCATCAGCTGTGCCTGCGTACATGAATTCTGTAAACAAACACCAGATATTGACCATTATCTTCAGTTCTGAATTAAAACTGTTTCAAAACTGTTGATAATTTTTCAGTTTAATTTGTGTAACATCTGGGTTATAAGTCATATTCCCCTCCCCCCACCCTTTAAATGTGATCATAGCATCTTATGTTCTGCAGTGTCCTGTAGACGGTTAAATCAGTTGGGGGAACCCAGCTGTGTAGGCCATCTTGTGCACATGACCTGCAATCATGGTCAGGATCTGTGCATATACGCTGCTCTCAGAACTGATCATTATGTGTGCACAGAACACACCACATAAAGCATCACATGTTTCAGTTCTCTATCAACAGGTATGGTAACATTCACATGTTCTTGCAGGAAAAGCTACAGGGAAATCTGGATAGCAGAAGATCTTAAGGAAAGAACCCTCCTACCCCATGTTAGTGTTTTGGCCCTCATCTTTTTTAACAAATTCAAGATAGTAGCATACCTTTACAGTTGGATTGGAAGCATGTCAAAAAATCATCTACACAATCTAAATAACTTGTTTATAAAATGAAAATGAACATTTTACAGTGTGTGTAGATTTTCATTAAACATGTGGAGAGAAAAAAAAAAAAAAAAAAAAAAAAAAAAAAGAATCTCTCTCTCTCTCTCTCTCTCTCTCTCTCTCTCTCTCTATATATATATATATAAGCATTGAGGAACATTCTAGTTTGCTTAAATGAAGGTATTTAGAATCAAAATGGCGTAAATATAGTTTGCATTCCTTGTGGAAATTATAATGTTCTTAAAAATGCATATGAAAATTTGATAAACCCAGTTTGCAGTTTGTAAAAGTATTGGAATGAGCATGAGTGTGTGTGTAATGTATTTTCTGTACATATAAAGTTTGAGTGTCAACTGATCAACAACCAGAAAACTACATTCTTTATTTCGGAAACCCTCCTTTTTTTGTTTTTTGTTTTGATTTTACATAGACACCAATATATCTAAATAGTCAGTGTATGAAATATAAATAAACATTTCAAACTATGTGTAGATTTCCATTAAACTTATTTCTTAAAATATGAGATAAGAAAGTCACTGTGGAACGTTCTAGTTTTGTTTAAATGAAGGGATTTAGTATCAAAATGGTATATATACATTTTTTAAAATGCTTTCCAGAAATCATAATGTTCTTTAAACTGCAAATAAAAATTTGATAGACCCAGTTTAGGTGTGTGAATGTCACAGAGTGTGCATGTGTGTAAGATAAGATAAGATAATGTTGCTTACAGCCCAGCCGACCGCAAAGGGCCATATCAGGGCTGTCACCACGTTAAAATCAACTCACAGGTCATTCATCCACCACACAATTCTTTAAAAGACGTCGTCTAAAATCTCATCCAAAACTTTGTTAAAAATCTTTCCACTGTAAAATCTCAGATCCGATGAAAAATGTTAACCTCTTTCAAGAACTCGAAGATCGCGTCAGGCAGAACATCTCTGAACAAGGTTTTCATGGAATCTGCTGTAAAATGTTTGTGTCTCACATCATGCAAATCCCAACACTCTAAAAGAATATGTTTCATTGTGAGTGGCACATGACACGGAATGCACCAAGGAGCTTCTTCACTCTTTAAAAGGTAGGAATGGGTAAAATATGAATGGCCGTGTGCAGCCGGCACAGAACTGTTTTCTTCTTTACGACCACCAGACGCAGATGAGAGGAACTCCTTTAGTTTTGGACGGATCTGAAAGAGTTTGTTATTTGTCTGTGTATTCCAGTTCTCCTGCCAGAGGTCTCTGACATAATCGTTAATTTTGGGTTTCAGATCCGAGCAGGGGATAGGAGTGTTTGACAGTTTCTCTCGTACGGCATTCTTGGCCAAACGATCAACCATTTCGTTCCCTCCAATACCAACATGACCAGGAACCCAAGCCAAAAGAATGTTGTAACCCTCCACTTTCAACTTGGTAAAAAGTTCAAAAAAGTGTAAAAGTTCGGGGTGCTGAAGGTTGCGGCCAGCTATGGCCTCCAAAGCTGACAGTGAATCCGACAAAACCAGAAAGTCCCTCTTCGTAGATTGGGAGATTATCCGTAGTGCCAGACCTGAGCTGTAAGTTCAGCAGAGTAAGCAGAAGCGTCTGAAGGAATATGTTCTAACAGTATTTGAGAAGGAGCACCAGGGCAGTAGGCTGCACAGGCCACTCCATCTTCAGACTTGGAACCGTCTGTGAAAATTTTCTGATAGGATGAGAATTTCGAACAGAGGTCAGCATACAAAGCCTTGTATGCCAGAGAGCTGGTGGACTCTTTGCGAAAAGCTGCAAGATCAAAACGAATCTCTGGTGTGAAAAAGGTCCATGGAGGTTGATCTGGAAACTTGGAAAAATTGGACACAACTCCTAGGTCTAGACCTGCACTCCGTGCGTGAGGCTGCATACGAAGACCCAAACAGCGGAATACAGTTAGGGTTGTTTTCAAATTTGCTTTGAAACCGAGGGTCAAAGACACAGTCATAGGCAGGGTTTTCAGGTTCCGAGAACAGTCTGACATAGTAATTCATAGACAGTTTCAGCCTGCGGTTGGACAGTGAAGGTTCACCTGCCTCTGTGTACAGGCTGTACACAGGGGTGGTGCGGAATGCTCCAAGACAGAGACGAAGCCCCCTTGATGGTGGATAGGGTCCAAGAGTTTTAGATACGATGGTCTGGCAGAGCCGTACACAGCACAACCATAGTCCAGTTTGGCACGGACCAAGGCTCTGTAGAGGTGCAGCAAAGTTTTCTTATCAGTGCCCCAGTCAGTGTGTGCTACGACCCGTAGAATATTCAGAGCTTTCTGGCAAGAGGTTTTGAGGTGTTTAATGTGGCTGAGAAAGTTGAATTTTTTTGGTCAAAAATAACTCCAAGGAATTTGGCCTCTGTGACAGCTGGAATGGGAGATTTCCCTATTTTGATTTCAGGATCTGGAAAAAACTGACGAAAATTATGGAAGTGAATGCACTGTGTCTTCATAGGAGAGAAAGTGAAGCCGTTTTCATCCGCCCACTGATGAATTTTATCCACACAAAGCTGAAGCCTGCGCTGGACACTCGGGTACAAGCTTCAGTTGCATAGACAGCAAAATCATCCACAAACAATGAGCAGTCTGAACCCTGCTGAACTGACTTGACAATGTTGTTAATCTTGATGCTGAATAGGGCCGGAGACAGTATGCTCCCTTGTGGAACACCCAACTCCTGCTCATGAACATCAGAGAGAGTGGTGCCAACCCGGACCTGAAACTGTCGGTCTGCCAAAAAATTTTGGATGAAAAGTGGAAGATGACCCCGAAAACCAAGATCATGGAGATCATGAAGAATTCCAGATTTCCAGGTGGTATCGTAGGCTTTCTCCAAGTCGAAGAATATAGCCACTGCGTGGTGTTTGTTCAGAAAGGCGTTCCGAAGCGTAGATTCCAGACGAATCAAATGGTCCACTGTAGTATGATGTTTACGAAACCACACTGTTCTTTCACCAGAAGGCCGTCGGTTTCAAGTTTCCACATGAGTCTAGCGTTGACCATTTTCTCCATCAGTTTACAGACACAGCTGGTCAAAGCTATTGGACGGTAGTTTTTGACGGGTTGGAGAGATCTTTTCCAGGTTTGGGAATAGGAATGATGAGGGCTTTTCGCCAAGATGGTGGAAAGAATCCAGTAGTCCATACATGGTTGTATACATGTAGCAGGATGTGCAGACCTTTTTGCGGAAGATGTTTCAAAAGTTTATAATGGATTTCATCTATACCCAGAGAGAATTGTTGCAAGAAAGTAAGGCGGATTTCAATTCATTTAAAGTGAAAGGAAGATTGTAGTCTTCCATGTTGTCTGACGAAAAGTTTGCAGGGTGATTTTTCTTTAAGGGCTTTGTTTTTGACAAAACTGGCTGACTTGTTAGAAGAGGAGGAATTCTTTTCAATGTTGAAGCAAGCAGATTAGCAACTGCTTTTTTTCTCTGTTATTAAAGAATCAGAAAACTTGAGGTGGTTCACAGTGGGGCAGGTGTTCTTCCCTTTAATTTTCTGATGATTTTCCACACTTTTTTCTGCGATGTTTTGGATGTGAGACTTGAGCAAAAAACTGTCTCCAAGATAATCGCTTACTGGTCTTATATATGTGTTTAGATTTGGCCCTCAGTTTCTGATGCGCTCAGACGTTGGGCATCGAGGGTCTGCAAGAGACCCTACGTTGAGCTCTTTTACGGGTTTTGTTAATTTCTTTGCACTCAGAATTGAACCAAGGAACTTTTGGCATTACGGGCTTCTTGGAAGATGTCTGGATGGTTGACTTTGCGCAATTCAGTATGAAATCTGAAAGACTTCCTGCCGGATCGTCATTTTGCAGGATCTTGTCCTCTTCCAGATCCATAAGAAACTTAGTGGCAAAGAGGTCCAAATCTGCTTTGTTGAAATTGAGGCGTTCTGGCAAAGACTCACTCTCTGCATTCGTACACCGAAGCAACACAGGAAAGTGGTCACTACCATGCAGGTCCTCATCACCTCCAAACAAAATCCAAAAACAAAGATGGATCACAGACAGAAAGATCCAAACAAGATGTGGTGCCATTAGCGGAGTGAAAGTAAGTTGGTGATTTCCTATTCAAGACACACAGATCAAGCTCCGAAAACACTTCCTCTAAAAGCAGACCCCGTGGTGAAGATCCCTCACTTCCCCATAGAGGAGAGTGGCCATTCAGATCACCCAACAGCAGGAAGGGTCGAGGAAGCTGCTCCAAGAGTGAAATGAGGTCCTGTTTGGTGACGCATATGTTTGGAGATAAGTACAAACTACAGATAGTAACTGTTTTGTGGAGAGTAACCCGAGCTGCCACTGCCTGAAGCGGAGTCTGCAGAGCAACTGGGCTGTACAGAACAGAGTTGTGAATGAACAAGGCAACTCCACCAGAAGCACCATGTTCAACAGACTGTGCAGGTAGATTTAGAAAACTGTAGCCAGAAAGTGAAAAATTTTTGTCAGACTTGAGAAGAGTTTCTTGGAGGGTAATTAGCATCGGCCTAGCCTCACGGCACAACAGCTGCAATTCTTCATAATTGGAAGACAGTCCCCTGATATTCCAATGTATGATTGAATCCATTGTGGATGAGTCCATCATAAAAGAAATATGGTGAAGGAAAAATAAATCTCGTAACTCTTCCTTTTATGCCATATCCACATCATCTGGATCCGAGAGAACTGCAAATCTGTTGAAATTTCTCTCCGCTTTTTCTCTCTCGATCTGATAAAATTATGTTTGGCGTTTTTTTCATTTTAGGCTGCGACTTGGTCTTTCCTCCAGAACCGCCAGCTCCCTTGTTGACAGCTGTAGGGTGCCCTTTGGAGGATTTTGAGGGGGTGGTCTTGTCTTGCACTTCAACGACTTCCACGCTCTGCTGCCCTGAAGTGCCTGTAGGTCTTTTGCCCCCTGTTGGTCTGGGGGTGGGAGTAGGCTTCGAAGACTGACTCTCGTATCTGAAGGCGATGACTGCTGGGGTTCATCGCATGCAGCGCAGCGGCGCCTGAGGCTACAGACTTGGTTTCTGCTCTCTCTCGACGAGGGCAAACTCCGTCTGCAACTCCACCGTCTGCACTCCGATGCTGACTGTTGTTGCTTCTTTACTGCAGCTGCAAACGAGAGCCCAGCAGTTGGTTGGCTTTTCATAGCAATCTTTTTTTTTTCGCCTTAAAAAAACGGGATTCGCTGTTCAGTCTTTATCCTCTGAATTTCCTTTTCCTTTAACCAGTTTGGACAGGTCTTCGATGATGATGGGTGCTTGCCTCCACAGTTGGCACAGAGTGGTGGACTGTCACACACACCCTGGTGGACTGCTGGCAGCAGGTACCACACACCTCTTCTTCCGTACATCTATCCCTCACATGGCTGCACCTCTGGCACTTGAAACAGCGCAGAGGTGATGGGATGTACAGCGACACTGAAACTGTCAGGTAGCCCACCGTAATCAACTCCGGGAGAGAAGTAGAGCAGAAGGTCAAGGAAAGGGTGTCAGTCGGAACCCTGTCATTGCCTTTACGTACAAGCACACGATGAACGTGGGTCATTCCTTGAGATGCCAGCTCTGACTTGATTTCAGCCTCCGACACTCCTCTCAGATCTCTGCACTGGATTACTCCCTTCGAAGAGTTGAGAGATTTGTGTGGAGACACTTTGATCGGTCGATCCACCAACGTTGTCGATTTTAACAGCATCTCTGGGTGCAGCTTGGAAGAGCACTCAACCAGAAGTGACCCATTCCTCAGTCTCTTGACACTCTTTGGCTTCCCGCTGAGGCCATTGATTCCCTTCGTAATCGCAAAAGGACTCGGGCCTGACAGAGGTCTATCCCCATCTGCTCCCTCCACAATCAGCCAGCTGGGCCAGAAGCCTGAAAGGACTCTCGTCTCATGTTCCCGAATCTGTGTCCGTCTCTGTTTCTAAATCCTGCCTGTGTCTTTTTTTTGTTTTTTTTGGTGCCATGGTGTATTCATTAGAATTCATCTCTCTTGATTCCCACCCGCCATCGAGTCCCAACAAGGGGGATGCCCATTTTATACGGAATTCCAGTATATCTGGGCGCCAGGACTTCAAAAGAGATATACACAGGCCTGAAAGCATCCCTGCCACAGAAGCTCCCAAACCCGTTTGACCCGAGCCGCCGCCTTCTAGCCTGAGCTAGGGCATGCACGCGACCAGCCGCTTGATCGAAGTGGGCCACTTCGACCACCTGTCTAGAGGAAGTCCAGGCCAAAGAGGTGTGTTGACTTGATGCACCACAGTCACATCAGCAGTCTCAACCTCCAGGATCCTATTCTCCCCCATCACAGGACGCACTGCACGGCAAAACACGGTGGGCCTCGGAGAAGACCACAGAGAAAAGAAGAGTGTTGGAAAGAAAACTTGAAGGGGAGACGAAGATAGAAAAGATCCAAATAAGAAAGGCAGAAAAAAGAAAAGGAGAAAGGCGGGTTACTATTAGTCAGGATCCTCACCCTTAGCCTGTCTGACATGGGAAGCCCTACCAGGGGCATCAACTCCTTACCACGTTGTGCTTAGGCCAGACAGCATCTTCAACTTTTCAGGCCTAGAAGCATTCTAAAAAACTAGCCTATCTCCAAGTATTGATGCCCCCGCCAGCAAAGCCTAAGGGATCACAGGACCACGCAAGCCCTCCGACCACGGCAAGGTTGCAACCCCCGGAGGGGTGCATGTGTGTGTGTGTGTGTGTGTGTGTGTGTGAATGTGTGTTTGTGTGTGAATGTGTGTGTGTGTGTGTGTGTGTGTGTGTGTGTGTGTGTG
>JADBJO010000155.1:117644-132644 GCA_016801955.1 Conus betulinus
AGACCTTGTTCAGTGTTCTTCATTGATCTGCCTAACTGCAGCACTGATGCTAGGAATGGGGGACTGGCTCACCAAGAAGCAAGAGCAAGCACATGATCAAGATTTAGATAGATAAAACATTGCAATGTCTTTTTTTCTGTTTTGTACTTTTTTTTCTTTTTTTTTTAACTTTTTTTTTATATTTGCATTCACACACACACACACACACACACACACACACACACACACACACACACACACACACACACACACACACACAGAGGGAAGGCAAGTATGTACATAAAGAAAGAAATAAAGAAAGAAATCACCCCAAACAATGTGAATTCAAATTCATGCATTCTCTACTCAAAAAAGACAAAACAAAAACAGACAGAAAGAGAGAAAAGGGGGGGGGGGGGGGGGGGGGGGGGGGGGGGGGGGGGGGGAGAGAGAGAGAGAGAAGTAGGTCAAGTAGAAAAAAATCATGTTGACAGGGATGTTTTTCGCATCATTATGTTTGGCAAAAAATTGAAATCAGGCCTCTAATAATGTACAAAAAAGTGTTCACTTACACACTTCATCTTACACTTCTGAATCTATTAGTGCAAGTTGTTTAAGAAAAGAAAGACAGACAAAAGGGTGTAACTGTTAAACAGTATCCATTAATGGTCTGTATGCCAGCCATCTGGTCAAAAAATCTGCATGGCTTAATTTCAAATATGCAATATGTTCCTCAATTTTGTATCTAAATCTTAATTTGTTTATGAATACATGTATTTATGGCAGGGTGTTGTTTATTTTACAAATGTATATGTACTGCTTCGCAAATAGTATTATAATAATAATTAAACTAAAAAGACGGTGTCACCAACAATCGTATTGTCATAGCCAAATAGTACGAGCACTTCTGTCAAAAGTACATTTTCAGCATTCAAACATTTTTCTTTCATTAAGCCAATGACAACATTCCAAAATACTTGTACATGGTGACATTTCCAAAACATATGATCAATGCTATCTTTGAATGTGCTGCAAAAACTACAGTTATCATTTTCAACGGTTCCCATCTCCTTTATAACATAATTTGTGCACAAAACACCTGTGCAACATTTTCAGTTGAAACCACTGCAGCCTTACATCACATATCTTATGCGCATGCAAAAAGCAGGATTTCTATCAATTTTGCATAAAAAAACTTTATGTCCGTTGCTTAGCATTATCTGCAATAAAGATATCATAATACAACTTGGAGCCTTTATCTATAGCAAAAAGGTGTTTAAAGCACAATGATGAATTTATGTACTTATCGTTTTTTTTATAGTGATACCGTATGTTTTTACGTAGTCCATTACAGTTCATTTATAGCCAGCAAAAGTGACAAAAACAATATTTTTTTTTTTTTAAAGTGCATGCGGCAAAAACCTTTCCTGTGTCATCAAAAAAGTGGGTGAGACAGTTAATATTTTTGCTACTTAAGTTTTTTTTTTGATACAATGCACTTCTTTCCGGTTTTCTAAAAAAGACAATCAGAAGCTCTAGAACAGGTACAAAGAAGAGCAAAAAAGATGATTCATAATATAAAAGATTACTCATATCAGGAAAGATTAAAATATCTACAACTTCTAACACTTATGGCAAGAAGAATAAGAGGAGACTTGATTCAAATGTATAAGATATTTAATGGAGTTGATGATGTTGATAAAGCATGCTTTTTTTTGTACTCCGCAGAAAAATACTACAGGGAACAGTGAAGATAAGATATTTAAATAATATTTCAGAACCAATTTGCGAAAAAAATTTGCATTTACTAACAGAGTAACCACTTTCTGGAATAAATTTACAATTAACATCAAATGTGCATCTAGTATTAATGTTTTTAAGAACCTCATAGACATACATGAATTATTAACTAAAATAAATATGAATTTGATGGAAATTAGACTGAACTAGCCTACGACTGGACCATGTAGGACCAACGGTCATGAAAAATATATACATACATACAGATGGGGTGTAAAAAGCCTAAATAGGCTAAGTTGTTTTTGATACAACGCCCCTGATCCTGATACTAATTTGAAATCGCCTATTATGGCATAATGGTTCGGCAAGAAGTTCAGTGTTTTTTTTTTGCTTTTTTTTTTTTTTTTTTTTTTTTGGGGGGTGGGGGGGGTGGGGGGGGTGGGGGGCGGGGGAACACTTGCAATAAATAATAATAATAAAAAAAAAAAAAGAAACCTTTATATGCAACAATAACTTCAGCCCAAAACTGATTATACTTGGTGAATTTGGAAAACGAATTCTGGACCATATTTTTTTTCATAAGCGACCATTTTAGGAAGTTATGCAACAGAATATTTTGCCACCTATGTGTTGACGTTTCAGCTTTACGTATCCAGGTCTGCTTCAGAGATGAAACAAAAGTTTTTAGGTCAGGAAGACCAATACCGCCATCTTTGATACTTTTACAGTGCAGTTTTTCGGTTAATCTTATCTGGCTTCTTATTCCAAACAAATTTGTAACAAGCTTGTTGACATGTTTGAAAAAATTTCTGGTGGGTTTGGTAATAGTAACCAGAGGTGTGTCAGCTTTGAAAGAATGAGAGATCTTAATATTGCTACCCTACCGAGGGGTGTTTACTGTCGTTTTACCCACATTTTGAATAAGTGATATCTTCTAGTCTTTCCGAGTAATGAAACGTTACGATGTTGCTATGGTATTTTAACGACTTGTTTTTTATCGTGTCACGGTCAACTTCTCGTCTACAGTCGTTTTTGTAGCACTGTCGCTATGCTCTATTGGCTCAGTTTATATAAATGATTGAAGATGGGTTTTCTTTCTTTTTTTTTTTTTTTTTTTTTTTTTTTTTTTTTTTTTTTTTTGTATATATGACGGGAGGCTATCAATATTATGACTGAGGACGCTTAAATGAACGAAGATGAAGATCTTACCCTTGGAAGATCGTTTGGATTGCTGTCCGTTATCACGGCGTGGCAAGTCGTGTGCATCGACACTAGAAACACCTATTTTATCATCACCACCCTGACCTCGGCGTCTTGTCGGCAAGTCCATTTTCAGACAATTTGTCAGCCAAAGTTGTCAGGAGATGGCCCAAATCCCTGAAAAAGGTTTCGTGCAAAATTGTATCTAGAGTCACTCCCCCCCTGTTACTTTTGTTTCACACGTTACTTCTACCTACCTATGTCAGTGCGTGCCGACTAGACTGAAAATTACCAAACTGAGAAACGTTTCAAATCTGATTGACCTGAATCCAAACTGACTGAGCATAACAACGGTCTTTAATAAGTTCTATGCCGGTGACAAGAAAGATGCCACATGGAAGTGCACGAAACAACGATTTGACCGGTCTCCTGTGGCTACCTGAGCTTCGTTAAGATTGCTAGAAGTGAAGTGTTTTCCCTACACTCAAGAGAAGTTCGTTTATATACCTACCTAGCACTTTTGCACTCACACACAGGCACTCTACCTTACCTGGTCAGTCCAGACTGGCTTGGGCGGTTTCGTCAGGATTCTTTCCCAAGCCTTCACTGGCATGAACTACCCAGTAAGGTCTAGTCTGCCACAGTCACTGTCAGTCTCCGGGCCCAGCAGTGGTAATGTCAAAGCCGTCCTAGCCGTTGTAACCGTCTACGGTTGTACTGTCGCAGTGCTAGGGCTAAACTGCCTCCTGTTAACTGGAGGCCCTAGCACTGGTCCGTCACTAGTGTAACTGTAGCACGACGTAACTCCTTAACTAACTATAAGTTAGTCCTATCCGGTCCGCCCCCTTCAAGCCCGAGTGTTGAACTCCCTAGCTAACTACAAGTTAGCTAGTCCGCTCTCTTCAAGGCATAGCGTCGTACTACCTAAACTACAACAAGTTAGCCGGATCGCTCTCTCTCAAGCTCCAGAGTCGTACTGCTGGAGTTCGTCTGCTTGTTTACCTGACTGTCAGTGAACACTTCTCACACGAGGTGCACTTCCTTTGAGCTCGCTCGCTATAAGCGCAGAAACCGTGCGTCACTACAGAAGCAACGATTGACATCCTCACCTAAGTAGCGCAGAACATGACGGAAATACTATCAAAACTCGCAGAGCGTTGTTCAAGTGAAATACTTGATTAAAAAGAAAAAGAAAAGCCAAGGAAAAATTGCAGAAGCACTTGATGACAGAAAAGGAACAGCGAAGAGGAGAGGACTAAAATCATGTTCCAGAAAGTTCGCAGTGACATAACTGCAGCGAAAAGAATCATTGGCAAGGTCTGTCCTGAACTCAGTGTTGTGGAGACAGCACAGTCAGTTAGACTATGAAAATCTGAAGGTGGGGGGAAAAAAAAAACCAAGACTGCTGAGAATTCAAATGAAATCAGAAGTTGCCATAGGCTGACAATCTTCGGTTAAACAAAAATAAATAAATAAACACCACACACACACACACACACACACACACACACACACACACACACACACACACACACACACACACACACACACACCACTCTTGAACAAAGGAATGAAAAAATCGGAAGATTAGACCCTGCTTTAAAGAAAAGCGACACTTTTCATGGGACGAAATGAAGGAGCACCGGGACAGGTAAGAAACTGACAGTATTTTTGTTACCAGAAACAGCAAATCTGTTAAAAGATTTCCCAAACACGTATTGTCTGGGCCTGATTAACACACACACACACACACACACACACACACACACACACACACACACACACACGCATACACACACACACACACACACACACACACACACACACACACACACACACACACACACACGCATACACACACACACACACACACACACACACACACACACACACACACACACACACACACACACACACACACACAGTAAGCAAGCAAGCAGGCGCACGCGCGTTTGCAACGCAAAGCAACATGACATACGCACACCGAAAGAGAGACAAAAAAAAAAAAAAAAAAAAAAGGGGGTGGGGGGGGGGGGGGGGGGAGAGAGAGAGAGAGAGAGAGAGAGAGAGAGAGAGAGAGAGAGAGAGAGAGGGGATAGATAACATTCTTTATTTACGAGTAAAATAGATAAGCACTGACGCGCTTTTTTACATCCAGTCCTCGCCCTGAGTAGGGACTACAACATGCTGTGAAATGAAATAATGTAAGAAAGAAAACGAGCAAACAAACAAGGCGGTCATGCAATCATCATGGAACATCAAATGAAAATAGAAGGGAAATGGAGAAAAAAAAATAAACCAAACAAAAAATAAAAATAAGAATAAAAAACAATAATGATGAAGGAAAGAAGAAAGAGGGGGGGGGGGGGGGGGGGGGGGGGGAGAAACATATAGAAATGGACTATAATGTACAACAATTAGCATGAATAAAAAACAGACAGTAAAATGAACATGACAATGTAGCCTACGTACATAATTTAGAACACACACACACACACGCACGCACCCACGCACGCAGAGAGAGAGAGAGAGAGAGAGAGAGAGAGAGAGAGAGAGAGAGAGAGAGAGAGAGAGAGAGAGAGAGAGAGACAATGCACAGCATGAAATCATTTTTCATACAGCATGAAAATACGTAGAAGGTATTTAGCAAAGTGACATGGAATTTGAAAAGAAAAGAAGAGAGAGAGAGAGAGAGAGAGAGAGAGAGAGAGAGAGAGAGAGAGAGAGAGAGAGAGGTGGAAGGGAGAGGGGGAACATAAGAAATGTAAAGAATCGTTAAGCACAAAATGTAATAACTGGAAATGGAAAAACGTACAACAATTAGCATGCATAAAAACAGACAGTAAAAACGAATATGACAAAGTACGTACAGAATTGGGAACACACACACGCACGCATGCACACACAGACACAGACACAGACACACACACACACACACACACACACACACACCACACACACACACACACACACACACCACACACACACACACACACGCACACACACAGAGATGATGATGATAATCTTTATTCCAAGGGTAACAGATAAGCAAAAAGTATGACTAGCGACTAAGACTTACAAAACTTTTAACAAACACACATATCTTCATACATTAAAAAGTTCATCCATTATAGGTAAGGCGTAGATGACTTTAAAAGGAAAAGAGAGAGAGAGAGAGAGAGAGAGAGAGAGAGAGAGAGAGAGAGAGAGAGAGAGAGAGAGAGACAAGAAAACGATTGAAACAACAAACAAGAGTAAAGATTACAAAGAAGAAAGGAGTCAACACACACAGATATGGAATAAGTGATCCTCTTATCGAAAGGAGAGAGAGAGAGAGAGAGAGAGAGGAGAGAGAGAGAGAGAGAGAGAGAGAGAGAGAGAGAGAGAGAGAGAGAGAGAGAGAGAGAAGTGCATTCCTTTTGATAAAAAAAAAATAAATAAATAAATTCCTTTTGTAAAAAAAAAAAAAAAAAAATAATAATAATATAATATATAACATACAACAAACTGCTAAGGATAATTAGACAACTACAATGCATCAATAATATCAACATTTTTTTATGTGGTTATAAGGCAAAACGAGAACGAACGGTACTACAATCAGTTATCAGTAAGCAGCAATGAATGCCTAGCATCAATAATCATAACACTTATTTTTCATGATGTGTGTGTGTGTGTGTGTGTGTGTGTGTGTGTGTGTGTGTGTGTGTGTGTGTGTGTGTGTGTGTGTGTGTGTGTGTGAGTGTGTGAGAGAGAGAGAGAGAGAGAGAGAGAGAGAGAGAGAGAGAGAGAGAGAGAGAGAGATGAGAGAGCATTAGAGAGAGAGAGAGAGCCATTCCATCTTTTCCCTTTGTTTTTTTTCTTCTTTACTATTCATACACTACCCAAGACTATAATCATTAATTAGCGCGACAATCCATCGAAACGCAGCCGTAATTAATTAAGAGAGAGAGAGAGAGAGAGAGAGAGAGAGAGAGAGAGAGAGAGAGAGAGAGAGAGAGAGAGAGAGAGATTATAATTCCATTTTTCTATCCAAAATATCGCATGCTAAAACATTACTATAAATTTGAATAAAGAGCAAAACATCAATATGATCAACAGTAATCCGGACACACATTTATCACCTTGCAGTTATAGTGCTCGAAGAAATCAAGGTATTAAGACATCAATCAATTAGTGACAATGCACCAATAAAACCAGCGACCACAACAGTCATTCATCATGATATAATTTCAATCATTAATAAAACCGATAGTAACCATATCTCTCATTTATCATTATCTGGTTTTAAAAAACATCAGTGGAAAGGAAACGGCGTATATCAGTTTAATATGCAGCAAAACAGAGGGTGTGCCCTGGTATGTGTATTTTGTCCCTAATAGCAATGGTCTGCTGTGAAATGTGTAATTAGTTTTTCCCTGAAGGATTCTGCAATTTGAGTACATCGGAGATGTAGTGGAAGTGAATTCCAAGCCACGCTACCTGAGTAAGTTAAGCCTGATTTAAATAGATCTATTCTCGGTGTGGGAACCTGGAATTTGGTTGAATCCCTAGGGTTTATGCTAAATTTAGACTGAAGAGTTTGAGGTGGTGCTAAACCCGATGCAATTTTTTGCATTAGCAGACATTTGTTGACAGCGAACATTTCTTTTAATGGAAGAGCCCCCGCTTTAGTATAATCCCCTTCACTAAGACTAGATGATTTTAAATAGGACTGCTTTAAGCGCTCTTTTGTAGACACTCGTAAGAGGTTTCATGGCATTAGCACTAGCAGAATCAAATAGTGTTGAACAATAATTGATTGAAGAGAGAACATGTGCGTGTAGGAACAATTTCCTGGCATGAAGGTTTAAGAAATGCTTAATCCTGCACAGCTGATATGTTTTTGTCTGGATATTGATTTACATAAACTGCGAAGGTGATAAGACCAAGAAAGATTATTATCAACATATACTCCTAGAACTCGATGGCTATCCACCACTTTCAATTTCCTGATTATTGATAAAAACAGATGGAGGCTGTGTGGTTATGTTTTGTCTTCTCTCTCTTGTTGTTATCATCAGCATTATTTTTGTTTGTTAGGATTCAATGACATGTGATTTACATTGCACCAATTACTTAAGATATTAGCATTCTTCTGTAATGAAGTGAAAACAGCTTCCAAGCTGGAGCTACTTGTATGGACAGTTGTATCATCACAAAAGAGTTCACATGAATCCTCAATATAAAGAGGGAGATCATTTATATAAACTGAGAACAGCAACGGACCTAACACAGAACCCTGAGGTACGCCATGTTGGATAGGTAGCTTCTCTGATAAGTTGTTGTTGACACAAACGATTTGTTGACGGTCTTCTAGGAAAGATGTTATCAGTTGTAAGGTATTTCCTGTTATACCATATGATAAAAGCTTCCTGCATAACAGTTTGTGGTCAATTACATCAAAAGCCTTTGCAAAATCAACAAACAGTGCGCCACAATATTTTATTCTCATTAACACTGGCTAGCCATTGATCTACTAGGTTTGTAAGCGCTGTATGACAAGAATGATTTTTCCTGAATCCTGATTGATTTTTTTTATTTAGTAGGTTGGAGGAGTCAAAATGGTGGCAAAGATGTTTATTTATGTGTTTTTCCAAGGGCTTGGACAGAACTGGCAAAATGGATATTGGTCTGTAGTTCGATGGCTCAGATTTGTCTCCAGATTTGAAAATGGGTATTACTTTTGCAACTTTGAACTGAGCGGGAAAGTGACATTTATCAATGCATAAATTGTAATGTAGGTAAGAGTTTCACATATAACAGGTGCTGATAGTTTCAGTATTTTTCCATCAATCCCGTCCAGTCCGCGGCTTCCTGTCTGCTTTAATTGGCATAAAGCTTGGCAAACATCACTAACTGTCATAGGCGGAACAGGTGTTGCTGAACGAATGTTCTTAGCATTACAAAATTTTTTTAATTTTTGTAATTCATTTGAGTCAGTATTCTTTTCTTTGACAATGTGTTCTGCAACTGTTGTAAAGTGTTGGTGAGAGTTCATTTGGTGTTATGCTGGTAATGGGACTTGTCTTTGACTGTGAAGTTTTATTCGTAAGTTCATTTATTGCTTGCCATATGGACTTCGAATTTTGTTTGTTGGCTACAAGTTCACGAAAAAAATTTCATTTTTGCTGTCCGTTTGAGTGAGTTGACTTTATTACGTTGCCTTTTAAATCCATCCGACTTCCCTTCTGCTTCAAGGAGATCGTCGCGTAAGAAACAAGCAGCTTGTATTTCATCAGTCATCCACTTTGGTTGTGCACTATGTTTAACTCGACGCGTTTTGAATGGCGCATGCTTGTCATAACAGAAATTAAACGTGTGTAGCCAGTACTCTAGCGCTTTCTCTGGATCAGTGTAATTATAAAACATTAATAAAGGGGGAATTCGTGAGGTCAGTAAGAAAGGTATCTTCGTGGAAGTGTCCAAAAGATCTGTAAGTGATGTGTTTGTGGCCAGTTTTAGGAATTTTGATTCCCTTCTTTTCCACGTAATGCATACTGGAAAGTGGTCGCTGCATCATTCAAAGGCACACATTTCTCTATGACGTTTTGTGGTTCAGAAAGATAGATGTGGTCAATTAATGTTTTGCTAGTGAGTGTTACTCTGGTTGGCATGTCTATAAGATAAGTTGTATGAGGTAGTCCTATCTGACCATGATGTTTGGCCCTTCAATAGATCAATGTTGAAATCACCTAAAAGTATTTAATTCTGTGGCATCAAGCGATGCTGCATCCATCATGGCTGTAAACTTGTCCATCCAACCAGCATTTTCGGCTGGGTTTCGATATACAAATCCTATTTTGATGGGTTTTGTTTTCTTTAACTTGATTACTAACCAAACTGCTTCAATTCCAAAACTTTCAAGATCATACAAACGTTGGGCATTTAATGTTTCATGAACGTAAAGTAATATGCCTGTAGATTTGATTCGGTGGGATCTCTGCGTACAATATTGTAGCCAGAGATTAAGACAGCGGCATCAGGGACATTATCTGAAAGTCTTGATTCAGTGAAGCCAAATATATGGAAGGGTTTGTCTTGATTGTACAGTATAGTGGGAACCTCCTGTAACTTGTTTTGTATATGGTTTATATTAAGATGTCCAATACGTAGTCCGTCTTCCTGTGGCCACTTTGAAGATGATTGCACCATTGTGCAACTAAAAAAAAAAATAGCAAGGATACACTTGAATACAAACTCAATGTGTCCGTATGGCATACACACAACAACTATCTTCAATTCAAAAGGATAATGAATATGAGAAACAAGCAAGTCAAAACCACAAATAAGTGTGATACAACACACTTACACACCAAATCCAACAATGCTCAATGAAAAAGGATAATGAATATGAAAAAGGACAAAGTTAAATTCACAAAGTTACGTAACACGCTTGTGGCAAGCGTCACCGAAGCTTTATCCACACCACACAGGAGGTTTCTGAGCGTGCTCACACACCATTCAGGTACAATAAAACTATGATATAAAAGTCTTGCTTTCTTCACAGATGCTAATAATGTAGTTCGCAACAACTTTATCTTTTCAGCTTATCAGAATACTTAACAACACACACACACACACACACACACACACACACACGCGCGCACGCGCGCGCGCGCACACACACACACACACACACACACACACACACACACACACACACACACACACACACTCACACACTGATTCAAGTCTATGAGAACTGGCCATAGTTTGGTGGCATTGGCATGAAGTGTGGCCACTGCCAAAAAGCAGGTGGGAAGCTACGAGGAAAAGAAGGAAAAAACATAGGAGGATACACAGGCGGTGGCATCATGGGTGGTGGTTGTGGAGGCAACGAACGAACGAACGAACGAAATTTTGTTTATTCAGGGATATGAGATAAGCATACAAGCGTGCTTTTTTACACTCAGCCCTGAGGCTAAACAGAAATCACAACAATAGTACAGAAAATAAATTGTCTACATATGTAACAAGTATAGCAAAGAAGAAGAAGAAGAAGAAGAAGAAGAAGAAGAAGAAAGTATGAGAAACATAAATACACAATATAGTCTACGCCAACTAGCCTATTTACACGACTGACAAAGGCCACAGGAGGTAATTCGTTGATCAATTAAAGAAAAGAATAGACAGAGCATATGTTAGTTTAACCGTGAATTATTAAAATAATCATTGATCCAATGATAATGGAAAATAGTACATGCATACGAAATAATAAATAAAAAGATAAAATATGCAGGGTTCAATTTCCGAATAACAACAGTTGCTGACATTTATACTTGCGATATTAGCTCAAACTGAATACTAGAGAACTGTTAAAATAAATTGTTTTCATTTTTTTTCAAATAGAAGGCGTTTTATACGCAACTTTAAACGAATTAATGCTTTTCTTCTGTTTAACATATGTTGGCATAGAATTCCAAAGTGTTCCACCAGAGTAAACTAAGCTACTTTTAAAAGATCGATTCTTGGTTTCGGTATATGATTATATTATTAGTATATCTTGATTGATTGACTGGAAATCTTGCAGATATATTTGAGGGTGCTAATTGGTTCATAATTCTGAACATCATTATTGCTTATTATATTCAAATTTATAAGAAAGGGGCAATATATCTAATTCGAGGTAATCTTGAGTAGTTAATGTTGATGTTTTTTGAAGTACTGTTTTGATATCCCGTTTATGGGCCCTGCGCAACGGTTTTAACGTGATTGCAATGCAAGAATCATAGAGAGTAGAAGAATAATCAATGTAGGACTGGATATATGCATGATAGAAATGTTTACGAGAGTTTGTATCTAGGAATTTTTTTTAATTTCGAAAGCTGAAAAATTTTCTAAGAAACTCGTTTGCTTAAGTTGGAAACATGTGGCGACAGGAAACATTATTGTCAATAGTGATTCCTAACACTTTATGAGTGCTAACTTCTTCTATCTTGTTGTTATTAATAAATATAGGGGGTATTGGAGTACTTAAATTTTATCTTTTTTGACGAGAAGTAATAAGCATGTACTTTGTTTTCTGATCATCTGTCCAGTTAATTAGTTGAGTTACATTTTCTTGCAGGTTATCTGATAAGTGTTTCAAATCAGTATGTTTTGAATTAATTGATGTGTCATCTGCAAAAAGTTGAGATGAGTCTTTAATGTGCAGAGGGAGATCGTTTATACAGACTAAAAAAAGAAGGGGACCAAGTACTGACCCCCTGTGGTACACCAAATTTTAGGGGTAAAACAACTGGACTCAGTGTTATTAATGAGAACTGATTGTTGTCGATTTGTGAGGAAAGACTTAATGAGAGAAAGAACAGGGTCAGCGATTTTGTAAAGAGCCAGTTTACGTAATAACAGATGATGATTTATGACATCAAAGGCTTTACAGAAATCAACAAAGAGGACTCCAGTGAATTCTAAATTATTCATAGCCGCTAGCCATTGATCAGCTAAGTTTATGAGTGCAGTATGACAAGAGTGATTCGATCGAAATCCAGATTGGCTGGGATGGATTAGATTACATTTAAAGAAATGGGAAGACAAATGTTTATGGATGTGTTTTTCGAGAGGTTTAGAGAGCAGAGAAATGATAGACATTGGTCTGTAGTTTGAGGGGTCTATTTTATTTCCTGATTTAAAAAGAGGTATGACTTTAGCTTTCTTAAGAATATTAGGAAAATAACATTTATTTAAACACAAATTGTATAAGAGAGAGAGAGAGAGAGAGAGAGAGAGAGAGAGAGAGAGAGAGACAGACAGACAGACAGACAGACAGACAGACAGACAGACAGACAGAGAGACGGAGACAAAGACAGGAAGAGACAGGGAGAGACCGAACTGGAGAGAATCATGGAATAAATAAAACTTAAACCACTCATAGAGAAAATCATGTTAAAGACAAACACATTAATAACATGTGCAATATGACTCTGGAAAGCTGACTAATATCAAATCATATATGAGCAAAATCATGATAAGGAGATGAGACAAAGAGAGCATGTACTTGAACGCGGTTGTGTGCAAGAGAGAGAGAGAGAGAGAGAGAGAGAGAGAGAGAGAGAGAGAGAGAGAGAGAGAGAGAGAGAGAGAGAGAGAGAGAAAGAATAAACATGTATGGGATGACAGGAAGTCACACGCCCTCGCGCTTGTGCGCACACACTACACACACACACACACACACACACACACACACACACACACACACACACAGAGAGAGAGAGAGAGAGAGAGAGAGAGAGAGAGAGAGAGAGAGAGAGAGAAGGGGAAGAAAGGGAGCGGTGGACATGAAAAAAAAAAGGAAGAATCAAAGCATAATGAATAATCATTTTTGATGATAAATGGGAAAAGTGACAATACACAACATGTATAATTATTTTTCATAAGGCAGGAAAATATGTAGAAGGTACGTAGGCCCGAGTATAGTGACATGCAATTGAAAAAAAAAATAAAGGAGAGAGAGAGAGAGAGAGAGAGAGAGAGAGAGAGAGAGAGAGAGAGAGAGAGAGAGAGAGACGGAGAGGGCGAACATCAGAAATGGAAAGAAGAAGTAAAGCACAAATGTAATAATTTTTGACACGGCGTAAACACATGTAGAGGACAGTGATTCCGATGTGTCCTCTCTTCTTTCTCCTCGCTGAACTGGTGCCCGATGCTTGGTTCTTGATCCGCGTGAATTGTTCTTCACGCCGTGGAGTTGGTCAGCTGACTGTCGTCGTCGATAGTTATACCCCATTCACCCAACACAAGCCTGTCTTCAGGGCCTCAAGGCGGCCGTCTTCATGATCAGTGGCAATCGTCCTGTGCCGCATGAGGACGCCGCCAGCAGGGAGCGGGACGGACGTGGTCGGTGCGCTGCATGAGTTCCCATCCTGTCATCCTCACTGATAACGGCCGAGGTGGGCAGTTTTTCAGCCTAGTATCCCAGAGCCTTGAGGTGCCCATCATTGCTGCTCCGAGCATGGCTGCACCAGGTCTCGGTTATCGCAGTCATGCAGCACTCCATCACCTGCTAAACCGGTGCACTCACACAGTCGTCTCCATCTGTGTCTGCTGGCTGACAACACAGGTCAGAGATGCCAAGGACGGTGCACTCCTCGATGTTTTCAGATCACCTCTCCCCTCCGTCTTCTTATTCTTATTCTGCCCTCCACAGCACCTTGTAAATGATTGGGACACATAGGGCGTGGTAGTGTAACACACGGCAAAAAAAAAAAAAAAAAAAAAAGAAAAAAAAAAAAAAGAAAAAAAAAAAAAAAAAAAAAAAGAAAAAAGAAAAAATTCACCAAACCCCAAAACTTTTTTTTTCGTTTTTGTACGTTCGGAGTTATTCCTTTTTTTCGTGTCTTGTATACCATCTGCCCTCACTTCTCCTGTTCTCGACCCCCTGTTTTCCATCTTCCTTCTTTAGTATCTGGCATCCTTTCTTTAGTACCTTAATTCATCGTTTATATGGTGTTTCTTTCCTTCCTTTTGGTGACCTCTGACCTTTCTTCCTTTATGGGTCTGCTGTTTGTCGTCACTACTTTCGATCTTTCTTCATTCCTTCTTTTACACCTTCTGCTTCCCCCTTCTTCTTTTGTACGTCTTTTTTTTCTCACTTGTACTTAAATCTCTTCCTATTTGTACCTTCTTCTGTCTTCGTTCTTCCCTCTGTTGTGCCCTCCGTCCTTCTTTCGAACCTTTCCTTCATTCCTCATGTTGTACTTTCGTTTCTTTCTTCTGGACCTCTGACTCTCCCTTCTTTTGTTCCTTCTGTCCTTTCTTCTGTTACACCCTCTATGTTTTCTTTAGTACCGTCTTGCGATCCTTCCTTTTATATTTGTATGCTCCTCCTCCTTTTCCCTTTGGTACCTTCCGGCCCTCCTTCTGTGCCATCCATCCTTCTGTCTATAGTGCCTTCTGCCCTTCTTTCATGTATACCTATCGTTCTTTGTTTGTACCTTCCCTCCTTTCTGCTTCCTTCTGTCCTTTCTTCTGTCTTTCGTTTACATGCTCTCTTTCATTCCATCCGCCGTTTGTGCATATACTTCCATCTTTTTTACCTTC
>JADBJO010000155.1:137644-140144 GCA_016801955.1 Conus betulinus
GATTCATGACAAGCACAAAAAATCTAAAAGACATATATAAACTGAAGGACACAACATGCTCTCTCTCTCTCTTTCCCTCCTTCCTTCCCTCCCTCCCTCCGTCCGTTCCTCCCTCCCTCTCTCTCTCTTTCCTTCTCTCTCTCTTGTGATAATTGTTTCCTGTCGGGTTCTGCAATGGCGGTTCATGTGTGATTCATCTGCTGACCTCCTCATGGGAGACCGAGGTCTAGGTGAATACAAGATTTGCATTTGCAATTGCATTCTCTCTCTCTCTCTTCATCTCCCCCCCCCCCCCTCTCCGTTTTGTCTATTTCTTTCTTCTGTCTATCTGTCTGTCTGTCTGTCCATCTCTATCTGTCCGTCTGTCTTTCGCATCCTCATGACAAGCACGCACGCGTGCACACGCACAGCAACGCACACGTAGGCTTACACATAGGCCTTTCACATCTATGTAACATGTAGCGAGCATATTTACACGCAAACATGCATGCAAAGCGCCAAAGACGTTAGTTCTGTATCTTAACCGTCTATTTGATAAAAAAAGGGTTGTTGTACAGCATACTGATGTACATTTAAATGTCTTCCGACTTCAGTGTGTTAAATTCAGATGCTGACCTCAATATTTTTTATCTCCCCAAGACATAGACCGGTTGTCAGCCGCCGGCTTGTCAGCCTGGGTGGAGGACAATACGCCGTATTATTCAACTGGCCTACAAAGGACAAAGCTGACATCCCTACCCTTCTGGATCTTTTACTGTTGCCGCCTGTGGAGAGAGAGAGAGAGAGAGAGAGAGAGAGAGAGGAGGGGGTATGGGTGGGGAGAAGAGCACAGAGGGTTTCTTCCTAGAGGATGTATCATCATGCTGAGGCCGTTTCCTTGTGACTCTTTGATCTCGGATAAACAATCCCCACCTTGTTGAAAAGCATGAATAACACAAGACGCGTCTGTGGAGATCTGAGCTGGTTATATTTACAACGGAACAATGTCATCATCATCAGTATTGTCATCGTCGTCGTTCTCATGGTCAATTTCATCATCACCGTCAACAACGAGAACACTGTTACAATTATAACAATGATGATAATAGTACTACCAGGTGCAACAACAGTCACAACAATTCTACTACTACAACCACTACTACTGCTACTACTACTACTACTACTACTGCTACTACTCTCAATATTGTTATAGTAGTAGTAGTAGTAGTAGTAGTAGTAGCAGCAGCAGCAGCAATTTTTCTATGCCATATCTAGAACTAATACTAATTCAAGGGCATTGTTTGCTCGTTAAAACACAAAATGTGTTTAGTTCAAACGCGGTTTGAATGGATTCAAAACAAACAAGCCCACAAACAAACGAAACCTTAAAACGCCACATCTCACACAAAATGGGAAACTACGCAAGTTACTGAATTGACCACACAGACACAAAGACACACACACACACACACACACACACACACACACACACACACACACACACACAGAGAGAGAGAGAGAGAGAGAGAGAGAGAGATTGAACCTGGTGAACTTGAAATCTGAAAGACCCGTTTCTTGTATGAGCTTACTTCATCGTACCTTACGGATGTTTTCAACATTTGATTGTATTGTTCTGACAGGTGACTAGTTGACCGGTAGGCCTTCAAAGGACAGGCGTGAAATGAAATAGACCGCTGTGGTCTGCCGAACTAATACTTTGTCTTTACAGAGGATAAGTGAGAGGGAATGATAAACCATTGTACTTTGCTGAATAGAAATCTTGTCAATACAGAGGACAACTGTGAGGGAATAATGGATCGTTGTGTTCTGCCGGATTGATATATTTTAGAGCAGCAGACGACTAGTCTGGCGGAACAGTGTCAAAGGTCTGAAGTAAATAATGAAATTATGCGGAAATGCGGGATTCTGTAAGGTGCCAAAGAAGAAAAGATATGACATTGTTGTTATCTGAAAGAGAAACCATCAATCCAATTTGTCACATCTAGGCCTGCTACACATGTTTCTGCCTCCTTAACCAGTAGCCTGTATCGAATGCAGCATTCGGAGCAGCTTTCGGATTCAGTATTGCTGCGATGTGGTGACCTTTAGCCTTTTTTGACATTGCAAAAAGAGAGAGACTGAATGTACTGATGAACAAACAGTTCCGTGGAAAAGAATCTTGAGAAATGTAAAGAAAAGGAATTACATATAATATTCTTTTACTTCATACGGAACTGGTGTGCTCGTATGTGCGATGAAAAAAAGGCATGTTAGATCAGTAGCTGTGCTGGGAGGAAATTTTAAGGACAGCTTGACAACAAGAAGTCTTCAGAGAATAAGCACTCGCTACTTTCCTCTCTGCCTGTTACCTCTACTTCATTTCTGTTGATCGCCGTTCCTCGGAGTTGATTTTAACGTGGTGACAGCCCGTAATATGTCCCTTTGCGGTCGGCTGGGCTATAAGGAACATTACCTTACCTTACCCGCTCGATCCTCTCTGCTGGTTTCGATCCTCTCTGCT
>JADBJO010000155.1:147644-155144 GCA_016801955.1 Conus betulinus
CCCTCAATAAAGATGATTTTGACTTGACACATACGCTCGCACAGATACTCGAAAACGAACACATCCATCCATCCATCCATCTATCATCCATCCATCCATCCATCCATCCACCATCCATCCATCCATCCATCCATCCATCCACCCACCCACCCACACAGGCAGACACCTACACACACACATACCGCACAGATATTCTTAAAGGCACACAGCAATTCACTAAGTTCAGTTACCTGAACGAGTGCTGTAACTGCAACAAACCTTTCACCTAGATGACATTTATTGTTTATTGTTTTGATTGCTACGTCTCTCTCTCTCTCTCTCTCTCTCTCTCTCTCTCTCTCTCTCTCTCTCTCTCTCTCTCATGTTGAATAGGAATGTTTGAACACGACTGCCTCATGGATTACTGTTCATTCATCCTCATCAGGCCATGCTGTTGATACTGTTTTGGTGATTTACGTTTTTCTATATCCTCTTTCCGCACATACCACCATCCAGCTTTGCCCTCTCACATTGACTCTCCACCCACCACCCACCTGTCAAACAAACAAAACAAACAAAAAACAAACAAACAATTGCTACTAGATGAATGAACACAGGCATCCAAATATTGCATACTTCAGACTACAGCACCGTCACATATCCGTATGCATTAATCAGGTGGGGAAAGGAAATAAAATTCAATGTGTTTTAAAAGAGGCCAGAGAGACAGAGTATGTGAGTTGATGTAGGGAATTGTTCCAAAGAAAAGGGGTCTGATAGGTGCAGGAACTCTGACAAAAGTTTTAGTACATACAAATGGAATGGGAAAGACTCAAACATCAGAAGAAGAACGGAGTTTAGGGCATAGGGTATGCAAGTATTAAAGATCAGTCAGATATCGGGGACAGGAGAATTCGAAAGATGCACAGTAGAGAGACGCCACTTTGTTGGTGGTCTTTAGTTGAAGAGGAACCAGGGAAGAAAACGCTACGATGGGGAAACATGGTCAATGTAGATGAGCGAAAGGTGAGGCGGGCAGCATCATTTTGGACCTTCTGACATTTCTTGATGGAATAACATGGGAATCAGACAAAAGAGTATTGCACAAATCCAAACGAAAGAGAGCAAAGCCCAAACAATGTTTTTGATGGTGCCTTCGAAAAGGAGATGACGGATGGAATAAAGCGACGGAGTTCAAGAAAACGAGTCCCATCAACATTCAGCAATATGCTGTTGAAAGGAAAGAGTTTGATCCATTATCACTCCGAGGTTACGAGCAGAAGAAGAAAGAGTGATCGATGAGTCAATGAGTTTGATAGAAGATGGATTAGAGGGACGATCCAAATACTTAGGTGGACTTTTGTTCAGTCTAAAATGGGGTTAAAGAGCCAACAGTCACTGCTCACCGTACGAGGAAGGAAACAATATCAACAGTATCACTTAACCTGCACATTCCCCCTTTTCTTTTTCCTTTCTTCGGTGGAAAATCAAGTGGTCTTTGAGAGGAGAGGCCCAAATGATCAGCTGCAGCAGCAGTGGACGCTGTGTGACGGCATTTGGAGAGGATGGGAGACCATCACTCGGATGACTCCGGGACGACTGGTGGCGAGTTTCATGGCTGTAGATCACATCACAAACGGTTAACGTATTTTTTTTTTGCTTTTCTTTTCGTCCTTAACTCTCTTTTTTCCTTTGTCGTGTTTGTTTACCTGTTGGCCTTCTACAGAAAACCGTGACAGCAATTACCATGGATCTGTACATCTACTAAAACCTCAGGTAATCAACGCAAGAGGTATGGGCTTCTTTACCTATAAAACGGCGGGTGTTGAGCGAAACAAGAGGACAATCCGCTTTTATTATGTAGTGACCCAGAATTGTGTGATGTAGAGGCAGTTAAAATGGCCTACCCTCCATTTAGCAAGGTAAGCATGACATCGACACAACACGGCCTCCATTGTTCCTCTGGCATTCGGCGTAGCGCGACAAAGACAAGACGTGACATAAATCATGGGCTGCGAGGTGGCTGGTTCTCAGGGATTAGGTGACGTTAAAGGAATGAAGTGGTGCAATATTGCATCGGTGCTCATATGTCACAATGAAATTAATGTTGACACAAGATCTTCGTTTTACACACACTCACACACACACACTCTGTCTCTGTCTGTTTGTCTGTCTGTCTGTCCGTCTGTCTCTAATTTTGTTTGCTTGTTTCTTTTTTTTGAAATTTTCTTCTTTAAATGTCATTGGCTAATGTTCAGCCATTTGTTAAGGCCTAGATGATAAACAAATAAACCATTTATGTCTTATGTCTCATGTCTCTCTCTCTCTCTCTCTTTTTCTCTCTATATGTGCGCGTGCATGCGCGTCCTGAGAGAGAGAGGGGAGAGAGAGAGAGAGAGAGAGAGAGAGAGAGAGAGAGAGAGGGGGGGGGGGGGTATGTGGGGTGACTGGGGACGGGAGAAAGGGGACGGTGATGTGACACTGTTTTGTATAACTTTGGAAGTTGTGTATCCAAATGCCACGGTATGAAGTGTATCATCATTATCATAACCCCACCCACTTCCACATACCCCCTCCTCGTCCTCCTCCTCCTCAGGCGACAGAGACGAGGTACAAAGGATCTTTGAAAACGAAGAGTGGCTGTCCACACAGCGGAGATAAAACAACAAAGACACGGGGAAAGTATGGAAACAAGCGGCATGTGGATCAACAGCCCACGGAAATAGAAGGAGAGAAGAAGAAAAAAAGAAAAGGGGGAGAAAGGGGGAAGGACAAGGACAAAAAAGAGGGGGGACAGAAAAAAAAGAAAGCAGACAATGAAAAAGAGAAGACGTCGAAGGGGGAGAAAAAGAAATAGAAAAAAAAGAAGTAGAAAAAGAAGCAGGAGTGGAAGCAGAAGGAAGAGAAGCAGTCGCAGATTGAAGAGAAGTCGAAGAAAAAAAACAGAGCAGCTAAAAAGAACTAAAGAAACAACAGAGAAGAAAAAAGCCAAAGGAAAAGACGAGGAAGTTGAAGGTAAGTAGAAGTAGAACACGTAGAAAAACCAATGGCACTAAAAATTGTAGTAGTAGTAGTAGTAGTAGTAGTAGTAGTAGTAGTAGTAGTAGTAGTAGTAGTAGTAGTAGCAGCAGCAGCAGCAGCAGCAACAGCAGCAGAAACAGCAGAGGTAGTAGTAACTGTAGTAGAAGAAGAACAAGAACAAGAAGAAGAAAGCAAGGGAAAGGAGCAGAATTAGAGAATAAGTAGTTCAAGCAAAAGAAGAAAAATAAAGGAAGAAGATGAATGGTGTTTGAAGAAGAGTAAGAAGCAGAAGGGGAATGTAGGGAATGGGATCCACCCATCGATACAACTGGGGATGGACTGCCCCTCACTGCATGATGACCAGAAACTTCCTCTGCTGGACATCAAGGTGTGGATCGAGAAACAACCTGGGAGAGAAAATGGAGAAAACTGTGGGGAAGGAAGAGGAAGAGGACAAAACCAGATAATGCATGAATACTATTACAAAGAGATGGCAACCAGAGCGGTCGTAGATGCATGATCAGCAATGCCATGGAGAGACAAGAGAACTGTGATTACGCAAGAAAATCTTACGCATCCTATTGAGGTGCAGCCAGATCTCCCATGGAGCGCTACCACAACGCATGTGCATGAGTACATGAAAAGACTGCAATTCTCCCACGATGATGAAAGATTCAGGGAAGAGGTGTGGAGATCGGCACTGAATGCGTATAACTCTATGAAAGAGAAAGATAGGAAGGGAGAACAACCACTGTACCGACCCAAACACTGGCGAAGAGCAGACAGAGAGAGGGAGAGAAGAGCAAAGAAAGAGAACTGGTACAAGAAAGGAGGGAACAAGACAGTGATCTTTGTACCATCAACCCCACACTCTCAGCTGAGGAAAAGATATCAAGATGTAATAAAGAAAACAAACCTGAAGATAAAGGTTGTGGAAAGACCAGGAAAAACAGTCAAAAGCATCCTACAGAAGTCAGATCCATTCAAACAACTAAGATGCAGCGCAAAAGAGGATTGCATGGTGTGTAGAGGAGGAAAGGGGAACTGTAGAAGAGAAGGTGTGACATATGAGATAAGATGCAGTGAGTGCAGCTGTGTGTACGTCGTGAAACAGCACGCACTGGGCACTACCGAGGCCTACAACACATGACAGCCTTGTTGAAAAGAGACCCTAGTTCAGTGCTGTGGCGACACACAGTGCAGACACACAGCAGTAATGACCCACCCCTCAGTACAGCATGGTGATAACAATTTACCAAGAAACTGCCCTAGAAAGACAAATCACTGAAGCTGTCAAAATAAACAACACACCAACTGAGTTGAGACTCAACACAAGAGAGGAGTGGGGCCACACTCGCTGGTGAGAACATCTCTCACCAACCTGTGAGAACATCACTCACCAAATGATGAAAGCAGCTTTTAAACATCTTTTAACATCCTTCACAGCCAGACTTATGAGGGGTGGCCTACCCGACAAAGTCTTGATCACAGGTCAGTGAAGACTAGAGTAATAGTGAAGTAGCGCGTTGAAGATAGAACAAAACCAAGAAAATGAGATGCAGTAATTTCTTCATGGCCAAAGTCGTCGGACTATCAAAATGAAGAAGCAGAAGGTTGAGAAAAAAAAGAGTTGCAAGAGAAGAAGAAGAAGAAGAAGAAGAAGAAGAGAAGAAGAAGAGAAGAAGAGGAGGGAGAGGAAAGGGAGGAGAAAAAAAAAGGAAAAGAAAGGAGGAGTAGAAAGAACCAGAAGTGATAAAAAAAAGAAGAAGAAAACAAGAAAAGAAGATGGAGATAGAATCGATGACGATGAGGACTATACCTGCTTCGGTAATGAAAGGGATGGAACACAAATCCATCAAACATATAATGGTGAAAGGCTATTGCTGGACGGAGTTGGTTAGCTTTTCCCCGATGTTAATTTTCTTCACTGGGTCTCATAGCACCTCTAGCCAGACTCAGTCGAACGCCTTCGTGAAGTTTATGAAAGACATAGTTGAACTCCCTCTAATAATCGAAGTGCTTTTCACTAAGGATGGGCAGCACTAAAGATCAACTGATGATGTATGCGACTTTAATGTAAATTATTTGATTTGATGAAGAGTGTGAAGGTCTACATTAAGTGATTTGTGTAATAGTGATGTATATGACTGTCAGGTGTATGATTAGGTTTCTTAAAGACTGGACAGATGCGCTTAAATGATGCATTAGGCGATGCTTGTTGAGTGGTTTGATAGAGATCAGAGGTCTGTATCTCAGACAATGGTTATAGAAGCATTTCACACTGAGTTTTAATAGAGACGTTTCATAAACCGTCTTAATGAAGAATTGTGACACAGAAGTTCGATACAGACGGTGTGGTGTTCCTTAATGACAATTGTGACACAGAAGTTCGATACAGACGTTCCTTAATGAAGAATTGTGACACAGAAGTTCGATACAGACGGTGCTGGTGTTCCTTAATGAAGAATTGTGACACAGAGGTTCGATACAGACGGTGCTGGTGTTCCTTAATGAAGAATTGTGACACAGAGGTTCGATACAGACGGTGCTGGTGTTCCTTAATGAAGAATTGTGACACAGAGGTTCGATACAGACGGTGCTGGTGTTCCTTAATGAAGAATTGTGACACAGAGGTTCGATACAGACGGTGCTGGTGTTCCTTTCATTCCCTCTGTCCTTCATGTTTCTTTCTTTCATTCATCTTTTCTTTTCTGTTTTGTTTTCTGTCCTTTCAGTCCTCTGGGAAAACAAGTGCATGTGCTACTTGAAAACTATACCATATTGTATTGTATTGTATTATATCATCTTACATTCTGTTATGTTATACTACATATACAACAGTGGAGCATGTCCTAAGCTCATGTAAAGTAGCCCTGGCTCAAGGAAGGTACACATGAAGGCACAACCAAGTGCTCAAAGAGATTGTACAAGTAGTCTGGGCTAGTACCAACACCACAAAAGGAAAAATCAGGACTCCAAAAGCACCCGCAACATTCTTCACGGCAGGAGACAGCGAATCATGGCCAAGAACAACAGTGCCACTCGGAACATGCAGGCAGAGTCTGCTGGACGGGGCAGATGACTGGGAGTGCACAGCAGACCTCCCAGAATGGAATAGTCACCCAGAGATCATCAGAAAGAGTGGCATGAGACCAGACATAGTAGTCCACTCTCAGTCAACCAAGCAGCTGATCATGATCGAGCTCACGGTGCCATATGAGAACAAATGGAGGCAGCTCAAATCTACAAGACTGAAAAGTATGCTGATCTGGCAAACAGCCTGAGGAGAGAAGGCTATCAGGTCAAAGTCCTCACTGCAGAAATTGGAGCTAGGGGGTTTGTAGGAACGTCTGCATACAGCCTCATGAAACAGCTCTCAGTTACAGGGAGGGAAAAAAACAGAGCCCTGAAAGCAATGGCAGAAGCGGCAGAGAGGTGTTCAAGTTGGATCTGGTCAAGGAGGAACAAAAGTGAACTTCATAAGGCTTAACTTTCCTACAAATATCAGGTGTCTCTGTGGCTCAGTGGTTAGTGAGCGAGTCATTTTAAGTGGAAATGAGCATGTCCAGAGGGGCATGGGTTCGAATCCCAGCCATGGCTCGTCCCAAGATGGGAAAAAAAAAAAAAGGGCAGCAGAGGGACATCCGGAGTCATGAACCGGGTGTGGCCCAACCCCCCTAGAGTGTCAGGAGATAAGGGCCGAAACACTTGCTTGAAGGGGGCTTCTCTTCTGAGAACTATCTGCTGCCACGCTCTCCACGAGTTTCTTTCTACATAATATATATAAATATTGTATCCTATTATATTATATATATCATATTATGTTATTATATTGTATACATTATATTATATTATTATATTTATATCATATCATATCATATCATATCATATATTGAGGAAGAAAAAGAAACACCCGAAGGTACTGGGGAGGACCCAGAAGCATTGTCTTCACCTGCCTTTTGAGCAGTCCTGTACCACCCTTGGAGGCCTGCGCTGTGTTGATGATGGGTACAGGCACGCGCAGGACACTCCATTAAGATATCAAGGACATAACTGCTCCTGAACAGAGGTAAATCAGACTACAGGATGCAACTCATAACAGCCTTAAAGTAGCATCCCCATGGGTGTACCAGCCCGTATTTCATGACTGCAGAGCCCACCGGCGAAAAACACCACCCTCCAGCTGTCGAGCACACCCCACAGACCCAACCACCCCTGCCCACGGACAGATGAAGACAGTGCCACTCCAGACACAGCCAAGCTTTCGCCATACGGTCTTATGTGCCCTCAAGAGAGATCCAAAGTTGTAGTCTTTCCCACTGT
Source organism: Conus betulinus (assembly GCA_016801955.1). Taxonomy (NCBI): domain Eukaryota; kingdom Metazoa; phylum Mollusca; class Gastropoda; order Neogastropoda; family Conidae; genus Conus; species Conus betulinus. The sequence goes on from JADBJO010000155.1 coordinate 154,968, forward strand.
CAACAGGACTTTCCCTGTGGTCAGTGGGTCTTTCCTCACCGTCACTGGACCTTTCTCCAGGGTCAGCCTAGTTAAGCAAAGAAGAAAAAGAAACGCCAGCAAAGAAGAAAAAGAAACACCATAATATCATATCATATTATATTAATCAAAATATATCATATCATATCATATCATATA
>JADBJO010000155.1:160144-172644 GCA_016801955.1 Conus betulinus
TACACAATGTTGAAGTCGTGATCTCTGTGGTTTAAATCGTAGATAGGTCTGGTAGAATCGGAGGTCGTCCTGCCAGAAATTTGGGTCGCCATCTCTGCTGGTAACATCGAGGATCCTACTAGTAGAAACTCCAATCTCAGTGGCTGAATCGGCGATTCAACAAATTCGTAGTAGTCTGCTGTGACATGTACACAGTGTGCACATAACAGTATGTGTATGTGTGTACGTAGTATGCACGTGCAGTATACGCATACATAGTATGGACATACAGTATGCGTATTCATTCACGTAGTTATTTCCAGTGTGCCATCAAGCCAACACGTTGTATTGCCGGATGAAATCAAGTGGAGTGACCCCAGTCGTGTGTTGCCTGCCCATGGCGGGCGGCCTGTGCAGGTTACATCTACACCGTCTGCAGAACGGATGGGTGGTAGAGATTCGACCTAATGGACGCATCCGAAGGATTCTCCGAATGTCCACCAAAAGTTGCGGTCGGTATTATCTGTCTGTCCGCCTGCTTGCCAGCTTGTCTGTCCGTCTCCCTCCCTCCCCCCCCCCCCCCCCTCTCTCTCTCTCTCTCTCTCAACACACACACACACACATATGCACACAAACATATATACACACACACGCATACATACACATACGCACGCACGCACGCGCGCGCGCGCGCACACACACACACACACATGCACGTACGCACGCATGTGGGATACTTTGCGTTGTCTGCTCTGTGGCCGAGAGTTTTCCAAGCTGTAATGCCAAAGTGGGACATTTGCTCCGTTAATTAGTGGTACGTGCGTGACTGAACTTGGATAGCACCAGCGGCTTGACTTACATTGGTAGGGAGGTTTTCTGCTGTACATTCAGTGAACTAGGCAAAATCTGAAAGCTCCCATACCATGTCAGCCAATCAGGAATAGTAGGCCTAATTTGCCAATCCCGCTGAATCAGCTACTATGGCCTGAGAGTTTTTACTGGTCCATACCATTTAAGCCACATAAATCCAGACCATGGACATGAGCTTGTTACCTCAAGAGATGCAGATCATCGATAAACAAGTGCGGCAAACCATCAGGCAGCACATCAGGCCAGATGCTATCAGCCGAGGACAGAAAACTACACTGGTATAGCCAGGTAACAACACCACGCTGAAACAATCCTCATGAGAATTGTTGAGGGAGGGAGACAGTGGGAGAGGCGGGACAGGCGATAGACACAACCTTGCCGACGGAACAGGGAAGCCACTTGCAGGCATAGGCTTAAACACCACAGCCGACAAAGGTGAAGTAATCTGATGAACTGCAGCTCTTCAGAGCCCCAATGGCTCTTCAAGGAGTTATCAACATGTCTTGATGTGTTTTGTGGCTGAGTGGGGCGGTGTGATGCACCACACAAACTTGCATTTTGCTCAAGGATAACGGTGAATTGAGGTCAGCCGTTTAATCTTGCTCAAGGGTAGCAACTCTCGTCAAACAACGTACTAACCAAACCTGGTTAGGTTAGTTCCCTTATAACAGGAGTGAAGGGAGAATAAGAGGAAGAAAGAAATACATTAAGACTTTTGCTTGTCTGCCCAGGCGTTCAGTTATTTAACATGGAAAGTTTACGTTTTATGCGGATTTTCCCCTCGAATATCACATTCCCCCCCCCCCCCCCCCCCCCCCACCAGCTTTTGAATGGATCGTTATTCTCTGTGTGTGTGTGTGTGTGTGTGTGTGTGTGTGTGTGTGTGTGTGTGTGCACGTGTGCGGGTGTGTATGTGTGTATGTACGAGCCATACAATGTGTTCAGGCTTTCATCTCAAGTATTTCTAAACGTAGCAATTCCCAGTTCAGCATTTGTTCATGTTCCAAGATTTCAAGAGAGAGCTTCAGACATGAGCCGAGCTGTGTGTCTGTGATATCGCTGTGTGTTCAAGTGAAAAAAAAAAATGTTGTCTGACGACTTCGTAATTTAAAAAAAATCGTAACATTTCCTGTCAACCGATGGCCTGGGGGTGAATTCTGAACCTACAGGCGTAAGCTGTGCATCTCACGCTTCAGGATTTCACTGTAATACGGCGTAGATGTGAGGTAAAGTGCCACAAATCTCAATGAAACTTACTTTACTCAGCCAGTTTTCTCAGATTCTACCAATCTCTAGCGACGCAACTCACTGTGCAAGTGCTGAACACTTCATACTTGATTGCACTTTCTAAATTATTGCCCTTTCCTGAAAATCGTTCGACAGGCAAACTTTACGGTGTTTTGTCAACATTGTGGTATATTGTGAAAAAAAATAAGGTAGCTGGAGATGCTGTTTTCTTTGTTTATTGATTTTGGGATTGTTTATTAGTCTGGGGGTTGGTGGGCTGAATATTGTGCCATTGCATTCCAACAAACATGATGAGGCATGTTTCAATTATTTGAAAGGCGTAGCCTAATATGGGACTGTGCTTCAAACCCATCAGACATTAAAACTAGTTAGGCCTATTTGACGTGAAATTGAAAAAGAAACGGTGTTAGTCCACCACAGGATACAGACAAACAGATTACAGGACTGTCCTGTATTCGTTGTCCTCTACTGTCCTGTAATCTGTTTGTCCGTATCCTGTGGCGGAATTAACACCGTTTCTTTTTGCTTCATTTTCCGTCCTCAGTCACCTCGTTTTGAAACAATTTGACATAATCAGGACGTTTTGTTCCAAACGGACGTGTGTGTGTGTGTGTGTGTGTGTGTGTGTGTGTGTGTGTGTGTGTGTGTGCAGGCACAGTGTCGATGGACGAGGGGGTCTGCGGCAGACCGCTCGGACTCAGAGCCGACAGAAACCACTACCTGATTGTGGTTGACGCCTACAAAGGCATCTTCAGAATTAACCCACGGAACGGTGTGTGTGTGTGTGTGTGTGTGTGTGTGTGTGTGTGTGTGTGTGTGTGTGTGTGTGTGAGAGAGAGAGAGAGAGAGAGAGAGACCTACGAGGGTATCTTAAAAAATAATTCATAAAATCGTGGTGTGTGTGTGTGTGTGTGTGTGTGTGTGTGTGTGTGTGTGTGTGTGTGTGCGCGCGCGCGCGCGCGCGCGTGTGTGTGTGTGTGTGTAAGTGAAGTACAACGAATTAACTCTGTCGCGGGCCTGTGAGCCTTCCTTGCCTCAGACAAATCGACGCACAAACATCGAAGTTTTAAGCAATAAACAGCACACACACAAATGTACATAAATATGACACACGATAATCTGGGTTTAGACAGGAATAGAAACAATCAGCGTTGACTTTTGAGGAGGAAAGGACACTGAAAACTGACTGCAACTGACAAAACTCTAGAAAGAATACGACAAGCACACAAAACGGGATGCAAAATAATGCCTATTTATCAGGCAGTGTGAAACAGAGAAGTGACCTTTTGACCAGCATGTCTTTTTCACGTGACAAATAACAGACAGACAGCAGCAGCAGGAACAATGATAGTAACAACAACAACAACAAACAACAACGAAAACAACAACAACAACAACGAAAACAACAACAAAGTATAAAACGACACTCCCCAGGTGGCTGACTCGTGCTGACAGTCCTCCGGAAAGAACCGTTCTGCGCATTCGTTGATTAAAGAATCTCGTTTAACAGCAATTCATTTCCAGTTTTCAATGACTTTTACTGCTGAGAAATTTTCAACAAATAAATTCTTTACAAGCACACAGACACACACACACACACACACACACACAGACAGACACACACACACACACACACACACACACACAGAGAGAGAGAGAGAGAGAGAGAGAGAGAGAGAGAGAGATTCACTGAAAAGTATATTCCTTTGGCAACGGTAAGATTGCCGCTCGCGCTAACCCAATCTTGCTGATGATGAGAAAAGATAAACACAGAGTAGGAAATGCATAATAATAAGAATGATACTGAAAAAAAGAATACATAGACCACACGGAAATACTACAACGCTGACAAAGTCTTTGTTAATCTACTTTTGTAGAGCTATTGCGACGTAGCGCTGCTGACACGTAGCGATAAAAAGAAATGCCAACGACACATAGCGCTATAAACCATAATGGAAATGGCACGTAGCGCTGTTGACACATAGCGCTAATGAACGTAGTGGTAGTGTACATAGCGCGACTTGCACGCAGCGCATTTGCGCGTGGCGCCAGTTACAGGCAGCTCTATGGACACGCCCCCTTTTTAGACAGACCTACCGAGGTCATGTGGGTAAACAAAGGGCGAGGTGGGTTTTTGTTTGTTTCTTTGCTTTGGTTTGCATAGCTTGGAACCAGGTGGCAAACTTATTACCTTTCTGTTAACACCCCTCACAAAGAATCTTTTGACCAGCCTGTTAGTGAAGATCTTACACCCAGCTGGATTTATATTGCTGCACAAGGAGGATTCATTGACGCAGCAGTCAGAAAGGATTTTTTTTTTTCCTACATGAAGGATTCATTGACTAAGCAATCAGAAAGGATCTTTTTTCTACATGAAGGATTCATTGACCAAGCAATCACAGGGACCGAAGAATGCATTGACCACGACCAACCACTCAGTGAGGATCTTGCGCCTGAGTTCATGGAAGTCACATACTGGTGATGAGGCGAGTTATTGTGTGCGTGAAAATAGATACATAACATTTTGGGAGATCAAAGATGATGTCATGATCCTCTAGGGCGAGCCGATTCTCTCTCACACACTCCCATCAGCTACTATACCCAACCCTCGCCAACCTCCACACCCAGCATTGCTTAGCGTATGATATCAACCAACAGTTTACTTGGCAAAGTGAAAGCCCTCCGCATTCGCAGGAGATGAAGGGGTTAGGTAGAGGGATGGGTTGAGAATGGGTGTAAAACACTGGCAGAAAGAAGTGGGGTTGCGGGTGGGGGCGGGGAGGTGATAGTTTCAAGCTCAGCCAACTCTACACAGTTGACCCAAAGTTGACCGATCCATCTAGATCCTTTTCCCAAACCAGGCCAACATGAGCCAACAAGACCACACCTAACCCCCATCGAACGAATCATTATCGACTCAATCCCATACGATTCAAATGGCCATCTGACACAGCCCAACGCAACTCAACGAAGCCCAATCCAGCCCGAATCAGCCCACTCTACATACATGACCCCACCCGATCCAGGTCAAGTGAACGCAGCTCAGCACTACCAACCTACAGCGACTGGCTGGAACATGTTGTCTGCTGACAGGAGCCTTCAGGACGCTGGTGCAGGGCTCGATGATAGTGAACGAGAAACCTCTGGGCTTCATCAACGACCTGGCCGTGGCCAGGGACGGCACCATCTTCTTCTCCTCCTCCTCCGCCAAGTACAACAGAACTAGTTCACTGGACATCCTTCTGGAAGGAGATTCCTCGGGAAGGTAAGGTGCACGCTGTCTGTCAAAGTTTTTTAAAAATCTTATTTTAGTTTATTCCCTTTCATCTTCTACTCTCGGCAAAACACAGAGAAAACGTTTCATCCGCCTAATTTGATCAAAACCTTTCATGTAGCTAAGTAGAAACAAAGGCGCATAGCTTGTCTGACAAGTAAAAACAAAACATGCTACCTGAAAAGCGCAAACAAAACGGCCAATCTGCCCAGTACAAAGAAAATCTCATCATATGCTGAGCATAAGAAGCATGACTGACTGTTCGTCTGCCAAGAATGAATGTAACGGCTTATCTGCCAACCACACACAAAATGGCTACAACACAAAACACAAACAAAGCGCCTTATCTGCAAAGTACAAACAAATCGGCTCATGTGCCGAGTACTAACAAAACGACTCATCTGTTGAGCATAAACGACACGACTCGACTGTCAGGTAAAACAAACAAATAATTACACAAACAAAAAACAAATCCCAAAATGTCAGATCTGCGGAATGCAAACAAACCACTCATCTACCAGTTGCCAACGAGGCGGCTGTCTGTATGGTTGTCGGAGAGAGAACATCCAGATTACGTCAAAGGAAAGTGTGCGGCGAGTCGTTGAATATCTGTTGTCTGTTGTTTCATTGTCTTTCCTTTCTTCTTGCCATCGTTTGCTATTTATTAGAAATAATATCTCTTTCTGCATTGTGATTTCCTTTATTTTTTGTGCATGGTATTTAGACGCTAACTATGCCAGGAGACCCTTTTTGGGAATCATGCCGGTCTTAAGCCCGGATAAAGGAGGAAGGTTGGGCGTGGGGCCAGCTACGCCACCCCGTAAGACAAAAAACAGGTACAGAAACGCCACCCAAGGATCAAATCGACACCTCAGCCCTGGGAAGGGATGGGTCTTCGACAAGAAAATGTATGGCGCCATGTGATGAAAGCCTGAAGTCTCGGGAAGCCACAAGGCCGACCGCCTTTCTTTGAACCACGGCAGCCAACATCGGAACATGGAACGTCAGGTCCATGTCTGAGACAGGAAAGGTATTCCAAGTAGCGGCAGAGATGAAGAACTACAATCTAACCCTGCTTGGAGTCGGTGAAACCCGCTGGACACAGTCCGGACATAAACGATTGACCTCGGGAGAAGTGCTGTGTACTCGGAACGTAAAGAGGACTACGCCACTCATTCTCAAGGAGTCGCACTGATGTCTAAAACAGCTCAGAGAGCGCTTACTGGATGGGAAGCTCCTGGCCCAAAATCATCACGGCATCGTTCAGAACCAAGAACAAGATCAACATGAACGTGATACATGCTGTGCTCCTACAAAATACAGTGAGGAAAACTGACAAGGACCAGTTCTACGATGCACTGCAGTCCATCATAGAAAAGTACCCAGAGAGAGATATCACCATCCTGATGGGGGACTTTCACGCGCCAAGATCGGAAAGGACAACACTGGGTACCAGACCATCATGGGACTGGGGGACATGAACGAGAACGGTGAACGACTGGCAGACCTATGCGCACTCAACAACTTTGTCATCGGTGGCAGCGTTTTCCCCCACAAGAACATCCACAAGGCCACCTTGATATCACCAGATCACACAACGGAAAACCAGATCGACCACATCTCCATCAGCAAGAAATTCCGAAGATCCATGCAGAATGTGAGGGCAAGGAGAAGAGCAGACGTGGCTTCAGACCACCACCTCATTGAGACCAGGTTCAAGTTGAAGTTGAAGAAGAATTAGATGACGGCACATGCAGTACAACACAAGTACAGCACAGCTGTCCTTAGAGATACTAACAAGATCCAAGAATATAGAACAACTCTTGGCAACAAGTTTTAAGTACTGCACGAACTACTGGAAGAGGAAAACGGTTCACTAGAGGACAACTGAAAGGAGATCAAGGGGACAGTGACATCAACATGCCAGGAAAGTGCTCTGCCACAATAAGCACCAACACAAGGAATGGATCTCGGCAGACAGCCTATGCAAGATCCATCAGAGGAAAGAGAAGAAGACGGTAACCAACAACAGCTGAACAAAAGCAGGGAAGGCCTAAGCACAAGCAGAATACACTGAAGCAAACAAGCAAGCAAAGAAGTGCAATAGGCAGACAGGTGGAAGTATGTAGAAGACCTAGCAACGGAAGCCGAGCTAGTAGCAAAACAGGGAAACATAAAGGAACTGTATGACACCACCAAGAAGCTGGCAGGAAAATACAGGAAGCCAGAACGACCAATGAAAGACAGAGAAGGCAGACTACTCACAGAAGAGCAGCAGGAGAACAGATGATTTGAGCACTTCGAGGAGCTTTTGAACAGACCATCGCCAGAGAACCCTTCAGACATCGAAGAGGCTGACTCAGACCTGCCCATAGACTGTGGTGCACCAACCAAAGAAGAAATTAGAAAGACCATCAAACAGTTGAAGAACGGAAAGGCGACAGGACCTGACAACATTCCAGCAGAAGCGCTGAAGACAGACATAGAGACTACAATAGAGATGCTCTGGCCTCTCTTCAGGAAGAACTGGAAGAGGAGCAAAGTGCCAGCAGACTGGAAGGTGGGATACCTTATCAGATTCCCAAGAAAGCGACCTTAGCAACTGCGCAAACTACAGAAGAATCACACTGTTGTCTGTGCCAGGAAAGGTTTCAGCAATGTCATTTTAAACAGGTTAAATGATCCTGCTGATGCTCGACTGACCAGCAGGATGGCTTTCGCAAGGATCGATCCTGCGCAGACCAGATCGCAACGCTTCGCATCATTGTTGATCAGTCGAATGAGTGGAACTCATTCCTGTATGTCGACTTTATATCGACTATGAGAAAGCCTTTGACAGCGTAGACCGAGATACCCTGTGGAAGCTTCTCCGACATTACGGTGTGCCGGCCAAGATCACCACAATCATCAGAAACACGTATGAGGGTCTGACCTACAGAGTCTTCCATGGAGGACAGCTCACGAAGGCATTTGAAATGAGACTGGCGTCAGACAAGGTTGCCTACTTTCACCATTTCTTTTTCTACTGGCAATCGACTGGATCATAAAGACCATAACAGCTCAGAGAAGACATGGGATCCAGTGGACACACCTGGACGCAACTCGACGATTTGGACTTATTTGACGACCTGGCACTATTCTCGCACACTCAACAACAGATGCAAAGGAGGACAAGCAACGTAGCAGCCACTTCGACACAAGTAGGGCTCAACATCCTTAAAGGTAAGAGCAAGATTCTCAAGGCCAACGCTGTTAGCACCAATTCAATCATGCTGGACAGTGAGGTGCTACAGGAGATGAGCCTTTACCTACCTGGGCAGTGTCATCGACAAGCAGAAGGGAGCACAGACGCCGACGTCAGAGCAAGGATCGGGAAAGGCCAGGGCAGCGTTCGTACAGCTACGGAACATCTGGAGATCCAAGGATCTGTCCATCAACACCAAAGTCAGGCTCTTCAACACCAACATCAAGGCAGTCCTACTGTATGTAGCAGAGACCTTGAGAACTACAGTCGCTACCACCAAGAAAGTGCAGGTGTTCATCAACAACTGCCTGCGCAAGATTCTCCGCATCCGATGGCCAGACACCACCAACAACAACGAGCTATGGAAGGGAACAAATCAGCTGCCCACAGAACAGGAAATCAAGAAATGACATTGGGCCTGCTGGATTAGACATATACCTGCGGAAGCCTGCAAGCAACACCACCAGGGAAACCCTAACATGGAACCCCCTAGGGAAGCGAAAAAGAGGTCGGCCAGGAACACCTGCGCCGGGACCTGGAAGTTGACATCAGGAACATGGTAATGACATGGATCCAGCTGGAAGAGCCCAGCCCAGAGACGCCTGTAGGTCTTGGTCGGCAGCCTGTACCCCAGGAGGGGTAATAGGCGATAACTAACTTTAGTCGCTGAAAATGTGATGTACGTCGCTGAAAGTGTTTTTCTTTGATCTCTCTTTTCTTTTGCAATAGCTTGTTAACTGTTAAAGGCAATACTCTATGATACAGTACAATACGGTAAGACATTAAAAAGCTCCTAGAGACACGACCCAGTAGAGTTCAATACGACACCAAGTAAAATACAGTGCAATACGACACGCTGTAAAACGATGCCATGGCAGGGTTCTGGTGTACAATCCCCGGGAAAAGCCCCCAAACCACGTGCGAGAGCTAGTGTCCAACGTGCGCTATGCCAGCGGCCTGCAGCTGTCCAGAGACGAGAGTTACTGCTCATAGGAGAGGGCACTCGTGCCAAGATACACAGGTGGGAATGTTTGTGCGCGTAAGTGTGTGGGCACGATGTGATTGTAGTTTGTTCAGACTGTTCTGATTTTTTGTCATGTAATTGCATCTTCACCCTGTTTCCAGGAAGCTGTTTATGATTGCGTGTTGCCAGACTTTTCCATGACTGTGTACTTGGAATGTTGTGTTTGATAAAAAGAAGGAAAGAAAGATTGATTCAAAAACAAGGAAAGCAAACGACGCACGTTTATTCACACACACACACACACACACACACACACACACACACACACACACACACACACACACACACACACACACACATATATATATATATATATCCATGTTGAACTTCAAGCTATCTTTACAATGATGTGTTAGGTGGGAGAATAAATTGCAAATCCACAATATTGTGGGGGGAAGAAAAAGAGGGAAATAGAAGGGGAATAGAGGAGAGGGAATCGATACCCTCTCCTCCTCCATCAGTCAAATCGAAAACGAAATGGTTGATAGCTTTGTTCATGTTGCTTAATCTACTTACTTCAGTGACAAAATTCTTGCTTGCCCAACCTTAAAAACGACTGTACATCGTTACAAACACACCTCTTCGAAAAGCTGATTCTTCTCCACAGCCTTCTTATCAGTCACTGTCTGATTTTCCACAGGTTTTCTGACTTTTTACCATAAATGTTTGGTCAGGTAAGCGACCTTCGAGCTTCGTTAGACTCTCAGACTAACAATCACATATCACATTTCCATCTCAGTTTCTCTGATGACAGCTTCATGTTTCTGAACCTCTTTGTGATCTGGTAATGACTGGAAGCATCAATGATGTGTATCTAACATGAAAACTGGATGATGAACAACAAACTTCCATTTAAACGAAGACAAAACTGACCTTATTTTGGTCTTTTCTTTGCAATATTTGAATTACCGTATCCTTCCATTATCTGTCGATCTAACTGATACATCGTCACTCGCTCTGTTTCTGCCCGATCAGATTTGCTTTGCTTCAATTCACCGTTACCTTTCGGAGGACACCACCAAACTATCGTCTGTGCATTTGTACTGTCTCTGTCTCTTTCTTCTTGTAATACGCTTTTGTCTGGCTCCTCATGCTATCTCAGAAAATGTCATGTAGTCCAAAATAATGGCGCCCGTCTCGTTTTTTCCCTCCTCTAAACCAGACCATATTACTCCATCATCACGTTCTCTTTACTGGCTCCATGTTCAGCGAAGAATCTTTTACAAGACTGTGAATCTGCTATAAATCCATCAAGGCCTCCTGCCCTCAATTTTCAGTGATCTTTTGCACCTGTACACCCTATCACATGAACTCCGGCTGATGCTCGTCTTTTCATACGACAGATGGCACGACAATACAGTGTGGAGACCTGAACTACGGACATGGGTTTCAAAGTACATGTGGTGACTGTGACAATGCTACCCTGCATGCTGATTTGTTCTCACCACCACTCTGTTCACAGAGCCTGGATCGGCAACAGATCCCAGAAGCGAGGCGTCATCGAGACGTTCGCGGAGAACTTGCCCGGCTTCGTGGGCAAGATCCGCCTGTCCCCTCGCAACACGTACTGGGTGGCTCTGTTCGGCCTGAGGTCCAAGGACTCCCCCTCTCTCCTGGACCTCTACGGGGACCAGCCGGACAGGCGTCGCCGCTTCCTGGAGGTGAGAGACTTGGAGGCGTGGCGTGTGTGTGATGATGTGTGTGTGTGTGTGTGTGTGTGTGTGTGTGTGTGTGTGTGTGTGTGTGTGTGTGTGTGTGTGTGTGCGCGCGCGCGCGCGCGCGAGCGAGCGAGCGAGCGAGCGAGCGAGAGAGAGAGAGAGAGAGAGAGAGAGAGAGAGAGAGAGAGAGAGGAGGTGTGTGTGTGTGTGTGTGTGTGTGTGTGTGTGTGTGTGTGTGTGTGTGTGCAAAGAGCGAAAGTTGAGGATGGTGTTTGGGTGGGGTGGGAAAGAAGTGTTTGAAGCACACCCTTTCCTCTCCACTGTAGAGATGCATCACACAGGGATGTAAAATGCATTACGGAAACATTCTTGCACCCGACAGCTGGGAATGACTCGAGCCTTACAGCTCAACAAGAACGCTTATGGTGTTGATGAGTACGGTGATGATCACATACGTGTGCACGGAAACGAGGGGTGAACTGACGATGTGTTCACCTTTCCGGATTTCCTGCTGAGTTGCAAGTGTCGATCTGCATTTTGTAACCCCAACAGCACTAACAATTCCTTTATGAGGCTATAACCAGTCTTTGTTCCAGCCATACAGTATTTTGTAAAGCAGTAAAACACGGACTGTTTTCACACTGAAGTTTTGCAACAGTTTCAGGGAAAGCTTAAACACAGTCAGTTTTTAGAGAAGAAACCCTCTCGGCAAGTGATTTGGGTCCTGAAATCCTCACACTCTATGGGTGCCGGACCGCATCTAGATCACGACTAGAACATGTTTTTCTGCCGTCACGTATTTTTCATGGCGCTGCCAGGATTCGAACCAGCAATTTCTGGATGGATGGGCCTTTCAAGGCGTTTCCTTTCTAGACGGGTCTCTCTACGAGATACTTGTTCTATGTTGGGAAATTTAAGCCTTACGAAGTTTCATTTCCTTGTGTAGTTTGGCTTCCATTAATGCCATTGTCCTGGTGTTGATATTGTTTATCAGTAGAGGCCAGAAGAGCCTCGCAATCAATATAACTACAGGCACCGGACCTTGTTTAACCAGGGAAGTCGCACTGGTCTGTTATCACCTGCAGGCTTTCTTCTGACATTTACTTGGCTTCTTTTCCCCTCTTAGTGTCTTTCAAGGAGTCATCAAATACATCTGCATAGGCTCACACGACAATTCTTCTGTCACTGTTGGAATAGCTTGGT
>JADBJO010000155.1:177644-202644 GCA_016801955.1 Conus betulinus
ATACAATAACATATTAGGATACTGCGCTTCACAGCTATACAATAACATATTAGGATACTGTACTTCACAGCCATACAATAACATGTTAGGATACTGTACTTCACAGCCATTCAGCAGTGTCCGTTATCCACTCATATCAAGATATCTAATGAGTTCACATCCAAATTCTTTGTTGTGCCAGATTCGTAGGCAGCCTGGTTCATGAATATGCCCACATCAAAGTCTTTGATGCCTGGTGGCGCTCTCCATTCCACAAGGGGTGCCAAAATCTGCCGGATTCCATAACTGAATAGTGATAAAACAAAATAAATGAAATTGAAAAATAAGAAAGGAAAACTTTGCTCCCATGGAAACCTAAGAGAGATAAGATAAGATAACGTTGCTCATACCCCAGCCGACCGCAAAGGGCCACAATACGGCTGTCATCGCGTTGAAGTCAGCACTCTTCATATCATTTTTAAAAAATGATCTGCACAACTCATTAAAACACACCGTCTAAAACACACCGGAAATTTCGTTAAAATCTTTTTTTCGTAAAATCTTCGATCAGATGAGAAATGTTAATCTCTTTCAGAAATTAAGAAAAAAGCACAAAAGGTGGGACATCTCTGAACAGGGTTTTCGTGGAAATCTGCTGCAAAGTGTTTGCGTCTCTCATCATGTAAGTGCCAACATTCCAAAAAGGACATGTTACACTGTGAGTGACACATGACATGGAATGCACCACGGGGCTTCTTCACCTTTCGAAAGATAAGAATGGGTGTAGAACACAAAATGGAAATGGAAAATCTGTTTGACACACATAACTGCAGTTTAATTCTGGCCGCAGTGCCTGTTCACAGACCACACAAGCAGACCAGAGATACATAGAACAAACAAGGAAACTTCTGTACAAAAAGGACGTTCCATGTTTGCCCACATAGCCCAAGCTGACCCGTGCCAACAACAACGACAGCGGGAGAAATGTGCAGACAAAAACATTAAGATATGTTGAAGGCTGGTGACGTCTTTCGACCTGGAACACGGTCACCTTGAACACACACAACAGTTCCACAGAAACAAATGAAGAAGCCCCGTGTGGCTGATCTGAAAGAAAATGGCAAGTGATGTGGGGAGACATACACAGTGCATTAGTATACTGTGACTGTTGCCGGCGTCGGACTAGGTTGGACAATCCTGTACATTATGTTCAGTCAGTGAGGTCAGACACTGGGGAAGAGCACCAGTGTGACTCACTAGCAATGACAACTCCTCTGGACACTAGTCGTTTGGCCACTAGAGGGGATCTTCCCCTGCAGACAGCGCTTTATCTGCGAGGGGACCAATCAGGGTGTGGTTAGGTGTATGTCAGCCGGCTGAGCGACGCGGCATTAACGCACTAAACGGTACAGAGGGTGTGCAGCTAAATCAATACATCAATATGTTAAAAGATACGTATATGAATCATGTCTACGATCGTCGAGTGACAAACCCGTGTTCACACTAATAAATGTCTGAAAAAGATGCCAGATGAATTCAATCTCGGCATTAGCTTGCATATGGAAAAAGCAAGTTTTAGCAAGGGCAGTCAGTCTTGTCTTGTCCCAGACATTTTCTCAAGCACGCAATCACATCAAACGCATGTCAACTCACGTAAGCGCGAGCTTGCAGCTCAGGTAAGCCACTGAGAGAGAGAGAGAGAGAGAGAGAGAGAGAGAGAGAGAGAGAGAGAGAGAGAGAGAGACAGAGAGAGAGAGAGAGAGACAGAGAGAGAGAGAGACAGAGAGAGAGAGAGACATAAACCAGACACTTTTAGAACAGAAGTACAAAACGTGTCAATACATTGTATCAATATCATCATCTGGGGACAATCTTATGTCTAGATCTTTTTAAGTGTATTGTAAAATTGAGAGCATTTGGCATTTTTTATAATTAGATGTTGGGATTGTATCATCAGGTTTGGTGTCTTCAAAATTAGGGGACTGATTGATTGTGATGATGATTGGTATGTGATAACCCAAGAGTTCACTATAAGTTTCCCATGCACACAACAAAGCCATTTTAGGTGAAACCAAAGTTAAATCAACAGCAGTAGGTCTATGTGTAGATATATCAGGAACTCTGGTATAAGAACCATCATTGAGTAAACATGACACTGAGTCTGCAACATTTTTCACAAACCGATTACTACTGACCTGTGCACACTCTTTTTTTCCCAAAAAAGGAGAATGAGCATTAAAATCCCCTCCTACCAACCATTTATCATTACCATTCTTGCTCTTTTTCATCCATTCAGTATTAACTTCATATGGAGCCTTAGGTAAATATATAGAAGCACAGTTTACTTTTAAGGAGTCCGAAAACTTGACAGTTTACAATACATGAAAAAATCCCATGTAATCCACTTGGCACAGGTGATCGTCACAGTACTGTAGTCCAGTGTGAATATAGATAGCACAATTTACTCTATCACCATTGTGTGTGTGTGTGTGTGTGTGTGTGTGTGTGTGTGTGTGTGTGTGTGTGAGAGAGAGAGAGAGAGAGAGAGAGAGAGAGAGAGAGAGAGAGAGAGAGAGAGAGAGAGATCATCGAGTTTTATGGTTTTTGTTGCAAGGCGGGTATTTTTCTAGTGATTAGATGGTGTATTCAGCTGCAAAGTGAAGAAAGGTGGACTGGTGGCCGCACAACAGAACAAGTGTAAATGTGGACTCGGTCACAGCTCAAACAGCGCCATTCCCTGACACATGCTGACTGGCTGTAACCAAGTGCATTCTTTTGCAAACGACGTGTGCGATCTTCAAGCGGCCTTTGGCGACTGGTGGACCCTTGAGTGAAAGATGGAACTGACATCCTATCAGCACACAGGTCTCTTCAAGTACTGACGTTCGATGGCCTTGATCTGCGAGTCATGGAGATCAATGCAGCTGCCGCTAAGCGCGCAAGATCTGTGTTCCTCTATTAGATATAGTTTTTTGTTGTGTGTGTGTGTGTGTGTGTGTGTGTGTGTGTGTGTGTGTGTGTGTGTGTGTGTCCCCATGGAAGAAGAATCATGACCCCAGCTCTTTTCAGCTTCACACAGGGAGCGCCAGCATTTCTTCTGCCCAGCAGAGCGGAAGAGTGTCAACAGTGACCACGGATTGTTAGCAAATGGTAGCATGCAAACTACTGAGATTTGCGTGGTGTTGGCATCGTGCGGGTGTGATGTTACTTTGACCAATGCCCCTTTGCCATATTACCACCAAAGGGGTTGTATCCTCCCTTTATTACTTTTTTTCACATTTTCATCATCATTATTATTATCATTATCATTATTGCTATCAGCATTAAGCATACTTCTTTTCACATTATCTCCTTCCCGACAGCCTCGTTTTCATTCAACGCCTATCTTTCGCCGAAGTTGATGAAGATAAATGATTGCTCGTTCATTTTCGTTGTCCTGAGTGTTGTATATCTTGCCTGAAGAAGAACTAAGATGTCGAAACGCGTATTTTGCTTTGTGATTCGTTTGTCAACATTTTTGGCGGAGTCCTTAAAATGCCTTTCAAATTTGTGTACATTTCCGCCTGCAGTCGCCTAACTTTGCAACTAGATCAATGATCCTGTATTAGAATCGTCGGGTGGTTCCGTCCTTGCCTCCCTTTCACAGCAGTAGTGATAAAAAAAAAAAAAAACCCAAACCCAAACAAAGACAAAGATAGAATGAAAGTCAAACAACATCAACAACGACAATAAACAATCGACACAGGTCAGGCAACGTTAATCAGTACTATTTTAACTCCGGTGGGAGGTGGAATCGAATGGTGAGCATTCATTGCCGGGTCTGCGTCCTGAGCGTCTTATTTTCAGCTGGAATCAGAAAGAACTTTTTAAGACAGTAGAACCAGGTCACAAAAAAAAAAAACAAAAAAAAAAAAACAAACAAACAAACAAAACTTAGTTAGGCAGGAGCAAAGTTACGCGGCTTTATTTGTGTTTAGTGCACAATCAGACCATTCTCACAGAACAAAGAATGAAAGCAAAATGAAACTGAAAACAAAAACACCGAATCGTTCTGGAGATGAGTCACCGCTATCAGAGCAACCCTGAAATGAATGGTTCCCTTCAAAGCGAATCAAGAGAGAGGACTAGCTTCCTCTTGCAGCAGTTGAAGTTGAATAATGTCGCTATGGTGTAAACACCGATGGCCTTGAACTTACCTGTCTGATGGCGACTCGACATCAAACAAGCATGGAGTTAAAGAACTGTTGAAGAACAAGTGTTCAAGGAGCGTGCAATCGGAAATCTGTTCGCCTGACCTATTTTCTTTGAGATTCACTCACAGCATGCATGCTCGCCAGACGGTAGGACTAATGCACATATTGAACCGATCTTAAGGAGCCGAGATGGACAGATGGTTGATAATCATTGACCAACTCCTGGAGCATATCATCTGCAGCCAGTCACTTTGACCAGCACAGAACTCACTGCTCTAAGCCGTGGATTTCCTTAAGGTTTCTGTTTTGAGACAAAATGTACAGTGTGTCTGCATAAATTCTGCGAGCTCTTAAACAGCAGCACGCAGTTTTTTTTCGGGAGGCTGCTAGTACGGTTTGAACGAGTTGTAGAGAAACTTATCATCATCGTATACAATCTGCAAGCTTACGAAAGGCAAGCATTTTTCTTCAGCAAATGAGAAAGGGGAAAAAACATCAGTAGCTCGACTTACGCAGCAGAATTGCGTATGGGATAGGTATTGATTCCATATGGAACAAAACCCAAACCAAATCTAAGGCAGACATGTTCTTTTAAGACAGAAACATCGTCCAGCAACTGGCAAAAAGACAACAGCTATTGTATTCACACGACTTACGATTGACACAGGCATGAACAGTTTCTTTCCCAGATCCACCAGGACTGGAACTACCTGAACGAATTAGCTGTGAGCACTGTCAGTCAAGATCTTCTGGGGCATCACTTTGACAAAAAAACAAACATCAACCCATCCAGTTCGATTTTCAACATTCTTTTGTGAAAGACAGCTGGCTTGCGAGGAGATCGACTGGCCGTGCCTCGTGCTACTGCCAAGAGCACACAGGGAAAAGCAGTAACCTGTCTGCGGCGCCATACTTGAAACAGGGTGTGTCTCTACTGGTTAAATCAGGATAGAGGAGCACTCTCGGCTCTCTTTTCGTCTTGTGGTCTTCTCTGTTGTCTCTGTTCGCCGGAATGATAGAGAATATAAAGATGGCATTTGCAGGTCACACACGGGTGACCTCTGGTAGCTCATTTAAGCAGAGCATCGAGACTGCAGTCAAATAAAGCCAGCCAGTTGGATCCCAAGAGATTCCTTAGACTACCAATTTTCCCTGGCGTCCAGCATAAAAATGTACCATTTTCGCCGCCTATTTCAACGCATTGCCCTTCCAGTGGTCTCGGGATAGACGGGCAAAGGCACGAGAACATAAGAATGAAATATATTAATTTGCTGTGTAGCAAATATATTCATGTAAAGAAGCAAATACAAAAGGAGGAAAACTAATAAGAAACGGCGAAGGCAGCTTGCTCATTATGGCCCACAGGTCACAATAGCAAATATTGCAGACATGACAACAGACAGCCCTTTTGGTTCTGTTTGAAGAGGGGCCATCGACTGCCAACATCTCCAGGCATGTGGCCCATCTTCCCATCATTTCCACGTAGTTTGAATTGTAGGGAAGCAGCTTCAGCAGACTGAACAAGGGGTAATGGTTCCCGCAGCTACACTGGTCATACTCTCACTCTCCCTCTCTCCCCCCTTTCTCGCTCTCTTTCTGTCTTTCTGTGTATGTACGTGTGTCTGTCTGTTCTTATCACACACACACACACACACACACACACACACACACACACACACACACACACACACACACACACACACACACACACACACACACAGAGTTGGGCGTTGCCATAGCCTTTGTATACTCACTTGAACATGAAAATAAATGGATAGAATCAGTAAAGAGACAACAGCAACAACTATCAATCAATCAATCAATCAATCAATCAATCAATCAATCAACCAAACAGCATGAAACAGCACAGTAGTGACAGATGGTGTTGTGGACTGGCTGAATTCTAGCATTGCTGACTGAAAAAACTTGCCGATGTTCTTGACCAGTACTACTGCACTCCTGTCAAGCGACAAGCCCTGCAGCAGTGCAAGCAATACTCATTCCCTGCTCAGCATTGTCCCCCTTCTTCCATTTCGCTGAGGACAGTGGGAATACGAATACGAATACGAATATTTATTCAGATTTAAGGCCATGGCCCCATACTGAAGGGGGAGGGGGGAGGGGGCGGCATTTAAACAATTATACAATGCAACTTACGCCTAAGGCATTATAGATAATGAACCTTTTCACTGCAACAATGAAAATATACAAAGTAGAATGAAGTTAATGCACAACAGCACGCAGTCTTTTTTGTGCTTCATAAATATGCATAGCCAGATTGCAGATAATGTTTTCTTTTCTTAACGACAACAGTAATATTACCTTGAAATGACATGGTTCAGTAAAATACTTAGGTTGAATAAATTTGGTTCTGAGATCATGTAATACAGGACAGCACAACAAAAAATGAACTTCATCCTCTTTGGCTAAACCACATAAACGGCATATAAATTCACCTTCGGCATAGTTGTTGTTGTACCTGAAACGATGACAAGCGATATCAGAAACACCAAATCTAAACTTTGCTAATGTGCTCATAACATAACGATTCATTTTAACATTGACATATGGCTCTAGCTCATGCGTTGTCTGAAAGAATCTGTACTGTAAGAATCTATCACTATGATCAACATGATCATGCCAGTTTTGCCGTCTACAATCATTAATTCTGTCTTTAAAACATTTTACAAATCCAGATATGTTTTGAACGCCCTGATTATCCCAACAAACCCCAAAACCATATGAATTAAAACATAGTCGCACACTAGAATCCCGTCTTCTTTCCATTATATCCAAGAACATCAACATTTTGTATGCCTTAAAGGGTAACCTATCTTCAAGCATTCTAGTTAACTTCAGCCAATATTTAATACATTTTACATAGGAGTTCAGGTAAATTGATATCTTCCGAGTTCTCCATAAATCATATCATTTGGAGTTCTCATATCAACATTTAAGACACGCTTCAATGCATACAGGTGAACTTTCTCTATGATCATTTTTTTTTTTTTCGAAAGCCCAGATTTCAGCTCTATACTGCAGAATTGGTTGAACTTGTGAGTCAAACAGCTTCGTAAAAATACTAAATGAATTACAGTCCAGTTTGTACAAAATATGAAGAATAACTACAACTGCTCTCTTTGCTCTGTGTGCGATATCTTGACAGGCATAATTAAAGCTGAGTTTAGTTGTAAAGTATATTCCTAGATATTTATACGCATTCACTACAACGACTCTCTCATTTCCATAGGTCCATCTCTCAACTTTGCCAAATACCCACCCTTACGAAAAACAATGATGTTAGTCTTCTTCATGTTAACATGTAATTCAAGTCCTTTGGCCGCAGAGTATAAAGAATTAAGTTGACGTTGTAGACCAATTACTGTCGTGGACAATAATACAATATCGTCAGCAAACAGCAAAAGAAACAATTCTAAAAAAAAAATCAAAAGTTACTCCATGCCTACCATTTTCAATTATTTCCAGGGGTAGCTCGTTTATGAACGACGAAAACAACACGGGGCTAGAGACATCACCACCCTGTTTAACACCACGAGAACACATAAAAAGAATCAGATAATTTTGCTCCTGATCGTATTCTTGCTTTCACTTCACTGTACATATCTTTACGCAACGAAATAATTTACCTTTAACTCCGTTTTTGGTCAAAATAGGTCATAAAAGTTTACGAGAGATTGAATCAAAAGCCTTTTCAAAATCAACAAAGGCAACATATAACTTCTGATTATTTACAAACTGTTTTTGCACGGCAGCTAGTAGCATGAATATATGGTCAACCGTTGAGTAACCTTTTTTTTAAACCCAGCTTGATGTTCCCCAGTTATATCATTCAAGCGTACCCATTCACACAACCTACTATTAATAACAGAACTTTACAACTGACTACAAATATTACTCAAAGAAATACCCCTGTAATTGTTTCACATCATTGTCTTCTCCCCCCTTTAAATAAAGGCAAACTATAGATTCTTTTCAGCCATCAAGATATATTCCAGAATCAAAAAGAAAATTGAATAGCTTTATTAAAAAGTTCAAACTACTTTCTCCAGAATTCTTGAAAAACTCACCAATCATACCATCTGTTCCAGCAGATTTACCATTTTTCAATTTCCGTACAGCAAGTAATATCTCCTCTTTAGATATTGGTCTGTAAAGCAGACAAACTTCCTCTCCGTCCTCATCTGTTAACGTTTCCACCATAATGACACTCTCATCATCGTCTTTTTCTAGCAAACTTCTGAAATGTTGGTACCATTCATACATAGGAATATCATTTGAAGGTTGTGATCTCTTTCTAGATATTTTATGAACATGTTCCCAAAAAGACTTCTGGCTCTGAATGGAATTCATGAGTTCATTCAACAAGCTATCATTATATTCTGTCTTTTTCCTTTTGTTTAAATTCTTATATTCACGCCTTGCAATACAAAACTGAATTCCATCTTCTTTAACTAACGTTTTATTAAATTTTCTGAATAGTCTACGCATTTTACATTCATATAGTTTACATTTCTGGTCATACCAATTATTTTGAGTAATGTTTTTGTTTACTGGTATTCTTTTCACCATACATTCAGCTTGATCTTTATCAATTTTATTTAACTGATTTATTGCGTCGCTGACATCCACATGTATCAGATCTTTGCCGCTACTATCTGGTTCTGTACATCTTCTGACTGCATGGAAAAATAAACTGCCGAGCGTAATCTTGGTTCCAACAATTTTTAACAATAAATTCGTTATTTTGAACACGCATATTCATGTTGGAATAATATTTTCACTCCGGACATTTATGCATAATACAAGGGGTAAGTGATCAGATTCAAATCTTTCTAGTACTCTCAAAGTTAACTGGTTACTTGATAAGTCAAAAAGGTCTACAGATGCTAGGAAATAATCGTTTACACTGTTTCCTGTATCAGAAATGTATGTGAAACGACCCTCTGAGTCGCCATTACATACACCATTTAAAATGCATAACCCTAAAACAGAACACATGTTAAGCATTTTCTTTCCGTACAAGTTGAGTACTTTATCTTGGGAAGATCTCACAATTTCGGGACTTTTGTTGCTATTGTGACATACATATAGATCACGTTCACTAATAATTTCAGGGGACAGGTCAGATGTCCTTGCATTGATATCACCAC
Source organism: Conus betulinus (assembly GCA_016801955.1). Lineage (NCBI taxonomy): Eukaryota > Metazoa > Mollusca > Gastropoda > Neogastropoda > Conidae > Conus > Conus betulinus. Next base: position 186,988 of record JADBJO010000155.1, read on the forward strand.
AGAGCAATATATCAGTATCACCTAAAGACATCACATTGTTCACAATACACTCTTCTAGCAAGTCAATGCCATTGTCAAAACTATTTAGAGAGTAGTAAGGTGAATTTTCAGGTGGAACGTATGTACAAGCCAGTAAGTTTTTTCAGACAAAAAAATTCTTTAACAAGCACAAATAAAATCAAATAAGGATTCTCACAATCAATAAGACGCACATAGGGAACTATGCTTTTATGCACCAAGCAAATTATCCCCCCTGAGCATCTTCCATGTCTTGTAAACTGAACTGCTGACTTTACGAAGAGATTATGATTTTTGAAAATAGTCGATTCAAATTTTTCTACAAACGTCTCTACTAAACAAACAACATCAAACGAGGAAACAAATTGAATAAAACATTTATCTTCTAATTGGTTAAAATTTGTTAAAATTGGTTTGTTGTTCACCTGTCCCAAACGACTTACAAGAATCATTTACACGTCTGTTTTTTTCTTTTCTATCCACACTTACATCGTCACCATCTTTGTTATTACAATTTCTACATTCACCTCTGCTACTTTTACTTATATAGTTGTTACAGTTACTACTAACATTTTACATGCAGGATGAGTAAAATGATCAGCTTTATTCTCACAATTGCCATTGGTGTCTATAGCATTCAGATTCTCACAGTCATCACCGCTGTTTATTTCAGACATATTCAACCATTCACCCCTACCACCAGTTTCTGTCATCATCGCTCCGTCCCCTTTACATTCTCCCCCACATTCTTCCCGTGCGACATTCGTACACATTTCAACCTCAACGTCATCACTGCAGGGTGGACGAACATCAACATGCGGTTGGTTGACAGAGTGATCACTGATCTCAAACTTCTCTTTTTTCACACACACCACATCAACAAGGCTATATACACATTCAACCTGATGGGTGGAAAAATCCGTGCACAAATCGCCTACACTGACATCAGGCACGGGATTTGTATCACACGTTTCTTGTACACAAAAAAACAGTTCACAACATTGTTCTTCGTGCCCCCTCGTGACACAGAGACTTAGTAAACGGCGTCAGCTTATTTTTTAAACCAGTTAAATTTTGAGACTGGGACATTGTCAGCGTTTGGGGCGGGCCACACCATTATCCAAGCAGAACAAGATTACCTCTATCATCCAACCCGTTTTTTTGCCATCAATGACGAGGTGGTCATATACCATGAATGCCTTTTTGTCCTTTGACCTTGCAGACTTTAAATGAGTGGAAAGCTTTTTCCGTATTTCCCTTACATTCAAAGAAAAGTCTTCCCCAATGAAGATGTTGCTCCCCTTCAGTTTCGTCTGGCACGCAAATCTTGTCCTTATCCTTGAAAAAAGTACAATGGGCAACAATGGGAGAGTCTGGCTTTGAGTTAAGGCGATGGAACCTGTCAAACACAATATCATCACTTAAGTCCTTCAATTATCATGCCCTTCACCACATCCTCACAGTCTTGCCAGCTCTCGTTCTTCTTCCGGGGAATACCATGAATGATTAAGTTATTTCTTTTTTACCCTACCCTCCAAATCATCAACTTTCTTATCCAGAGATTCCACTTTTGCACTCAGTTTCTCATTTTCACACTTTAATCTTGAATTTTCTAGCTTGAGGTCTGCAATTTCTGTTATCAAACTAGAAACATCCCCCTGTAAGGGTCCACACACGTCTTTCAGGTCTCTCATTTCACCACACATATGATCGAACTTACAGTTCAGTCCGTTCAATGAGCCCATCACCTCGTTCAGGGAAGCCATTACTTCCTTCATGGAGGGGTCCGGAAGTGTTGACGCCGCGGGGGCAGATCCCTGACCACAGACACTGTCTCGTCGAGTAGATCCTCCACTGCCAAGTCGGGACTGGCGAAGGCTGTCCTTCGTGCCAGGCCCAGGGTTGAGCTCCACGTCGCCACAACGCCGTAACAAATTTCCGAAGACAAGTAAAGACAGTAACAGCCCAAGGATTACACCGTCTGTCCATGTCCTCAACTTTAACATGGACACTCTCATGGCGGCTTTGAATTTCGCTCGCTTCGACAAGAAGGATGCGTATACAGCAGCGAATACTCCACATACCGGCCTAAACTTGAGGGCATCTGAAGGCGTGGTGGCTAACACAAATTACTGACAGTCCACAGATGACAGTTCTTCCTTTAACCAGCGCAAAACGACGGAGAAAGAGAGCACATGGAACTCAACCTCACTACTTGGTGTACCTCGACACTCCCCTGAGGACAGTGGGATAGGCGGAGAGACAGAGATTGTTTTGATTCATTGATTGATTGATTGACTGATTTTCAATTAATGTATCTTTCATACTCAAGGATTTTAGACCGAGGCCTTGTCTTGCAATCTGTACTTGTCATGTATACATTATCTGAACACATATCATGCATACTGGCAATTCCCACATAGCAACTCTGTAATGTAATTCTACAGTGACAAGCAAACTATTAATAAATCTGATAATGGCACGGTTGGTAGTCAAACAGATGGAGCAACCCCCTCCTCCCCTAACCCCGCCCCCCCCCCCCCCCCCCCCCGAAAAAAAAAAAAAAAGAGAGAGAGAGAGAGAGAGAGAGAGAGAGAGAGAGAGAGAGAGAGAGAGACGATGGCAGGTAGGGGAGGGAAGATGGATGGGAGAGAGTGGGAGTGGGTTTGAGCGGTTTAATGGAGTAGATTTACGTGTTCAGACGGCGTATTTAAAATGTTTAGAGAAGATCTTGCAAATGGACGTTAGTGATTTTTTACCCAAGAATCAAATTTTTCAGACCTAAAATGTTTATGTAATTTTTTTTAACGTTTTTCGTATTCGTATTTTGTGGACTCGGTGGAAGTGAGTTCCAGACATATGGTCCAGATTAAGCTAGGCTTGTTTTGAATTGATCAGTGCGCGGGTAGGGGAGAAGGAATTTCTTCGAGCCAGAAAGAGCTGGTCCATCCTGTAAAAGGGCCTTGATATAACATGGCATGGCATCTGTCGAAATTTAAACATTAATGATGTCTTATTGAATTCAAATTGCTTACACAGAGAAAGTATGTTCAGTGCTTTCAGTTTTCATCTGTTGTTAGAGGTACGGCTGGAAGGCGTAGCTTTGAAGAACGTCTTCAGTCTTTTTTGTGTGGACATCGCTTCTCCCATCCCATGTTGTAGTGCAATTGATATGTGAAATTCTGTGTGCGTTGAAGAAACTTTTGAGCACGGTATTGTTGACATGGCGCTTTAGTTGAGATAACAGGAAAAACATTTTTGAGATGATCTTGTATAAATCATTGAGATGAATTTGCCACATTTATTCCTTGTCTATGGCTATCCCTAAAACACGATGTCCATCTGTCTATCGGTAGATGTGCCATTCAACTAAAATTTTAGGCCAAGAGAGCCAGTCGGTACATTTGGCGAGTGGTTTATAATCACAGACTTGGTTTTAGCTGGGCGTCTGACCATTGAGTTTGAATTACATCGGCCTGACACTTCATTTAAACTTTCCTGGAGAGACACTACCATTTGGTAACTCATTGATGAAGATGCAGAATGAGAAGAAGCCTAGCACTGAACCTTGTGGGTCTCCATATATGACAGAATCTCAAGAGGAGGTTTAACCATTAAGCAGCACATACACGGTCCTGTCACCCAAGTATATTTTGAATAATGAGACCGTCGAGGAGTGATTCAAATAGATAGCCCACGAGAGGGAGGGAGGGAGGGAGGGAGGAAGGGAGAGGGGGGAGGGAGAGAGAGAGAGAGAGAGAGAGACAAGACAAGACAAGACAAGACAAAATTCTTTATTTACGAGGATAATAGATAAGCACTGATGTGCCCTCGCCCTGAATAGGGTCAACATAAGATAAGGCAACAAAAGAAGCATGCAAAAGTGACTAGAACTACAATACGATACAAAAAAAAAAAAAAAAAAAAAAAAAAAAAAGAAGAAGAGAGAGAGAGAGAGAGAGAGAGAGAGAGAGAGAGAGAGAGAGAGAAGGAGCGAAAGGAGTGCAGGGAAGGGCGACAGAGAGCGAGAGGGAGAGAGGGACAAGAGGCGAGAGTGGGTGCGGGAAAGAGCGTTAGAACAATCTGACAATCAAAACATTCCAAGGAGATGCAAGACAAGCAATTTGAAGCACCAGGGGGAAAAATGAAAGTAAGCACAAATCGGGGGGAGATGCATAATGATGGCCCAGTCACCACGTCGGGAGGGGGGGGGGGGGGGGGGGGGGGGGGGGGAGGATGTCATATAGATAATAAAATCAAGTCATTCCAACAGAACTGTGTATGTGTGTGTGTGTGTGTGTGTGTGTGTGTGTGTGTGTGTGTGTGAGAGTGTGAGAGAGAGAGAGAGAGAGAGAGAGAGAGAGAGAGTCGCATAAGAATACAAGCATACAAGCATAACAACATAATGAAAAGATTGCAGGTAAAAGTAGGAAACACACACGTGCGCGCGCGCACACATACACACACATACACACACGCGCGCGCGCGCGCGCAGCGCGCGCGCGCGCGTACTCGTATACAGCATACTTATTAAAACGGAATAACATGTGCATTCAAGTACAAAACACTTTCTAAATAGTCAGGGTCATACAAAAGGCAAAGAGGGTGTTGGTGGTTGGTGGGTGGATTTATGGCGAAGTATGCAAGTATTGGCACATAAGATGGTTGAAATAATGGTGTTTGAAGGTGCTATATGCATTGGTGTTGTTTGGTTGATTCAGGGAGCGAGTTCCATTGACAGGAACCTGAATATGTTAAACTGGATTTGAATAATCAATTCTAGGAACAGGGACATGAAGTTTGGGTAGAGTCCTTGAGGAATTAATTGAGAAATCTGTGAACTAATGTTGAGGGTGCCTTCCCAGACACAATCTTGTGCATTATGATCCCTTTGTTGTATTCTAATCTCAGACTTAAGGGGAGACTTGAATCTTTATATAGTCCGAGTCCAGAAGACTACTGCTTTTTAGGAGGACTAATTTGAGTGCTCGCTTGTGTAGGCTTAGCAATGGTTTGAGGGTGTTAGCGCTAGCAGAGTCCCATAGAGTAGATCCATAGTCTATGTATGATTGGATATGAGACTGGAAAAAAGAGCTTGCGTGAATGCAGGTCGAGGAAGCGTTTGATTCTGGAGAGTTGATAAACTTTCTGCGAAATTTTGCTGCACAGTGAGGTTATGTGAGTTTGCCAACTAATATTGTTATCAATTGTTATTCCTAGCACTTTGAGGAATGTAACCTGTTCAACTGGTACATTTTTAAGATGTACAGGAGGGAACTTAATAGTGAGATTTTGTCTTTTTTTGCCTAGTTGTGATAAGCATGGATTTAGTTTTTTGAGGGGGAAGTGACATGTGATTTAATTCAGTCCATCTTACGAGGTCATTTGCACTTTCTTGTAAAGTTTGTGCAAGAACAGTAACATCAGAATGATTTGTGTGTATTGTTGTATCATCAGCAAAGAGTTCACAGGTGGATGTAATATAGAGAGGTAGATCATTGATGTAATGGTGAACAGTAAGGGACCCAGGATAGAGCCTTGTGGGACGCCATAGGAAAGTGTTTTTGAAATGAAGAGAAAATTTGTATTAATTTTCACACATTGTTGCCTATTTGTGAGATATGAGCCAAAAAGCGTAAGAGTTTTTGTGGATAAGCCATACAATTTCAATTTTCTGAGAAGAAGGTTATGGTCTATCACATCAAATGCTTTTTTGAAATCAATAATATAGGACACCACAATATCTGTTGTTGTTAATGCTATTTAGCCAGTCATCAACGAGGTTGATTAGGGCTGTGTGGCATGAATGGTTGTGTCGGAACCCGGACTGTCTTGGATGAAGCAAGTGGTAAGTATTAAGGTGGTGTAATGTGTGTTTGTTATGTGTTTTTCCAAAGGTTTGGAAAGAGTGGAAGTGATTGAGATTGGTCTGTAGTTTGCAGGGTCTGAGTTGTCACCTGATTTGTAGATAGGTATGACTTTCGCTTTTTTGAAACTATCGGGAAAATGATTTTTGTCGATGCATAAATTGAAGATGTATGTTAACGTATTTGTAATTGCTGGAGCTGCTAGTTTGAGGATTTTGCCATCTAGGCCATCCACCCCGCAGGCACCTGACTGTTTTAGGTGCGTTAGGTAGTGATAAACTTCAAAGACTGTTACTGGTGGAATATAAAGTTCAGACGTGATGTTTTTATCTTGGCAATATTGTTTCAGTTTTTGAAGGTCGTTTGATCTGGAAGAATCTGTCGTGACAATGTTACTGGCTATAGTGCAAAAGTGGGAGTTCAGCTGTTCGACAGAGATGTCTTTAATTACAGTTGATTTGGAAGAAGATTTATTGTTTGTAAGTTCGTTAATAGCTCTCCATACCAATTTTGGGTTCTGGTTTGATGATATTAGTTCTCGATAATATTTCGTTTTTTCTCTCTGCGCTTCTGTGAATTTATTGCATTTCTCAGTTTTTTAGATTCCTCTTCATAGCCATAACAGCCTCAGCGGCATGGCGTGTAAGTACAAGGTGGTTGACAGTCTACACTGGAGATTAGTTCTAAGCCCGCAACATCACCTGAGGCAGCTTGGCAGCTGTAGCTGGCCACAGGAGGTTGAGTGGAGCTATCCTCAAGATGATAGGAAGCAGGAAGCTTGGGCCGGGAGAGAGTGAGGGGCCAGGACTTTGTAGCGACGACCTAGCATTGTGGGACTGCTGTGCACCCCTGGCAGTGTAAGGTGTGCTTTCGTCTTGGTCGACGAGGGTGATGACCAGGCTGATGTACAAAGGAAGAACGACAGGCGCGGAATTTAGCTGATACAGTGCTCTGCACTCACCCAACGTCCTGGTCCTCAACCAATATGGCCAAAGATGACAGGCCCCAAGCGTGCATTGATGCCAATGCCACCCCACAGTTTGACACTAAGTCCACCCAGACCCCTCTCCCGCACACACCTGTCAGCTTAGCATTCACCAGACCGTGTCTTGACTTGAAGCCGTCCATTCTGATTGATGGGGCAGACGTGTGGCTTGTTCTTGAGTGAAACCGATGGTCATTGTCAGTCGTTCATCCCCAGGTGGTCCTGTGTGGAAACTGGCGCTCAGCTTGTAGGTGTTGCTGGGGTAAGAACGGGTTGACGTGCGGGATGTCAGTTGCACCGGTCTCCGTCCGCCAGTCAGGGACACACTGTGTCATCACCAACGGGCCTCCAGTGACTGTCCCTCATATTCCTGTCTGTCTTTTAAAATTTTGTTGTTGTTGTTATTTTAGTTGACGAACATAGCGTTTCTCGGGTTCCGTCCATGAGTCATGAGATCCTGGCGGGATGTTCTGACATGTGACCGCCTGCTGCCTGGACGTTCAGCAACACCGCCTGCTGCCTGGACGTTCAGCAACACTGCCTGCTGCCTGGAAGTTTCAGCAACACTGCCTGCTGCCTGGAAGTTCAGCCACACTGCCTGCTGCCTGGAAGTTCAGCCACACTGCCTGTTGCCTGGAAGTTCAGCCACACTGCCTGCTGCCTGGAAGTTCAGCCACACTGCCTGCTGCCTGGAAGTTCAGCCACACTGCCTGCTGCCTGGAAGTGGTGGTGTGAGGTAGACACTGAAGCTAAGACAACGGGCTGTGAAACTGTCCCCAGCTTCAAACTGGTCAATCGCCTTCTCACCAATGACCTTGTCATGGCTGCTTCTTCAGTTTTCAGCGCAGTTGTTAGAGCAGAAGGGATCGGCATAATCGTTGACTGTAGTGTCCATGTGTCGGTGAACATTAATGCGCTCTTAACGAATTAGATCCACAGCAGGTATGAGCTGGGTTTTTCTCCACAGGAGAGATTTGGTATTCTGCGAAGTAGTGTTCATACAACATGAGCATCAGCTTGTCCTGCACTTCACACAATCAGTAAACATCCAGATGATTTCTATTCATACATTGGTACATTTTCTGCCTTCCTGTCTTTCTACTACAGTGGGATGTAGTTTCAGCAGGCACTCTGCTATCGCTAACCCTTTCCTGAAGGACAGCTCAAATCCTTATGGGTCCTGTCAACGGACAGTGTTAGTGATGCCATTTTGTGGGTGACACCCATGATTTCTTCTTGGTTCACATGTGTGAAACAAGTAATGCTGTGTAACACACAGTTTCAGTCTCTCTCTCTCTCTCTCTCTCTCTCTCTCTCTCTCTCTCTCTCTCTCTCTCACACACACACACACACACACACACACACAAACAGAAACTGAAAGAGAGTGAGTTAGAGAGAGAGAGAGAGAGAGAGAGAGAGAGAGAGAGAGAGTCCCTTTTGGTAGTCCTTTCTTTTTTGTTTAAATTTTAATGGAAAAAAAAATGACAAGGTGGGCCAGCTTCCTGGAGATTGTAGTGGGTTATGACCCTGTGTGAGTCGAACAGGAAGCGTTCTAAGTCATTTCTAAAACACTTGCCGATATTGTGTGAATTCAGAACATGTGAGAGGAAACAGACAAACGGCCTCTCCTGTCCTATTGAATGCAGGCATTTCAGATTATTCTATAATTTCTGCCTCTTTGTGATCATTTTGGCAAAAAAAGGCAATATAAACGTAGCGCTGATATCTTTTTTTTTTTTTTTTTTTTTTTTTTCAAAATCTGTTATTGCTTGAACGAGTGAGTTTTATTTTTAGTTGTTACTTCATACAGCTTCACTTGCTTACTTTATCATAAATAATAAACGTAGCTTTATATGGTAAGAGATATCTGTAATTATGTGGCCTACCTTGGTCAAAAAGTTAGGAATCTATTTACTCATATTTGCTCCTCTGCTTGATAGAATTTGCATTTAATAGTCTGATCTTAATTGAATACAGCGTAACATATCGAAACGTTTTCACACTATTATTTACTTTACATCATTTACATATCTGTCATCAGTGAAAAAAAGCAGTCACTGTAACTGATAACAATTTGTTGATAGTTGCTAATTGTACAACCTTGAAAATATCGCTGAAATTGTTGACATGTTCATGCAGGGAATGACTGGAAAAGCCTTATCAGTAATTGCTTCCCTGCCAAGTGTGGTTATGCTAATCCTTAAACTTAACAAGACGATGCCATCGTTACAGTTTACCACCACACGGACATGCAAACTGATACAAACACGCAAACTCTCTCTCTCTCTCTCTCTCTCTCTCTCTCTCTCTCTCGCACGCGCGCGCGCGCGCGCACACGCACGCACGCACGCACGCACGCACGCACGCACACACACACACACACACACGTATACACATGAACAGCCAAACATGGTGAAAACAAACAAACCAGAACCGGTACACTATTGACTGCACGCAACAAAATAATGACGACCTCCCGTCTCCTCCCACCTTCCATCAGAAAATCATTATTACTTCCCAAGTGCTGTTCCAAACCCTCGTTTTTCACCTACATTCCCTTTCCTTAATTCCGTTGGTGTGGCGAAATCGCTGGGCTCTTTCGTTTAGTGTTATGTCGGCCAAACAGTTCCCAGAACGTTTTTCTGTAATGAGACCCCATAGCATAATACACCACAATGTTGAAGGTGGAGTTGATGTACGTACACATTTCAGCCAGCCAAAGGCCGGTTAGGAAAATATTGTGTTTGCGTCGTCCAGCGTTAACTTCTGGGAAGAAGAGCCACGTGAAGCGATATAAATTGTTGAAGGAGACGCAGGCAATGAAGAAGATGGAGTTTCCCACCAGCATCTTGGTGAGAGCAATCTCACGGGTGGAGATGGACGAAGACTGGCTGGATCGCCACCTGACTGCCTGACGAAGTTTGACAACCGTCAGTACAGTTGCTGTCACCACCACCAGCATTTCCAGTCCTGACAGACCGATGCCAAACACGTAACTGTCCAGGCGATCGATGAGCTGTTTGTGGGCTGTGTAAAATGTTCCCTGAACAAGTGTTTTCATCACTACACCAGACGTTGGGTCGTAGACACACACCCAACCCGATATCGGAAACTACCACCGAAAACATTCCCAACACCAACACGTACACTGCAATGATGATTGCTGCTGTTGTCTTCGCATTGACCAGGCTTTGAAATTTGAGGGACTGAACACACACAGGCATCTCTCTGCAGCGATGATGGCCGACAAAATGGGTGACACAAACCCAAAACCTATTATAATAGAACCGTTGTTGTCAGTCAAAAGCGTCGTGAATGGACCGAATCTTTCCTTCGTGGTGAACTGTATATACAGCTGTTCACCGTAGAACACACAGGGATGAAACCAGGTACAGCTCGTCGGCTAAAGCCAGGGCAAAGAGACACAGGTTGACGCGATGTATGAGGCCCTGCTTGTAGAACACCGCCATGTTGATGAGGTTGGCTGGCCCGCCAATGAAGAACAACAGTGCCAGCAGATTGTCTTTCATTCTGCGGACTATGATTTCCACTTCCGCGCTGACGATGTTGTCTGGGTTGTCCCAAGGCACGTACTCCAGCTGACTGAAGATCACTTCGATGCAGTGATCGCCGGGGAAGGGACTCTGCGCAGTGGCTGGAGACTGCTGGGATTGTGTTGTGTAAAAGGACGCATTGTCAACCATATTCGCGGATAGAAAGGAAGTTTCAACCACCAGTTGTGTGACAGTGCGATGTTGAAATAATGGTACAGTTTGCAGCACATGCTAGGGTGCGCTATGTCAACATAGTGCCCTGTGCGCAATATTTCATTGTTCTCTTACCTCAGTTTAACAGTCAGAAACATTTCTCTTGTTCATCTAGTATATCACTTGATGGTAGACAATTATTGATAAACAGATAAACATGTCACAGGACAAAGTGAGATTGTCCTTTTCTCCCTGTCTTGTAACATGTTTACCAGACAGGCAATGATCTAGGAGCTTAATATACGTGTAAATCAGAGCAGCTTTCTTTGGTCAGAGAATGCAACATCCAAGCCGGCATATGGATCAGCTCACAAGTAAAACCCATCAGACGTAAAAAAAAATTTCACGCATAGAAAACATTCATAAATCGGACATAAATCTATATTTATCTGTCCCCCTTTATCTCGAAAACATGGAAGAATCTATCTGTCCATCTGCCTTTCTATCTGGGACCTATTTGCCTCTCTGTCTATCTACCTGTCTGACTCTCTGTCTGCCTGTCTACCTGTCTACCTATGCATCTATCTATCTATCCATATATATATATATATATATATATATATATAAGCCCACCCCCTACTTTGAGGCTAAAACGGTGCGAAGGGTGAAATACCTTGTATAAGCCCACCCCCCACTTTAGCTTTTTTTTTTTTAACTCTCTCTCTCTCTCTCCTCTCTTCCATCTCTCTTTCTCTCTCTCTTTCCCCTCTGTCTCCTAGAACATTCTCTCTCTGCATGTGTGAGCATGTGTGTGCCATCATATATTTCCGTAATGATGTCAACCTTTTACACTTTGGATCACCGTAAGTAACCAACAGGCCCTGTTCTTTTCAGTTAATGGTTATGTGTCAGAAATAGGACTATGCCTCGTCGGAAGTCATATTCAGTGTATTTCAAACTTTCTGCCCTCCAGTTCTTACGAAATCATAATGTTTCTGAAACTGCCAAAGAGTTTGGAGTTGATAGAAAACAGGTGCGGCAGTGGAATGAAATGAGGCATGTCTTGATACAGAATCAAACAGGGAAACAAAAGGAGAAGAAGAAGATTCATCCTGGTAAACGTGTTGCATCAGAAGAACTACATCTGGCTGTGCTTGAATATTTGGATCAAGGACGAGCAGCAGGAAGGGTTGTTCGCAACAAAGACCTCAAAATCAGAGCTTAGAAATAGAAAGGTAAGCCTTCATTCTTTTCCGATACTGTTTCTAACAAGTTGCATGCATGTTCGTGTGTGTGCGTGTGTGAGTGTGTGTGTGTGTGTCTCTCTCTCTGTGTGTGTGTGTGTGTGTGTGTGTGTGTGTGTATGTGTGTGTGTGTGTGAGTAAAAGTTCAGTGGTATTTTTTAAACATCACGAATCTTTGCACCGATTGGGTAAGGGCACGTGAAACGGATTATGTTGATTCTGCTTTCTTTTGCAGGTGCTTTGCAGCTGGAAGGGTTCGTTGCTTCAGACATGTGGGTTCAACGCTGGAAAAGGCGCCATGGCATATCAACACAAAGAGCACTTCCATCAGCCAGAAGGTGTCAGGGGATTCCGGGATCTGCTCTTTAATTACCCGGCGTGCTGTACTGATGCTGCGGAGAGACGCCATCACACTATCCCTCGAACTGCATCATGAATATGAACCAAACAATGGTGAGATTTGATATGCTGCCTCAAAAGACCAATGACAGAAAAGGTTGTCGTCAGGTCAGAACAAAGACAACGAGAGCGGAAAAACGGGGCTTCACTGTAGCCTTGTTTGTTGCAGCAGACGGGACGAAGTTCCCAGCAATGATCATCTTCAAGGAAAGAAATGGCCTGATCCCTCCACGGGTCTATCAACAGCTGCAGGTGCCAGATAACGTCCGAGTTCATGCCACGTGGAATGGGTGGATGACTCGAGAGGCTCTGTTTGTGTGGGTCGGGCAAATCCTGGGCCCAGTAGATGACCGGGGATTGTTGATACTGGACAGCTACCCGGCTCATCGCACCCAAGAAATGAGGGAAGCCTTACAAGAGTGCAACGTGGATGTGGTGTACATTCCTTGGGGGTGCACCCCTCTCGGCCAACCAGTGGACGTAAGCGTCCCAAAGTCTTTCAAAGATGACATGCGTGACAGCTGGGTCACCTGGATGAGACAAGACCGTCCACTGACAGCCATGGGCAATCTGAGGCAACCAACTCGACAGGACGTCATCAGCTTGGTGGGCGGAGCCTGGGACAGCGTCAGACTGAAGACTCTGGAGTGGTTTCCAGAGGACATTGGGGTTCACCTTCCCGCTGCCAACGATGCTCATAACCAGGAGGAGGAAGAGGAGGAAGAAGAGGAAGAGGGGAGAGAGAAGACGAAGAAGACATCTTTGGATCTGACTAGGGTCACTGACAATTCATGCAATCTGACTAAGGAAGAAAAGGAGTTAGCCAGATTAGAAAAGTGACTTTTAATTTTTTTTAATGAAGGATGAGTCATTGATTTGCCCATTTTTTTTGTTCAGACAATCCCTGAACAGAAAAGGACAAATGATTTTACTTTTTTATGAAAGATAAATCATTGTTTTTTCCCATACAGTATTTTTTGTTCAGACAATCGTTGAAGAGAAAGGTCAAGTGACCTTTTTCAAATGAAAGATAAATCATTGATTTTCCTCATATTCTTTTTCAGGCAATACCTGAAGAGAAAGCCTTTATAAATTGAAATCATTTTACCACTGTGTCTGTCTGGCTCTCTGTATAGCTGTATGCTCGTGTTTGTGTGTGTGTGTGTGTGTGTGTGTGTGTGTGTGTGTGTGTGCGTGGATGGATTTAGAAAGCATTCTGGATGTAACATGGTGTATAGTTTCCCTTTTATGGGTAATAAAGTTCTATGCAGAGGGGTAAATACCGTGTATAAGCCCATCCCCCTCTTTGGGCCTTAAACTGTGCAAAGGAGGGATGGGCTTATACTCGGTATTTTACGGGTATATATATATATATATATATATATATATATATATATATATATATATATATATATATATATATATATATATAGAGAGAGAGAGAGAGAGAGAGAGAGAGAGAGAGAGGATTCAAATCAAAAGGCAAAACAAGCACTGTAAACAAATATATTCTATGTGCTCTTTTTCAAGGACGACAGAGTGTACGGTCACGTCAAAAAAATGTAGTGACATAAGAAAAATTGCGTCATGACAGTAATGTCATCACCAAATCTTAAATAAATGTCAGCGAACCGCCCAGAGAAACGTGGACAAACGAGTCACAAGACAAAGCACAACGCGTTTCGACCTCTTAGGTCTTCTTCAGGTGCAACAAAAATTAAATAAATAACGAAAACGCACTTAGCTTTGATCGCTTCTGTGTTCAGCGCAAGAAAGAAGGCGTTGATCGCTTCTGTGTTCAGCGCAAGAAAGAAGGCGTCATCACCAAGTTATGCAAAGTCTAAAACACGTTCCTGTTATTATTTCGTCACTCCCCACCCCCACCAGTATACCTACCCCCCTCCCCCGTCTCTCTCTCTCTCTCTCTCTCTCTCTCTCTCTTGGGCGATCATTATGTAAGTTGTAGGCCTACCAAAGGGAAATACAACAACTAAGTCACTATTAAATGCAAGGGGACTCACTACGTGTTGTCCTTACTGATGATTAGTCATATGTGTTCAGGCCTTGTGGATGATTTGTTTGTAGGTTTTGAGTCCAGATTTTTTCTCTGAGATCTCTGTGAATGTCACAGTCTATTGGACTGCTTTTCAATTGGCATACAACGCATATCTTGAAGTGAGCGGTCGTGCATGTTGAAATGATGTGTGACGTGGGTGCCTGTATTGTTCTGGATGAGTGACTTGTGTAAGTAGAAGCGCTGTTTGAGCGAGTTGCGTGTTTCTCCTACGTACTGAGCCCCCTCGCATTTGGTGCAGTAGAGCAGGTGCACGATGGTGCTTGTGCTGCAGGACATCTCAAGGCGAATGGCGAATGTCTCGCCACTAACGTCACTGGTGAACTGACGTGCAGTCTTCTACATGCTCCGATGATACAGCGTTTTCTGGTACATCGGTGGCTTCCAGGGTTGCCAGTGGAGGGCTCTTGTGGAGGAAGCAAGGAAGGCATTCGGATGTTTCGTAGACTATTTGAATTTCTTTCTCCTACTATGGGGAGCTCAGGCATGGCTTGTCTCATCCTGTTGCTTTCATGTAAGGCTGGCTGCTGTTGTTGCGGCCACTGACGAAGAGCAGGGTTGGCAGGGTTGTGAATGATGATGAACCCCATTCTTGGGAGTTTGGGGTCCTGTATTCAAGGGTCTCATTACGTGGGATGCTGCTGACTCTTTCAATGGCTTTCTGATGGTGTGGGTACTGTACCCTCTACGCTGAAAGTGCTTGGCGATCTCCTGGCAGCGAGCGAGGGGTGAAGGATTCATACGTCGAGCATAACCTGCGAGCGCGTAGCATCTGGCTGAATGATATTCTGTCTCTGCATACCTTGGGATGACAAGATGAAGCATGTGGGACTGCATGGGCGTCAGTCGGTTTTGAGAAAGATCTGTTTGGAGGAAGCCTTCTTTGAGGATGCTGTTGATGTCCAGGAAGGGGATGGAGACAGGTGACATGACTGGTAGGTGAACTTGATAGTGTGATGGAAAGTGTTGATAGATTTAATGAACTGATCGAGTTCCTCCTGAAGTTTTGTTCGCAACAGGAAAATGTAATCTATGAACCGTTTCCAGAAGCAACTGTCGACAATGATGGGACCCTGAGCGGGCAAACTGTCTTCTTACCATCCCAAGAAGATGTTTGCCACGGTGGGGGCCACAGGGGTTCCCATTGCTGTCCCGATTTCTTGTTTGTAGATGGTGTCCTCAAAGTGGACCACGTTGATTTGTAAAATGTGTCTCACCACTTCAAGGACTCTCTCAGTTGGGGGGGGGCCTTTGTCAGCAGATGTGACTGCAAAAAGTACCTGATGGTGGTTTACATGTCTCCATGTGGGATGTTCCTGTAGAGAGCAACAACATCCATGGTGACGAGCAAGGTACCACGAGT
>JADBJO010000155.1:205144-207644 GCA_016801955.1 Conus betulinus
AAGTAAGATCTTTTTCTTTTTCGGGTTTCTCTCCACAGCATCCAAAATTTCGATTGGGTTTTCATATTTATGATATGCATTTTCCCCATTAACTTTATCTTCAATTTTTTTTTCCTCTCAATTTCAAACCTTTGCCAAGTCATTACTATAATGATGGAAGAATTGTTAATCTGCACTTGTTTTCCCCTACTACTTAATTGTTCAGCATTATATATATATATATATATATATATATATATATATATATATATATATATATATATATATATATATATGCATTTACATAACTGAAATACCCTAGAGGAACAAGAACTTGTTGATCTGTTTAAAAAAAATTGCAACCTGTGACTGGGAAATAGCTATGGCAATCTTAACAACATATGAAACATACAGGACAGTACTGACATTATTAAAATTATTCATCACAATACCTTTCTCCTGATAAAGCAAGGTCAACACTGAGCATTCAAACAAAAGATGATGCACAGAAATGTTTTGTTTGCAGACGCAAGTAATACCATTAGAATATTTCGTGTTCCAAGTATTCAGCCTTAATTTATGAATTAATCCAACGATGTGCTTTGAGCACGATGGTAAAGCAGACATTTTCTGACTACAATTTTCCTTGTGTAAGTATTTTTTCCATCATTTGAACTAATTCGCAAAAGGTGAAATCTAAGAAATTTTCTAATGGATCTTCAGCGTGACTATTCGCTCCCTCTTTAGCCAGACTGTCTACTACTTCATGCTACAGTACACCACAGTTAGATCGAACCCAACAAAAATCAATTCATATGCCCTGAGACGTTTAACAGCACAGTAAATGTTTTATCAAAAAAAAGTTTTCTGCCTTTGCATTCCCATCCCTCTAATGATTGTAAAACTGAATTAGAATCAGCAAACAGTAACATTTTTTTTTTTATAGAAAGCAGTTGATGTATCATATATGTAAGTCAAAGCCTTCAGTATTGCATATAATTCTGAGGTAAAGATTGAAAACCCCTTCCCTAAATAATATGATTTCCGGACTCTTAAAGCAGTTATTACAAAGCCAGAATCACTGTCAGAGGATTCCATGACGGACCAGTCTGTAAACACTTTCAAATGATTCGGATAGCTGTTGCCTAAATGTTCACGAACTTCAGTTGTTAAAATATTTACATAAGCACTTTTCTTTAACATAGTGTATTTCCAATCAAGAGAGGCATTTTGATGTTCACAAGGAGGCATTTGAGGTACCGCAGGCAATTCTGGTATAGCAGTAATATCAATACTACAACGTGATATAAAGTCAGATGTATATTGTTTAATTGTTTGAATATATGACATGTTTAAGCCCTTTTAGGAAAACGTTTACTGGAATCCACCAGTACTTCTTCAGTAACTGAATTTTTAACAGAACGACTTCTGACAACATACTTGGATACATCCAATATTCACTTCTCATGTAGGGATAATATATTCGTTTCTTTATAACATCTATAAGTGTTTGTATGAACTGGGACTCCCAGAGCTAATTTCATGGCCTACTATCCAAGCTTTACAACAATTCCTTTAAAAGAGAATTAATGCAGAGAAATACACTTCCTGACCGTATGTCAATTTCGATCGTACTATATATATATATATATATATATATATATATATATATATATATATATATATATATATATATAAAATAATGGTGCCAACAATAGTTTTTAAAAAGTGCTCAACCGAGTTGGGAGCGTCATCTGTTAAAACTTTGTTTAAAATCTGTTGGTTTAGAGCGCTCAACGTGAGGAGCAGTCAAAATAATGGTGTTACTAACCAACAATAGTTTTTAAAAAAGTGCTCCCTGACGACAACACCAGCAAGAAACAGCGCTATAGGTTTTAACAATTACATTTTAATCAAAGTTTTAACATATATATATATATATATATATATATATTTTGGTTTTGTTCTACTACCCTTTCACTGGCTGTTTTGGGGGGTGCTGTCTGTTGGATTCTTTTTCGAATCCTTGGTGGTGAGAACACCACAGAATTACGGACTGTGATGTCCCATTTTCTTCATCTTCAACTTTTTTTTTTTTTTATTTCAAATCTTTGACAAGTCATTACTATAATGATGGAAGAATTGTTAACCTGCACTTGTTTTCCCCCACTACTTAATTGTTCAGCATCATATTGGTTGGTCAATCAGTGGGCGATTGCCTCTCTTAGGAGATCCAAGTAAAGGTTGTTCTGCACAATTCTTAGCCGCTGACAATGTTGGGTTATTGAACAGCAGAGCTGACCACTCAGACTGTTCCATATCTTTTGATCTCTCTTACATCCTTAAATGGATCCTCAAGCATAGGCTCAAAGATTGTCCCCTACATTTTATACTGTTTGCATAATGTTTTTAGTTTTTCAGCAACTTTTTTTCCTCTCTCCACACTTTCGTTTTGTTTTGTTCTACTACTACTTTCACTGGCTGCTTTGGGGGTACTGTTGGATTCTTTTTTTTTCGAACC
>JADBJO010000155.1:212644-217644 GCA_016801955.1 Conus betulinus
ATAAGTGTATGTGTGTGTGTGTGTGTGTGTGTGTGTGTGTGTGTGTGTGTGTGTGTGTGTGTGTGTGTGTGTGTGCGTGCTGGAATGAGTGTGTGTGTGTGTGTGTGTGTGTGTGTGTGTGTGTGTGTGTGAATGACAGATTCATTTTGCTGGAATGAGTGAAGGAGACAGACAAACAGATAAAGTGTGTGTGTGTGTGTGTGTGTGTGTGTGTGTCTGTGTGTGTGTGTGTGTGTGTGTGTGTGTGTGTGTGTGTGTGTGTTTGAAGTCACATGCGTTCACGCAAGTGTGTGTCGTGTACATTTATGTCTCTCTGTCTCTCTGTCTCTCTCTCTCTCTTTTTCACTTTCTGATTGCCATGTTGTGTAGGGACAAGCCTGCCAAGCATAGCAGGAGGGATGGGCGGACACACGGGCGATAGCAACGGTCCTTCCAACGACAAGCTGGAGCAGTTCCTCAACCACGTCCGCATGAACACGCGCAGTCTGTCCGGCAAAGAGCTGCAGAACATCGTGATCATCCTGGTGAGGCGGCTGGTGGAAGCGGTGTCGGAGATCCGACGCGTGCTGGCCCAGGCCAGCGAACTCCGCAGGGACCTGACCTCCCTGCAGGAGATGTTGCCCAACTACGATCCTTCCGGCCCTGGCGCCCCCACCACCCCCGACCCCTACTACGATACCACCACCTGGTATGATTACGGAGGAGAAGAAGGAGTAGACAGTACTACCATGGCCCTAGAAACTACTTCCATCCCCACGGAGACTACGACGGAAGAATACACGGTTACAACCAGCGCGTGGGAGACGTCCACAGCAACGTCAGAGGCGACGGCCTCAACGACCGTGACGGCACCATCGTCTTCCACCAGTGAGGAGGCCCTGACCACCACAGTGGGGGCCTGACGCGCCTCAGTGAACTGACAAACATCTTCACACACACGCATCTAACCACATGCACAGGCACGCATGGGTAGGCACAAGCAGGTGCATCCACAAACTCTACCCATCACATACACTGTTGACATCACACAAAGACACACAGACACAGATACAGACACACAGACACACACACACACACACACACACACACACACACACACACACACACACACACACACACACACACACGCACACACACACACACACACGCACGCATATATACACACACGCACGCACGTACGCATGCATGCACCCACTGATACCATATATGGATATGTAGATAGATGTTCGAACAAAACAGGTGATAAGGAAGAACATGTGCTAGCACATACTAATTCCTCTGTCATGATGACCAAGTCACACCAAATTAACCAGCCGCCGTGGCGAAGTGGTCAGGGTCGCGGGCTCTTGGCTTGAAGGTCATGGGTTCGATTCCTATCAGAACCATGTATTTGTGGGACTTTTTTCTTGCCTCGACCAGCTCGTACCCAGGGTTGAGCTGGCTTTAGGCTCAGTTAGTGGGTGTTGCTTACATTTCCTGAGCAGCACTGTAGTGTCTGTATCTATCGGGCCTAGACGTAGGGATATTTCATGACAGTAAGCGTAGAGTAAACTCTTTCAAGCAGTCTCAGACCAGAATGGAAATTCGTAGCATCATCTACATCATCCTCATCCTCATTGATCAGCATGAAAAATGTCTCAAATTCTGTGGCCCTTCATGCCTTGTTCACATGGTGACCTCACTTTGGATGTCCTCTGCACGTCTATGCCCTTTGTTCGGTTCGGTCTGGGTCACCGCAGTCGCTGGACGAACGTAGTTGTGCCATCTGGAGGGAGAGCTGACCCACGCTAGCTCCAAAATTACGCAGTTATCATCGGCAGTAGGGGGCTTAGTACGTGGATTCCGCATATGTCGGATCAACAAAGGCACCGCTAAACACCATGGAAGTGACTCGGCAGCAGTGCAGGGCTTTCTCTGGCGGGTTTCCTCCTGTAGGACTTTACATTGATTGCTCTCTGTGGATTGGCGGTGCCGGGGCGGGATGGACCGTGGCCGTGGCCGGGTGGCAGAATGAGCGGCGTGGGCCTCCGGAGTGGCACAGAAGATGAGACAGTCCACAGATGTGTGCCAGAGATTATAGACATCATTTGACAGGTCAGATTCTCACTAAACTGGCACCCCACCTCAACAAAATGAGACAGTCAACAGATGTGCCAGAGATTATAGACATCATTTGACAGATCAGATTCTCACTAAAACTGGCACCGCACCTCATCAAAACGACAACAGGTATATTTGAATAAGATAAATACTAAACAGTAAACAAGTGGGGTAGTCTTTGCTCCCATAAGGAAACCAAACACAGAGTAACTTTTATTCAAGACTGATTATTAAATACTAAAACAAGTTGAACATCTTTTCCTACAGGGACGATTTTATTGATCCAAGCCTTCGCCACAAGGGCTTTTTCAGGATATTTACATTCCTGAAGAAGCCGTTGTGGCCAAAGCTTGGATCAATAGATCAGAGGATTTTGGTCTGCTGACATCTCGAGTGTGGGGAGAAGAAGCGTATGTTGCGGCAGGCCGCAAATATACACTGGTGCCACAGGGTAGAACTAGGTGGCTCCTGTGTGCTGTCAGAGAGATTAATATCTACACTCAGTCTCCACAAGGCAGGACTGGGCGCTCTTGTGTGCTGTCAGAGAGATCTAATGTCTACACTCAGTCTCCACAAGGCAGGACTAGGTGGCTCCTGTGGCTGTCAGAGAGTGGTTTAATATCTACCGTCTAACGCCCACTTCTTCGCCTCTCCCCCACCTGAACTTGACCCCAACTTTTTCTTATCTTAAGTGATGACGGAGGGGTTGCTTGCTTGCTCATTTTCCCCCACTAACTATTTCTTCTGATGCTGATTTACACACACACACACACACACACACACAACACACACACACAGACACACACTCACACGCACGCACACACACACACACACACACACACACACACACACACACACACACACACGCACGCACGCACGCGCGCAGACAGACAGACAGACAGACACACACACACACACACACACACACACACACACACACACACACACACACACACACACTGTGGCAGGGATAAACAAAATAAGGTGACACAGCTCCTTTTGTCTGTGAAAACAACGTTCCAAAGGCTGGCTTCAAAAGGAGGAGGAGGGAATAAGGGCAGAGAGTGTGAGGGAGGGAAGCACATGGCGGGATCAACCAACCGTGGAGAAAGGGTTCTCACAGAGCGCTATGAACAGTTCCGATGAGAACCTGTGCACACCACTACATCGTCTCCTGGCTTAACACTGGCCGCCACTCGTCGGAAGACCCGGCGTATACGTCACATTTCTCCTAGTCACGTTTCGGCCAGTCACGTTTTGCCCAGACACGTTTCGCTTCGCTCAGTCACTTTTGCCCAGTCACGTTTCGCTTCGTCACTTTTCGCTCAGTCAGTGACGTTTCGATCTAC
Organism: Conus betulinus; assembly: GCA_016801955.1. Classification (NCBI taxonomy): domain Eukaryota; kingdom Metazoa; phylum Mollusca; class Gastropoda; order Neogastropoda; family Conidae; genus Conus; species Conus betulinus. Next base: position 216,094 of record JADBJO010000155.1, read on the forward strand.
TCGTGGTTCTCTTGCGTTAACTGCGAGTGTTCTTTCTCCAGCGCTCTACGAATCTCATGTGTAAGATCTCCCTGTAATCGTTTTGCTCAGTTCGCCCAGAAGTATTTGTGGTGTGAGTGTGTGAACACAATACGGCGGTACATGGTAAGGACGGTATCCTTTCTGACCGCTAATGGCATGATCTTTTGGGGGGATTGAAGATCAAGTGAATTTTGAACAGGAAAAATAGTAAATGACAAACCAGGTTGTTTAGTCTGTCTCTTGGTAATCACCACAGTCTTCTTTATGTCAGGTTACAAGATTTATACACATTTGTCACCACCACCACCTTCCCCAGGGAAAGGTGTTCACCTGTTGTCTGGTTCATCATTCGAGTGGAAGGTGTGTGTGTTTGTGTGTGTGTGCGCACGCGCGCGCGCGCGCGCGCGCGCGTGTGTGTGTGTGTGTGTGCACGCACACGCACACGCGCACGCGGAAGAGAGATATAACCAATGATTTGATTCAGGTTCATCGTACCTGGTTTGGGGCTAACCATGACAGATGTGTGGAAAGAGGGACAGACTGGATGGAAAGTGATTGGGTGAAAGGTGACTGGGCGACACGTGACTGGGTGAAGCCTGATTGGGCGAAACGTGACTGGGTGAAGCCAGATTGGGCGAAACGTGATACGTCATGGCCTTCCATCTGGGGTTTTGGATAGAGACACAGCACTTGAAATAAAGCGGTGTTCCCATCGCCATGGACAACAGTAAACGCCGACCCAACTGCGTCTCCACACTGACAGTGACAGGAGTCACATAAAACAGAGGAAAACAAAAAACATTCCAACATGTATGTAGGCCTTCATAATTACATCAATACATTTACCTATAGATACTTATACGCATACAGACACGTACATTCACTCGTCTGCATGCACACGCATGATCGCACGGACAACACACACACACACACACACACACACACACACACACACACACACGCGCGCGCGCGCGCGCGCGCGCGCGCGCGCACACACAACGCACAAGCACATGTGCGCGCGCATACACACACACACACACACACACACACACACACACACACACGTACACGCACGCACACACATTTGTACACACAAGCACACACACACACACATACACACGTACACGCACGCACACACACATTTGTACACACAATCACACACACATACACACGTACACGCACGCACACACACACACACACACACACACACACACACACACACACACACACACACACACACACACACTCATGCTCGGTTTCCTGGGCTGCATTGCGATGTAGCTCGAATCATCATCAGTGTGAAGGGCAAACTCTATATCCGGAATAAAAAATAAAGTGCCAGTAATGCGCATTGTCTGTGCTGGTGATTAGTAGTTGCGCCCTGTCTGTCTGTCTGTCTGTCTGTCTCTGTCTGTCTGTCTGTCTGTCTGTCTTTCTCTCACTCTCTCTGTGACTCTCCCCCTCCCTTTCTCTTTGTCTCTCTCCCTCCCTCCCTCTCTCTCTGTGCGTCTGTGTCTGTGTCTGTCTGTC
>JADBJO010000155.1:220144-222644 GCA_016801955.1 Conus betulinus
GGTGTGGTGTGGTGTGGTGTGTGTGTGTGTGTGTGTGTGTGTGTGTGTGTGTGTGTGTGTGTGTGTGTGTGTGTGTGTGTGTGTGTGTGTGTGTGTGTTCGTGTGTGTGTGTGTGTGTGTGTGTGTGAGCAAGGATCTATTTGTGATAATGGAAAACACAATGCCTCAACAGAAAGTGGTCCCCCAGGGAGTGGTGTATATCTTCACTGTTAGAGCTGATGTTGACATCAGTGAGATGATACCCCCCCTTCTGGGATGCTGTTTTTGGTACTTTCTCGCTAACTGTTTTCTACTGCATGTTATCCATTTGGGGCTTACACACCTTACCTTACCTACACCTACTGACGACCATGTGCCATATAGACCTGATTTTACTTCTACACACTGACACTACGCAGCATCCTGTACTATGCAGATCTGATCTTACTTCTGCACACTGACACATCATCCTGTGCTATGCAGATCTGATCTTACTTCTGCACACTGACACGTCATCCTGTACTGTGCAGATCTGATCTTACTTCTGCACACTGACACGTACACTACACACTTTCCTGTGCCATATAGATCTGATCTTACTTCTACACACTGACATTGCACACTTTCCTGTGCCATATAGATCTGATCTTACTTCTACACACTGACACTACACACTTTCCTGTACCATATAGACCTGATCTGACTTCTACACACTGACATCACACACTTTTTCCTGTGCCATATAGATCTGATCTGACTTCTACACAGTGACATCGCACACTTTCCTGTGCCATATAGATCTGATCTGACTTCTACACAGTGACATTGCACACTTTCCTGTGCCATATAGATCTGATCTGACTTCTACACACTGACATTGCACACTTTCCTGTGCCATATAGATCTGATCTGACTTCTACACACTGACATTGCACACTTTCCTGTGCCATATAGATCTGATCTTACTTCTACACACTGACATTGCACACTTTCCTGTGCCATATAGATCTGATCTTACTCTACACACTGACATTGCACACTTTCTGTGCCATATAGATCTGATCTTACTACTACACTGACATTGCACACTTTCCTGTGCCATATAGATCTGATCTTACTTCTACACACTGACATTGCACACTTTCATGTGCCATACAATTCTGATCTGACTTCCCACACCTCACAGCATACGCCTACAGCTGATGTGCCCACAAAATGGCGAGGTCTGCGAAGGAGCAACTGCAAGAACAAAGTCTTCATTCAGGACCAGAGCTAGAGACTCACTCATGCGCAAGTACCTGAGTTGCAGCAGAGGTCTTCCTGGTCACGTCGGCCATGATGTTTGTCCACGTCTTTGTCTCCCAGTGCGCGCTGTTTCCCTGCCCTTTGCCATGGAACATGAGCGTGCAGAGAGCGTTTGAGTCTGTCTGGTGTCCATACTACCTTTTGATACTGTCTGGTGTCCATAGCACCTTTTGATTCTGTCTGGTGTCCATAACACCTTTTGATTCTGTCTGGTGTCCATACCACCTTTTGATTCTGTCTGGTGTCCATACCGCCTTTTGATTCTGTCTGGTGTCCATACCACCTTTTGATTCTGCCTGGTGTCAATACCACCTTTTGATTGATTCTGTCTGGTGTCCATACCACCTTTTGATTCTGTATGGTGCCCATACCACCTTTTGATTGATTCTGTCTGGTGTCCATAACACACCTTTTGACTCTGTCTGGTGTCCATACCGCCTTTTGATTCTGTCTGGTCCATACCGCCTTTTGATTCTGTCTGGTGTCCATACCGCCTTTTGATTCTGTCTGGTGTCCATACCACCTTTTGATTCTGTCTGGTGTCCATACCGCCTTTTGATTGATTCTGTCTGGTGTCCATACCACCTTTTGATTCTGCCTGGTGTCCCAATACCACCTTTTGATTGATTCTGTCTGGTGTCCATACCACCTTTTGATTCTGTATGGTGCCCATACCACCTTTTGATTGATTCTGTCTGGTGTCCATAGCACCTTTTGATTCTGTCTGGTGTCCATACCACCTTTTGATTGATTCTGTCTGGTGTCCATAGCACCTTTGATTCTGTCTGGTGTCCATACCACCTTTTGATTCTGTCTGGTGTCCATACCGCCTTTTGATTCTGTCTGGTGTCCATACCGCCTTTTGATTCTGTCTGGTGTCCATACCACCTTTTGATTCTGTCTGGTGTCCATACCACCTTTTGATTCTGTCTACCACCTTGATTGTCCATACCACCTTTTGATTCTGTCTGGTGTCCATACCACCTTTTGACCTTTTGATTCTGTCTGGTGTCCATAGCACCTTTTGATTCTGTCTGGTGTCCATACCGCCTTTTGATTCTGTCTGGTGTCCATACCACCTTTTGATTCTGCCTGGTGTCAATACCACCTTTTGATTGGTTCTGTCTGGTGTCCATACCACCTTTTGATTCTGTATGGTGCCCATACCACCTTTTGATTGATTCTGTCTGGTGTCCATACCACCTTTTGATTCTGT
>JADBJO010000155.1:225144-235144 GCA_016801955.1 Conus betulinus
CACACACACACAGAGTACCTGTCTAAAAATAAACTACTTCTACAAACGTAAGTAGTGACGGTACATTCTGATTATAGTCAGCATCACTGGTCAGACCCAAGGGAAGTACCCAGCTGCTGCTGCTGTAGCTTCTGCTGCTACTGCAACTACTACTGCTACTAATTGCTGCTGCTGCTGCTGCTCCTACTACTACTACTGCTGCTTCTGCTGCTGCTGCTACTGCTGCTACTACTACTGCTGCTGCTGCTACTACTATTACTATAGTCAGCGTCGTTGATCAGACCCTAGACAATACCCTACTGTTGCTGCAGCTGCTGTTGCTGAAGCTACTACTGCTACTGCTACTACTACTACTCCTACTACTACTAGGACTACACTAATACTCCTACTACTATTGCTACCGCTGCTACTACTACTATTGCTACCGCTGCTGCTACTACTGCGACTACCTCTGCTGCTGCTACGGCTGCTGCTGTTGTTACTACTACTACTACTGTAGACAGATGTGCTAGATCTCTAATCAACGTGCATAAAAAGTAAGTAATTACCTTTGCTTGTATGTATATGAGCGCACAAGCGTACACACACGCCTGTCAGCCCACGCGCGTGCGAATGTGTGTGCTTGCTTGTGTCCGTGATGAACTTTGATATTTTCTTAGCAGTCAGAAGTGACAGCATAACCAAACTTGACAGAACAGTAAACATTTCGTGAGCTCTCCAGCCATCCCTTATATGAAGATGTCAGTGTATGGTAAAGGTATCAATCTTCTATCAACGTGTTCGCCATTTTCTTTAGATATATTAAAACTGACACTTTTTTTCAAACTTGTGACTGGTCACAATTGCTGATTATCACTTAGTAAAAGGCGTGTTAAATTGTATCTTATGCACATATTAGGAAAACTAGCATATTACATTTCACATGTATCATATCATGTATGCAAAGTTAACCTAGAAGAAACTGAGATGTTCAAGCGAACAAGCTGAATAAAATGTTGCCAAATATAGCTAGACAATACTGCATGCGTGTATTGATCAGGTGATTGAAACCAGTGAATCGGCGTGTATGCAAGGAACTAAATATCATTGTTTTCACAAGAGAGCAGATTTAAAAAAGGTAATTCAAATACATTAGAAATTGTGCGATTATCGTAGAAAACTCCGAATAGATGGACTGCAAACGCACTAAGTTTTGAGACCACACTGCACATGATTTTAAGCTGATGGATAATGAAGTAATAACTAAGATAAGAGAATACGCTATGATATGTATGTGACAAAGGGAGCCAAACGTTTAAAGCCAGTTTGCGTTACGAAAGGCTTAAAGTGTAGGACAATGAAGAACAGGACTGGTGGCCTCACTGCTGTTGCCGTCCATGCTGAGCGCTCGCTGGGGACAGGTCTACACGGGACCTCTTCAGTCATGTCACTGACACTGAATGCACACGGCGGATCACACGGCATCACAATATCCCACTGCCCCCCCCCCCCCCCCCCCACCCCCCCCCCCCCCCCCCCCCCCAGTTCCTTGGCATAAGTCTGCCTGTTGTTACAGTTTCAGATTCATCAAGGAGGCGTCACTGCGTGCGGACTAGTCCACATACACTACACCACATCCGCTAAGTTTTGAGACCACACTGCGCATGATATTAAGCTGATGGATAAAATGAAGTAACAACTATGATGAGAGAATTGAAGAAGGTCTCGTGGCTACGACTTAGCAGATGTCCGACCTAAGCATTAACCCAGTGCGCTGGTCAGACCTTGAGTGCCTACCTAACATTGGTTATCTTTTTTTATGTGTTTGTAGTGAATGGACAAATGTGTGTGTGTATGGATGTGTGGGCACGGGCCCATGTGTGTGCGTGTGCGCATGTGTGTGTGTGTGTGTGTGTGTGTGTGTGTGTGTGTGTGTGTGTGTGTGTGTGTGTGTGTGTGTGTGTGTGTGTGTGTATGTGTGTGTGTGTGTGTGTGTGTGTGTGTGTGTGTGTGTGTGTGTGTGTGTGTGTGTGTGTGTGTGTGTGTGTGTGTGTGTGTGTGTGTGTGTGTGTGTGTGTGTGTGTGTGTGTGTGTGTGTGTTCGCTTTCTCCTTTTCCTTTCTCCTGTAATGCCCGTGTCGTGTAGCAATTCACAGATGAGTCAAAAAGACCAAGTTCATTTTTCGGCACAGGTTTGCTGGAAGCTATGCGTGTGTGGGAGAAAAGGCAGGGTGTGAGGGTGGACAATGTGGAAGATGGAGAGACGACGGGGCCAGTCTGGAAGGCTGGAGCGAGGTGTCACGGCACTGAGAGGTGGGGTGACTGACGACTAGTTGAAGGGAACCATACATTCTCTTCAAGTCATCCATCATGGATCCTACACACGACGCAACACACACAGGGTGGCTTCCTCGAGTGACAGGACCGATGACAGGCGGCGATTCGTGTTCAATGTTTAGTCTCTGTGTTTGACAGCTGGGTCACGACTTGTGGGTCCGCTAACAGTAATAGATGCGAGCTTATGTGATAGGTAAGCTGGGAAAGACAGTGACGGATGGAGGCGGAGTGGCCCTGAAAGTCAACGGGATCAGGCAGCTGGTTTCATGTGTCATCCATGCTGACGTCCCTCGTGGAGCGGCCACTGTGTACAGCCTCGCTCCTCACCAGCCACACACCATCCTTTCTTTCTGACACCCCCCCCCCCCCCCCCCCTCGTCTCCAGCACTTTCTTTCAATCATTTCTTTTTATTTTTGTCATTTTTCCCCTCAGTCCCTCCCTCCCTCCCTTCTTTGTCAATGTCCTCCCATCGAAATCTTTTTCTTCGCTCCTTCTTTCATTTGTTTCTTCTTCCCCACCATTCTTTAATTTTTTAAGCTCTTTTCACACACACACACACACACACACACACACACACACACACACACACACACAGAGACAGAGAGAGAGAGAGAGAGAGAGAGAGACAGAGACAGAGAGAGAGACAGAGAGAGACAGAGAGAGAGAGAACCTACTGAGGGTCCCTATTATTTCAATGCAATTTCTGCAAGTTAAATTTGAGAATAGGCTCTTATTTACATATAAAATTGGGGAAGGGGGGGGGGGGGGGGGGGGGGGGGGAGGGAGGGGGGGGAGAAAAAACGTGACACGCTAAAGACTTTCACAGAATGTCGAGAAAACGTGACACGCTAAAGACTCATTCACAGAATGTAACTGTCAGTTTCATTTGGACAGCTGATTTGTTTTCAGAGCTGGAGGAGTACTTGTGTTTTCTGACCAGGTAGGCTATTCGGCGCAGATCATTCGGGGCTGACGCCTTGGAAGCTTTGACGTTTTCAGAAAACATAACCTACTAACATGCCGAGAACTTTAACCGTGCATTTTATAAACCTGTGCTGTATAAACATATTGTTCAGGTTAGAAGCAGGTGCCGAAATAACAGACTGGATATTGCAAGGTGAAACAATGCCAATACATTTTATTGCTCGCAAAATGGATCAATCTTTGCACATTTTGATTTCACGCCAAAACACAACACTAATCTTGATCCTATGAGCCTAACGACTATCGTGACTTTTGAAAGACGTGGAAAAGATACATTAGATAAATGGAACAAAGATCAATGTTGCGCTGTTACACCTACGCCCTCATTGTTTTCGTCTGTAACGGGTATAATGGTACGCAAAATAACATACCAAGAAAACTGTTGTTTTTAAAGCCCCCCTTCCCCCAACACACACACACACACACACACACACACACACACACACACACACACACACACACACACAGACACACCCACACACGTGTTGTGTTAGAAGCCCCCGTTCCTCCCCTAACACACACACACACACACACACACACACACACACACACACACACACACATGCACACCTACCCCGCATCCCGCCCCCCAGCCCAGCAAAGAACAACATTATAAATGAAAATGGCGTTAGAAGATGTCGGTACATGCTTCTTGAATTCAATACAAACACTAACAAAGTTTAATGCACAGATGCTGTTGCCAAGAAAAGAATAGCATTCAGTTTTTTTTTTTAAGGAATTGTGGACAACTTGTGCTGCCTTTTCCATCAAACTGGTAGACGACATTTTGCTTGTGCTTCTTGATTTTTGATATTCCTCCTTGCATTGTAACTTCTTGGAATCTAAAAGCAATATATACATCTATATGCTAAAGTGTACAGTGTCAACTAAATTTTCGGACTTTCTAAATTTCAGTTATAGGTTTGAAGAATGCAATGACATTTTGAATACAACATAGAAAGCGAACAAGCAAAATACAAAATCACAGTGAGTAGCATTGTCATTAATGGGTTTAGCTGGGGTAAGGGTGGGGGGTGGGGCACTCTTCCATGCACGAAAACTGGTCAGAAATATTCTTTTTGGCGGTAATTCGGTTATCCTGATTAGCGATAATGTGATGGACATAACCTTGCCCCCCCCCCCCCCCCCCCCCCCCCCCCCCCCCCCCCCAAAAAAAAAAAAAAAAAAAGAGGACGGACGAAGACGAAGAAAAAAGAAGAGGATGTAGAGGAAGAGGTGAGGGAGCAAGAGGGAAGCGGAGAAGGAAGCAGGAAATGAAGAAGAAAGCAGATGAGGAAAAAGGGAGGGAAGGAGAAGGGGGGGGGGGGGGGGGGGGGGGAGGCAAAACGCTGACTACCCCTTTCACATTTTTTAATTCAAGTTCAGTCTTTCATATGTGACAGGCAGGTGAAATGTGACGATGCATTTTTTGCAACTACAACACACGTAACAACATCACACTGGCCAATCAACAATCTCATAACATGACAGCAAAATAGTCCTGATAGCGAAGTCACTCACTGCACGACAAGCCTCTGCAACAAACCGTCAGAATGAACCGTGTGCGATAACGTTGTTTCCGGTTTTCAAGCTCACCAAAAGGGGATGTTGTGTTAAAGGAGCAAAAGCAAGCAGAAAATAAACAAAGAAAGAGACACTCACTAGGTTTCAACCAAAGAGAAACTAGCACTTGGACAATGACAAGATGGCGTAGTCTGCTTTGCACTGGCACAGCGTGCTTTTTGTTTGTTTTTTTTTCCCCCCGACATTATTGGCTTAATCTGATTCAGTCTAACTTGACGGGCACGATGCCCTTCGAACAAGCCCCGAGTAATGAGCGAAACGACGACAAACACCTAGCAAAATCAGCATGCAGTGGCCACGGCTGATCTGTGACAGTCAATTATCGTGCTACTATATATTGGCCCTATGCACGGGACGCCATACTCTGTGGCCAACGCAATGTACCCATCTGCTTTGTTCTTTTCTCGTGTGTTCTTAGCAAGCTTCCGGATGTGGCAGCTTCTTGTCGGCAACAGTGAGTCCAGGCACGCCATGAACGAGAGAAAGAAGCCAATTGAAAGCCCCTAATACAAGTAACCCGGACAGAATGTCCACAGGATTTTAATGTCAATCGCCAACTCCCAAACTGGAAAAAAAAAAAAAAAACATGACCCCCCCCCCCCCCCCCAAAAAAAAAAAAAAAAAAAAAAGCGGATTTTAAGGGCCCGACGCGCGTTGTGGGTGTGGGGCCAGCTCTGCTTTGACCAGGTAAGGCGCTGTCAGATTACGGAGGCGGAGATTGTAGAGTCAGTGGAGCCGGAGTCCGCCGCAGTAGTGTCCGCGGCAGTGGTGCCCGCGGCAGTAGTGCCCGCTGCGGTAGTGCCAGACTCTGTCGACCCTCCGGCTGTGGTTCCATCAGCAGTGTGTGCCTGAAGCGGTTGTCCCTTCAGCAGTGGTGCCCGCGGCGGTAGTGGCACCAGCAGTGGTATCGTCTGCTCCACTGGCCGAGGTCGTGCCGGCCGCCGTGGTGTCGCCGCTGGCCGTGGTGATGGGTGCCTGCGTGGTGCCAGCACTGTCACCAGAACTGGTCGTTCCGGAGGTGGTGCCCGCGTCCCCACCGCCTGAGGTGGTTCCCTGGTCACCGCCGGCTGTCGTGGTGGCCTGTCCTCCAGTGGGGGTGGTGCTGCCTTGGTCTGCTGAACTGGGGTGGTGGTGGGGGGGGCGGCTCGGTGGGCGGGCCAGCGGTGGTGACCTGGGAGTTGACAATGGCCTGCAGTCGTTCCACTTCCAGTTGCAAGGCGTTGGCCCGGGACTGCGCCCTGAGAGCGTCCAGCTTCACCTGCACCAGGTTCTGCACCAGGGCGATGACGATGTCACGCACCTGTCCACAACAACCCTAGTCGTCAGCCCTTTGTTTGCTTTGTCGGCAGGGAGCGCAAGAATAGTCAAGATGACACCGTCTATATTACAAAAGTAAAACGATTGATTCAAATTAGCCCCGTTTTCTGCTAAAAATTCAGTTACTGAAGAAATACTGATGGATTCCAGTACAGATTTTCCTAAGAGGTCTAAAACATATATATTCAACCAATTAGAAACTACACATCTGACGTTATGGCCCATTGTAATATTGATATTACTGCTATACCAGAATTGCCTGCGGTACCTCCAATGCGTCCTTGGGCACACCTAAATGCTTCTTTTGATTACAAATCTGAGGTATTCTGTTTATGCTGATCGATGAGAATGAGAATGATGAAAATGATGATAGGCATTTTCATTCTGGTCTGAGACTGCATGACTACTGTACTCTACGCTTACGTTGATAATATATCCCGACGTCAACCAGGCCTGAGAGATACAGACACCTGCAGTGTTGTTCAAGAAACTCGAGCAATACTCTCAAAGACGCATCCATTAAGTGGATGAAACTCGACTGTGTGGTCCCTGTCTTTCCAATTGAGACCATAGCAAACTGAACTCTGAGTAGCAGCCGGTCGGGGCGGACAATGACAGGCGGGAGTCCGCAACGCTAACCACTTGGCCACGGCGGCTGCTATGAACAGAAAAGTTGTCTGGTTTCCCATCTGGTGAGAATATGAACAGAAAAGTTCTCTGGTTTGCTATCTAGACAGGATATGAGTAGAAAATTTGTCTGGTTTCCTATCTACAGAAGACATGAACAGAAAAATTTGTCTGGTTTCCTGTCGACAGAAGACATGAACAGAAAAGTTTCCTATCTACAGAAGACATGAAAAGAAAATCTGGTTTCCTATCTGCGAGAGACAAGAACAGAAAAGTTGACTGGTTTCCAATATACGACAGACATGAAAAGGAAAGTTGTCTAATTTCCTGTCTACAAGAACAGAAACAGAAAAAGTTCTCTGGTTTCCTGTCTACACAAAACATAAACAAAAAAGTTCTCTGGTTTCCTGTCTACATAAAAACATAAACAGAAAAGTTCTCTGATTTCCTGTCTACACAAAACATAAACAGAAAAGTTCTCTGGTTTTCTGTCACAAACGACATGAACAGAAAAGTTATTTCCCTATCTATAGACGACATGAATAGAAAGATTGTGTATTTTCCTATCTAGAGACGACATGAATAGAAAGATTGTTATTTTCCTATCTATAGACGACATGAATAGAAAGATTGTAATTTTCCTATCTAGAGACGACATGAATAGAAAGATTGTTATTTTCATATCTACAGACAACATGAATTGAAAGATTGTTATTTTCCTATCTGCAGACGACATGAGCAGAAAGATTGTTATTTTTTCTATTTGCAGACGACATGAGCAGAAAGATTGTCATTTTTCTATCTGCAGACGACATGAATGGAAGATTTTATTGGTCTGTCCACAGACGACATGAATGGAAGATTGTTATTGGTCTGTCCACAGACGACATGAACAGAAAGATTGTTATTTTCCTATCTGCAGACGACATGAACAGAAAGATTGTTATTTTCCTATCCACAGACGACATGAACAGAGATGCTCTTATTTTCCTCTCTGCAGACGACATGAATGGAAAGTTTGCTGTTGGTCTACCCACGGACGACATGAACAGAGAGGTTGTTATTTTCCTACCCACAGACGACATGAACAGAGAGGTTCTTATTTTCCTCTCTGCAGACGATATGAATGGAAAGTCTGCTGTTGGTCTATCCACAGACGACATGAACAAAGTGTTTGTTATTTTCCTCTCTGCAGACGATATGAATGGAAAGTCTGCTGTTGGTCTATCCACAGACGACATGAACAGAGTGTTTGTTATTTTCCTATCTGCAGACGACGTGAATGGAAAGTTTGCTGTTGGTCTATCCACGGACGACATGAACAGAGTGTTTGTTATTTTCCTATCTGCAGACGACGTGAATGGAAAGTTTGCTGTTGGTCTATCCACGGACGACATGAACAGAGTGGTTGTTATTTTTCCTATCTGCAGACGACGTGAATGGAAAGATTATTGTTGGTCTATCTACAGACGACACGAACAGAAGTTTTCCCCTGTCTCATCCTCCTTGTCATTCCCGTTCATTTCAGCCTCCCGTCCACAGCCACAACCTTGGCACCGGCAGTCTACAGGGAGCAGTCAATATCAAGTCGTCATGAGCCAACCCACCAGAGGAGACACTGAACTACTGCTAAGTCACTAAAGTGGTGTTCAGTGGTGTCTGTTCTGATCCAGCGTACTCAGGACATCACCTACTAAGCTGCTCTATTAATGTACTATGACAATACCAACAGATTGTCAGTTTCATACACCACCTACTAAGCCCCCCCTACTGATGTACAGATGACAATGTTAACAGATTGTCAGTTTTAAACACCACCTACTAAGCCCCCTACTGATGTACACACAATACCAACCACAGATTGTCAGTTTCATACACCACGTACTAAGCCCCCTACTGATGTACAGATGACAATGCCGACAGATTGTCAGTTTCATACATCATCTACTAAGCCCCCCCCCCCCTACTGATGTACAGATGACAATGCCAACAGATTGTCAGTTTCATACACTACCTAATAAGCCCCCCCTACTGATGTACAGATGACCCCAACAGAAGGTTGTCAGTTTCCTACACCACGTACTAAGCCCCCTACTGATGTACAGATGACAATACCAACAGGAGGTTATCAGTTTCATACCTACAGGTGGCATGGACAGAAAAGTTATAAGTCATCTGTATGCAGACAACACAAACAAATAACAATAACAAAACTGTCAGTTATTTTCTTTATCTTCAGTCGACATGAACAGAAGGGTTGTAATTTCCCATCTACAGACGACACGAACAGCGAGGTTGTTAAATTCCTGTCCACAGACAGCACGAAGAAGAAAGGTTATGAGTTTTTCTATATCTACAGATGACATGAACAGAAAGCTTGTTCGTTTCCTTTTTACAACGATAGGAACAGAAACCTTGGTTTCCTAGCTACAGACGATATGAACAGAAAGGTTGTTATTTTTCTTTCTACAGATGACCTGAACAGAAAGGACATTAGTTTCCCATCAAGACAGACACTAACAGAAAAGTTATGTTAGTTTCCTATGCAGAGTAGGTGTTTATAGAAAAACGGTATCATTTTCCTATTTAGAGAAGACAATAGGAGAAAAGTATAGTTATCTTTCTATCTTATCTTAATCCAAACAACTTGTGCAGTCCACTGCAGTCAGCTTACAGAGCTGGACACATCACTGAAACAGTTCTACTTCGTGTCATCAATGCTATTTTGTCTGCTATAAATAAAAACAAAGCGTCCATTCTTCTCCCTCTTGATCTATCGGCAACTTTTGACTCTACTGATCACAGAATTCTCTTGCCCCGTCTTGAAAACATCTTCGGTGTTCGTTCTGTTGCTCTCATCTGGCTTCGTTCCTATTAGGAAGATCGCGGTCTGTTTATGTCTCTGTGAATGGCTTTTCTTAAGCATCTTCTCCCCTTGTTTTTGGTGTGCCACAAGGTTCAGCTTCAGGCCAGTATAGTTTATTCTCTACACAACCTCTCTGTATACTGTAATCCAACAGCATGCCGTCAATCTCCATCTCTTTGCAGACGATACCCAGCTTCATCAGTCATGCAAACCCACTGACATTCCCTCTCTGACAAGCTTTTCAAACATGCACTGCTGACATCAAAACATGGATGACAGAAAACATGCTTAAATTAAATGCTGATG
>JADBJO010000155.1:240144-245144 GCA_016801955.1 Conus betulinus
CCTAAGGCTCTGGGTGGTTGTTTCGCTATATGACTGTGGCTTTTCGCCTGGGTCAGTTTAACAGTCCTAAAGCCTCTCAGTGGTTGTTTCGCTATATGCTGGCTTTTCGCCTCAGTCAGTTTAACAGTCCTAAAGCTCTGGGTGGTTGTTTCGCTATATGTCTGCGGCTTTTCGCCTGGGTCAGTTTAACAATCCCAAAGGCTCTCAGTGGTTGTTCGCTATATGACTGTGGCCTTTTCGCCTGGGTCAGTTTAACAGTCCTAAAGGCTTGAGTGGCTGTTTCGCTATATGACTGTGGCTTTTCGCCTGGGTCAGTTTAACAGTCCTAAAGGCTCTGGGTGGTTGTTTCGCTATATGACTGCGGCTTTTCGCCTGGATCAGTTTAACAGTCCTAAAGGCTCTGGGTGGTTGTTTCGCTATATGACTGTGGCTTTTCGCCTGGGTCAGTTTAACAGTCCTAAAGGCTCTGAGTGGTTGTTTGGCAATGTGCTGGCTTTTCGCCTGGGTCAGTTTAACAGTCCTAAAGGCTCTGGGTGGTTTGTTTCGCTATATGACTGTGGCTTTTCGCCCGGGTCGTCAGTTAACAGTCCTAAAGGCTCTGGGTGGTTGTTTCGCTATATGCTGGCTTTTCGCCTGGGTCAGTTTAACAGTCCTAAAGGCTCTGAGTGGTTGTTGGCTGGGCTACATTTGCCGCAGTTTATGTTATGTCCATGAATGTGAGAGAAAAATTCTCAAGTACAAATAAAGTCAATAAGTACAAGGATGTACTGTCCTACACACACTCAGGCTGCACAAATCTGGACATCTAAAGGCAGAGGCAGACTACAAAGTCATAGACACTGGGACATAAACACAAATACAATTACTTGCAACATTTAACACAACAACAACACAACAACAACAACAACAGCAACAGCAACAGCAACAACAACAACAACAACAACAATACAGACACCTGTAAACACACGTTAAAAAAATTGGTAAATCAATAGTCACTACAGTAAGATTATACACACAACACACACACACACACACACACACACACACACACACACACAGAGAGAGAGAGAGAGAGAGAGAGAGAGAGAGAGAGAGAGAGTAAATTAAGCCCGCGTTCCCTTCTGTTCACTCATGGAAGATAGATGTGATAAGCTTTGATGTATCAGTTCTGCAAATATCTTGGAAACAAAACGGAGAAAATTAACCCAACCGCCTCCCTCCCTCACCCCTTACATATACACACTTAAACATACATACATACACATTTTACATACACACATGTAAACGTGCACACATATGCACGCTTACAAAGACAGCTTGTCATCACGCTGACTGTAAAGGATATTTTCAATGACCAGATTGATGTACCTGTACGTTCAGATGCTGTCGGCGGGGCAATAGATAAGGAAAGATAAAGAAATTAATTCATACAAAGACAACGAGTACATTATAATACAGTCACCCAAGTCAAGTACAACATTGTTGTTGCGAACTGGTTGAAACTGTGACGATTACAATGATGTAACATACATGAGCTCATAGCATTATGGTAATTCTGTTAACGATTTGGCCGCAAGCACTTGCAAAAAAACATACAGACTTGTTCATCTAAATTCCAGACATCTATAAAAAAACAGCAGTTGACACCACAACATCAGAATCCCAGACACTTGCACCCAAAAAATTATCCTAAATCCAAGACACCTCCAGCACCTGAACCAAATACATCCAGAAACGCCAGGGGGGGGGGGGGGGGGGGGGGGGGGGAAAAATAAAAAAAATCCAGATACGTTGAAATGTTTCCCCATTCAATTCATCCTCAAAACAAAACACGCGATTAGAGAATTGCACATTTTCATGGAGATGGAAAAGTTCTAAAAATGGAAAGAAAGTGTGAAAAAAGAGCGGGATGGTGGTCCCACTTGGGAAAAAAAAAAACAGGAGACAGAGAGAGACAGAAAGACAGACCGACACAGAGAGAGAGAGAGAGAGAGAGAGAGAGAGAGAGAGAGAGAGAGAGAGAGAGGAGAGAGAGAGAATTGACAACTGACAATGGTTTAATTGTGTATAGGCCTGTGACCCGTTACAATACCAAAGAAAACAAACCAGTGAAAATATATGTTAATAAATATATACATCTATACATACATTGTCCATTTGATCCTGCTCACATAACTGTGTACGAAAATATATTTTATCTCATTTGTATCGAATTTTCCCTTCGCTTTAAAGCTAGGAAAACAAATTTAGACATTTGAAGTTGGCTATCAATAAATTACCATTAAGAATTCCTGCACATTGCTCATATTTCGACAAATAACTTCCTGGACTATTGATGGAATATTTAATTCTAAGGTCATTATAATATGTACATTCAAATAGGACGTGGAATTCGTCTTCACAGTCTGCGTAACATAGGGGACAAACAGGATGTTCGGCAGGCAAGAAGCGGAGACAGTGACACAGAAATAGTTGAGATTCCCTACCTGAAACGTACTAAGGCAGTTTTTTGAAATTCTATTGTTAATGAATCAACATATTTTTCACGTTCAAAAATATTCTTGAAAGAATAATAAAGATCAAAACGATTGCTTTCAAACATATGTGAGTACCACCGCTGACAGAAAGAAACTAATAAGGCGATCCTTAAAGACCCTGAGAAAAAGTTTCTTGTTCCCGACTTCACCATACATCCAAACATAGCCAAAACCATTTGAACACAGAAGATGCTTTAAATGTGATACCCAGTTTTGAACCCTTATATTTTTTCCTGTAACATATGAAGCATGTTGTATTTTCTAGGGAGTAGGAGGCTGTCTAAGGAGACGAAACCAAAAATTGATGCACCTAGCTGCAGAATTAATATATAATGGGTAACGACCCAATTCGCCATAAACCATTCATTTAGGCGTGAAAGTTGACACATTGAGTATTAATTTACAGGCTTGTAGGTGGAGCTTTTCAATAGATTGGTACGGCTTGTACCCCGATAATTCTGAACCATAGAGAAGTGAAGGAACAACTTGAGCATCAAATAGTTTTAAAGAAAAGTTTGGGAGAAGAGCATCCTATTTTTCTTAGTGTTTTAAGAATCTCGAAGGTGGCTCTCTGGCTCTAGCGACATGATCATAACCAGTAGCGACATCAAAACTCAGTTTAGTTGAGAAAGTAACTCCCAGATATTTATATGAATTGACAACATTTAGTTCATCACTGCCAAAAAAAAACATTGCTCCTTAACACCTAGAAACCCGCCTTTACGAAATACGATAATCTTACTTTTATCTAGACTGACCTTCAAACTTAAATTCAGTGCACAACTGTAGAGAATATTGATATGATTTTGTAGAGCAGCTATCGTAGATGACATAAGGGCTATATCATCCGCGAAAAGCAGGATAAAAAAGTTCAATATCATTAGGAGAAAACTGAACGCCATGTTTCCCTTTATAAAATATGTCATGGGCAAGTTCATTGATGAAAATAGAAAACAGAGTAGGGCAAAGGGAACAACCTTGTTTGATACCTTGCAAGCACTGGAAATAGTCAGTATAGGAGTTACCACATCTGACACCTGATTTAATGAGGAATACATGCTCTTCAAAATGTTCAACATATTACTTTGGACACCATTTCTAAACAGTATGTTAAACAATAATCCATGCTGAACTGTGTCAAATGCTTTATTAAAATCAATGTAGGCAACGTAGAATTTTTTGTTTTGTGACAGATGTTTCTCAATACACGCATAGAGCGTGGAAATATGGTCGATGTTGGAAAAAAGATTTCCTAAAACCTGCTTGAGCATCTGAAGTAACCGACTTGACTTCTAACCATGTAACCAGACGTTTATTTAAAATATAGGTGAAAAGTTTACATAAATTATTGATAAGAGAGATGCCTAGATAATTATTAGTGTTATTTATATCCCCTTTCTTATGTAGTGGGATAATAATGGATTTGGTCCATTCGTCCGGAAAAACACCATCTCTGAATATTTTATTGAGAAAAATGACAAAAAAGGAACAACTGCATCGCCTGCAGCTTTTATAACTTCACTAATGAGACCATCTGGACCAGCTGCCTTCCCACACTTGAGACTTTTGATTGCTTTTATAACCTCCTCAGTAGTAATAACACCGTCTAAGACTGGGTCAGAAACTGCTTGTGGAACCTCGGATGCCAAACATTCCTCAGTCGTAACGACTCCAGTATTTAGTAGGTTATCGAAGTGGTTAAACCATTCAACCTGTGAAATATCATTTACCATCAGCGACCGTTTACGGTATTTGTTAATTTCAGACTGGAAGGTTTGGGAATCGTTAGCAGCCTTTAACAGAGAGTTAATACGCTCAATTCTGAAACTGTGGCTTTTACAATATTTTAATTGGCCAGGCCATAATCCCGTCTTAACTGAAGATAAATTAGTCTATCCTGGGGAAGTCCAGATTTGTTACTGGCAGCTAGTGCTTTTCTAACATTGACTTTGGTTTCCTGACATTCCTTGTCAAACCAGGAATCTGTAACTACCCTAGCTTTAAAGGATTTAGTTTGACGCATGCAGGCACTAGCATTCATCACACACTGTGTAAATTCAGACAATGCTTTGTGTATCAATCAAACTGCTGGCATATTCAACGTTACACGAGAACAAGTGAGTGGCCTTGTTAGCAACAAAAGCATCAATTTTGTCTCTATTCCAGACAGTGAATGTATCATTAGTGTTAGTGGGTGATGGTGGGGACTGTCTGCCTGAAAGTCTAACTTAATAGGCATGTGCACAGATTCAATTCTACAACACACAGAAAAACTTTTGACGTTCGGTAATACATCGTACGAAATGAGAAAATAGTCTATCACACTAGAACCATGGACAGATATAAAGGTGAAGTCTCCACTGTAACAACCGTGGTTGGATCCATTTACAGTACACAAATCAAAACAAGCACACACGTTTAAGAGGTGTTCACCGAAAGCATTGAGTACTGGATCATTTGTTG
>JADBJO010000155.1:250144-252644 GCA_016801955.1 Conus betulinus
GCCTACCCACTGCTGCTTCCCCTGCCTACCCACTGCTGCCCCCTGCCTATCCACTGCTGCTTCCCCTGCCTACCCACTGCTGCCTACCCACTGCTGCCTATCCACTGCTGCTTCCCCTGCCTACCCACTGCTGCCTACCCACTGCTGCCTACCCACTGCTGCTTCCCCTGCCTACCCACTGCTGCTTCCCCTGCCTACCCACTGCTGCTTCCCCTGCCTACCCACTGCTGCTTCCCCTGCCTACCCACTGCTGCTTCCCCTGCCTACCCACTGCTTCCCCTGCCCCCCCTGCTGCTACCCACTGCTGCTTCCCCTGCCTACCCACTGCTGCTTCCCCTGCCTACCCACTGCTGCTTCCCCTGCTGCTACCCCTGCTGCTGCCTACCCACTGCTGCTTCCCCTGCCTATCCACTGCTGCTTCCCCTGCCTACCCACTGCTGCCTACCCACTGCTGCTTCCCCTGCCTACCCACTGCTGCTTCCCCTGCCTACCCACTGCTGCTTCCCCTGCCTACCCACTGCTGCTTCCCCTGCCTACCCACTGCTGCTGTTTCCCCTGTCTACCCACTGCTGCTTCCCCTGCCTACCTACTGCTGCCTGCCTACCCACTGCTGCTTCCCCTGCCTACCCACTGCTGCCTACCACTGCTGCCTACCCACTGCTGCTTCCCCTGCCTACCTACTGCTGCTTCCCCTGCCTACCCACTGCTGCTTCCCCTGCCTACCCACTGCTGCTGCCCCTGCCCCCACTGCTGCTTCCCCTGCCTACCCACTGCTGCTTCCCCTGCCTACCCACTGCTGCTTCCCCTGCCTACCCACTGCTGCTGCTTCCCCTGCCTACCCACTGCTGCTTTCCCCTGCCTACCCACTGCTGCTTCCCTTCCCTGCCTACCTGCTGCTGCTTCCCCTGCCTACCCACTGCTGCTTCCCCTGCCTACCCACTGCTGCCTACCCACTGCTGCTTCCCCTGCCTACCCCTGCTGCTTCCCCTGCCTACCCCTGCTGCCTATCCACACTGCTGCTTCCCCTGCCTACCCACTGCTGCTTCCCCTGCCTGCCCACTGCTGCTTCCCCTGCCTACCCACTGCTGCCTACCACTGCTGCTTCCCCTGCCTACCCACTGCTGCTTTTCCCCTGCCTACCCACTGCTGCTTCCCCTGCCAGCCCACTGCTGCCTACTCACTGCTGCTTCTCCTGCCTACCCACACCCATGGCGGCCCTGACAAAGCTGCAACACCCTGGTCCACACACAGCGACGTTATGTGGCAGGAGGACGCATCAGAGGAGACAGTCCACTACTGCCATGTTACATGGACGCTGTTCAGTGATGCCTGTTCGGACCCACACAGCACACACCACCCACTGAAGCCCCTGATGCTGACCATTATTGCCCAGTCCTGGAGCCGGCAACAGTTCGTTTGGTAGCTACAGTAAACCAGAGTGTGCCGTTTCACTTCAGTTTAGGTCAGCCAACAGTTCCTGTCAGATTCTCTGATGCTATAGCGGCACGTACAGCAGCTGGTCAGAATGACCGTTTGCCTTCACACTGACCTGCCCGATGTTTCTCCTTCTAGGATGACATTGAGGTAATCTTTCCGAGTGTATTTGGAAGACGAGGAGGTGAAGTAGATGCTGCCGTCCTTGGCCACAGCTAAGTCATTGAGGAACCCTCCGATGCGTTTGCCGTTCACCCGCAGCCGTCCGTCCACCAGGATTTGAAAACTGCCTTGTGTATTCACAGGAAAGTGGTCAGCCTAATGTAAAACAAGGAACAATGGAATAGCTCCAAGTAACGGCTCAGCAGACTGTACATTATGCAGTACCAACAAAAATAAGCCAAATATATCTATGTATTAACAGACGCACTTACATGTATGGGTATGCATGAACAGACATATAAATTCTACATGTACGCATTTGGACACACACACACACACACACACACACACACACACACACACACACACACACACACACACACACACACACACACACACACTCACACACACACACACGCGCGCGCGCGCGCGCTCGCGCGTATGCAATTATTATTCAACATTCACCACTAACACTTGCATACACAGAGTGAGATACATGAACAACATGATAATTGATGATGATTGACGGAAAGACCCGGCCAGCCAACCAACCTAGCTAGATAACGTAGCCAGCAACCAGCCAGCTGCGCAGCCAGACAGTCGACAGCCTTACCGTCAGTGGGGTTGAGGGCTATGATGCCGTGGTAGGCGTCAGCCACTATCAGCCATCCTCTGTGTTCCCGCACACCCAGAGGACGTCCACAAGCCCCTTCCCCAGCGTTAGGACGACCTGAAACAGCAGGAGGAGTCTGTCTCTGTGTGTGTGTGTGTGTGTGTGTGTGTGTGTGTGTGTGTGTGTGTGTGTGTGTGTGTGTGTGTGTGTGTGTGTGTGTGTTTTTTTGAGTGTGCGGATGTGTGTTTATGAAAGCCAAGGTGCACAAATACGATGTCGAGCAACTCATAA
>JADBJO010000155.1:257644-262644 GCA_016801955.1 Conus betulinus
ATTTAGATCGTTAACATCCCCCTTTTCATACAATGTAAATACTTTTGCTTTAGGAAAATGACTTTTGATAAACAGAGATTGAAAAGAAAGTTTTAAGATTTTGGGGCTAATGCCGTCGAAGCCACACAAATCTTTGTTTTTTTAGGGATGTTAAGTAAGAATTCACTTCATGAACAGACATAAAAGGAATAGATAGTTTGTTTTTACATCGTTACTTTCAACAATAGTTTGCAAGAATATTAAAATTAGAAGACGTAGATTTGTTATTTTTCATGATCAGTTTATTTCCTATGTCAACAAAATGATCATTGAACACATCAGCTGGAGAATGGGGCATTATTTGAAGTGCGTGGATTTAGTGAGCTGATGGATTTAGTGAGCTGATGAATTGCAGTCAGACAGAAGCTGCATTACTTTCGTTTTGAAATTAAATACCGAAAAAAATGCGTTTAGATCTTCTGATCATATACTTAAACGCATTGCAGGTTGTTTTTTTTTTTCATATTCTTCAAACAAACATTTTTCTTTGAATTGTCTCTTTCGTCCATTGCTTGAAGAATATCTTACATAAGTCACCCCGCAAGAAATTTTGATTTGACGCGTCTCTGAATCAACGGAATATGTTTATAAACAACTTTAAGAAGGTTGAAATCCAAAAGGAAAGAGCGTTATCTGAATGACTAAAACTAAAGATGCTTTCCAAGAGTGCAGAATGAAGACTGAAACACACGCAGATGAAACTTCTTGAACGACCCAAATATCATTAGAACTGGAGATGCTCTAGGTATTTCAAAACCTTTTTGTCCTATGAAGCACAGACAGCATAGTGGTCACTTACACGAAAAGGTGGCACGCAAATTTCTTTAAGTGACGTAATATTAGATTAATAAATGTGATCGACCAGAGCGCTAGATTTAGATGCAATTCTAGTACGAAAGTTAAAATACTGACAGAAAATTGTAGACAGTGATAACATTGTGCCACTGTGTGTGTGACTGAAATAGGTCTATATTAAAATCTTCTTATAAAAGTGTTTCTTTTTTTTTTTTTGAAAGCCAGACTGTATCCATCATTTCACTAAATTTGTCACACCAGCTGGTACTGCTTTTAGGATGTCTGTGCAAAATCCCAATAAGACGCGGTTTTGCTGATTTATGCGGTGATTGGATTTGAAGCAATGAAAGAAGAAGAAGGAAGAGGAGGAGGAGGAGGAGGAAAAAAAGAAGAGAAGAAGAAGAAGAAGAAGACTGACTGATTTCATGAAGAATGACTGATTTCAGAAGATGAAAAGAATATTGATTGAATCTACGAGGAGAAGAAAAAATTAGATTGAATCTACGATGAGAAGAAAATCATGCTTACAATGAGAAGAAAATTATGCTCATATAATTTCAAGGCCATCTTAAAATACTACCAAACTAAAAACAAATATACAAAGAAAAAAAAACTAGGCAAAATTAAAAGAAAAAGTATAACTTGAACAGCGAAATCGGTTTGTGCACATTTGTGTGACTGATGATATGTCTACCTGAACAGACTTTTAATAGGTCTGTTCTCTTCTTTCTTTATTTGATTAGGACAAAACGAGAGAGAGAGAGAGAGAGAGAGAGAGAGAGAGAGAGAGAGGGGGGGAAGGGGAAGGACAGAAGAAGAAGAAGTAGAGGACGAAGAAGACCAAAGATAAAGAAGAGGTAGTAGTAGTAGTAGTAGTAGTAGTAGTAGAAGCGTCTACTACTGACAGAGTGGCCAATCAACACACAGACTGATGGACAAGGAAATAAAAAATCCCAACAGGTTACACACAAGTAAACAGACAAATCAACAGAGAGACATCAGGACACAAACAAACCCCCTCCCCCCACTCCCGAATTAACTATACAGACAGAACAGACAGAAAGACAAACCGATCAACAGGCCGTACAGACAGACAGACACTGTGAGACAGCAAGTGACTAACACACAGACAGAGAGACACTGTGAGACAGCAAGTGACCAACACACAGACAGACAGACACTGTGAGACAGCAAGTGACCAACACACAGACAAAGGACAGTGTGAGACAGCAAGTGACCAACAGATAAATGACATTGTAAAAGAGAAAGTGACCAACACACAGACAAAGGACACTGTGAGACAGCAAGTGACCAACAGACAAAGGACACTGTGAGACAGCAAGTGACCAACAGATAAAGGACATTGTAAAAGAGAAAGTGACCAACACACAGACAAAGGACACTGTGAGACAGCAAGTGACCAACAGATAAAGGACATTGTAAAAGAGAAAGTGACCAACACACAGACAAAGAACACTGTGAGACAGCAAGTGACCAAACAGATAAAGGACATTGTAAAAGAGAAAGTGACCAACACACAGACAAAGGACACTGTGAGAGAGCAAGTGACCAATAGACAAAGGACACTGTGAGACAGCAAGTGACCAACAGATAAAGGACATTGTAAAAGAGAAAGTGATCAACACACAGACAAAGGACACTGTGAGACAGCAAGTGACCAACAGACAAAGGACACTGTGAGACAGCAAGTGACCAACAGATAAAGGACATTGTAAAAGAGAAAGTGACCAACACACAGACAAAGGACACTGTGAGACAGCAAGTGACCAACACACAGACAAAGGACACTGTGAGACAGCAAGTGACCAACAGATAAATGACATTGTAAAAGAGAAAGTGACCAACACACAGACAAAGGACACTGTGAGACAGCAAGTGACCAACAGACAAAGGACATTGTAAAGAGAAAAGTGACCAACACACAGACAAAGGACACTGTGAGACAGCAAGTGACCAACAGATAAAGGACATTGTAAAAGAGAAAGTGACCAACACACAGACAAAGGACACTGTGAGACAGCAAGTGACCAACAGATAAAGGACATTGTAAAAGAGAAAGTGACCAACACACAGACAAAGGACACTGTGAGACAGCAAGTGACCAACACACAGACAAAGGACACTGTGAGACAGCAAGTGACCAACAGATATAAGGGACATTGTAAAAGAGAAAGTGACCAACACACAGACAAAGGACACTGTGAGACAGCAAGTGACCAACAGATAAAGGACATTGTAAAAGAGAAAGTGACCAACACACAGACAAAGGACACTGTGAGACAGCAAGTGACCAACAGGTAAACGACATTGTAAAAGAGAAAGTGACCAACACACAGACAAAGGACACTGTGAGACAGTAAGTGACCAACAGATAAAGGACATTGTAAAAGAGAAAGTGATCAACACACACACAAAGGACACTGTGAGACAGCAAGTGACCAACACACACAGACAAAGGACACTGTGAGACAGCAAGTGACCAACAGATAAATGACATTGTAAAAGAGAAAGTGACCAACACACAGACAAAGGACACTGTGAGACAGTAAGTGACCAACAGATAAAGGACATTGTAAAAGAGAAAGTGACCAACACACAGACAAAGGACACTGTGAGACAGCAAGTGACCAACAGATAAAGGACATTGTAAAAGAGAAAGTGACCAACACACAGACAAAGGACACTGTGAGAGAGCAAGTGACCAATAGACAAAGGACACTGTGAGACAGAAAGTGACCCACAGACAGACAAAAGACACTGTGTGAGAGAGAAAGTGACCAAGAGACAAAGGACACTGTGAGAGAGAAAGTGACCAACAGACAAAGGACACTGTGAGAGAGAGAAAGTGACCAACAGACAACAAAGGACACCCGCGAGAGAGAAAGTGACCAACAGACAAAGGACACCGCGAGAGAGAAAAGTGACCAACAGACAAAGGACACTGTGAGAGAGAAAGTGACCAACACACAGACAGAGGACACTGTGAGAGAGAAAGTGACCCACAGACAAAGGACACTGTGAGAGAGCAAGTGACCAACAGACAGAGGACACCGCGAGAGAGAAAGTGACCAACACACAGACAAAAGACACTGTGAGAGAGAAAGTGACCGACAGACCGTTGCTAAGCACCATGGACTCGGGCCCGCTGACCATGTTGTCGGCAAACTTGACGGCCCGGGCCAGCCACGTTGTTGGGCTGCAGGGCACCCTCCAGTTTGGGCGGCGGAGGCAAGCTGTGGGACACAGACAGACAGACACAGTCAGTACAGAGAAATAACGCACCTCACTCTCTTGTCCTATAGCTGGAGGGGTGCTTACTGTAGGCTGTAGTGTGGGAGTCTGCTCAATATCCAGATTCTTTATTCCATATTCAACTTACTTGCGTTTATCTCATGCCGTTGTTAGAACTGGAAAACGGCACTAACAGCAATTCTGTTTGACTGCGTATCTGTGTGTGTGTGTGTGTGTGTGTGTGTGTGTGTGTGTGTGTGTGTGTGTGTGTGTGTGTGTGTATCTATTGGTTTATCTATCTATCTATCTATCTATCTACCTATCTATCTGGTACATACAGCAGGTGTCCCTCCTACTCTGTGCTCTGTACAATGGTTTGGTACAGTCAGGTATCCTGCCTACTCTGTGCCCTGTTCTGTGGTCTGGTACAGTCAGGTGTCCTGCCTACTCTGTGCCCTGTACTATGGTCTGGGTACAGTCAGGTGTCCTGCCTACTCTGTGCCCTGTACCATGGTCTGGTACAGTCAGGTGTCCTGCCTACTCTGTGCCCTGTACCATGGTCTGGTACAGTCAGGTGTCCTGCCTTCTCTTTGCCCTGTACCATGGTCTAGTAGAATCCGGTGTCCTCTATAGTCTGTGCTCAGTACTATTTGCTGGTACAGACGGTCAGAAATCTTCCTTATCCTGTACCCTGTCCAATGATCTGGTAGAAACAGTCAGGCGAGACTGGAACCCGTGTCAGGCAAACGTATGGCACTTGTGATCGTGAGCAGGAGTTTGCTGAACCGAAGTTTGACGTCTTGAGCTTCTTGTATCAGACTGGGACAATCGAGTTGAACATTTTTTTCTCTCTCTCTCTCTCTCTCTCTCTCTCTCTCTCTCTCTCTCTCTCTCTCTCTCTCTCTCTCTCTCTC
>JADBJO010000155.1:267644-282644 GCA_016801955.1 Conus betulinus
GGTTATCTTTTCCACTAAATGACCACGGTAAATACATAGAAATGCTTCGAGATACAGCAAGGGATCTCAGGTTAGGAACCTGTCGCGACTTCTTGAAGTAATCACAGATTTCTAGAATCTTACAGGAGCTTCACCTGAATGAATAGGAGCCAAAACAAAACAGCCTAATTCTCAGAACAAGTTGATGCCTCTACAAAAGTAGAACTAGTCTATTCAAAGAAATGAATTAAAACAGCAAGGAATAATATAAAGCACTTTCAACTGAATATTTCTCATACGTCTTATAAGTATGAACCACTTCAGGCGCAAATCATTCGTTTTTTCCGTCGCAGAGGTACGCTCGAGTATGTATGTAACCTTATGTTTGAACAAAGCACCGCTAGAGAGAGAGGGCAACTGCACCGACTGTGGCTTTAAAGTACATGCAACTATTTACGCCTCGGCGAATATGGCATAAATATAAGCTGAATACGTAGATGGACCTCTCTGTGTTATGATGAACCATCGTAACATACAGCCCTCAAATCAAAGCACGGTAGCTGATGGTTACAAAAGCGGTAATCTTAAACGTTTATTTGCAGTCAGATGTCAGCATCAATCAATGATTTGACGAGGCATTTTCAGTGTTTCTATAAAACAGTCAGATGACAACACAAGGAAGCTACCTAGCACATTAATACCATCACAGGCAGCATGAAGGGACCTCTCTAACTACACTGTCACAGGACAACATGAAGGGACCTCACTAACTACTACTGTCACATGGCAAAATGAAGGGACCTTTATAACTACACTGACACAGGGCAAAATGAAGGGACCTCTCTAACTACACTGTCACAGGGCAACATGAAGGGACCTCTCTAACTATACTGTCACATGACAACATGAAGGGACCTCTATAACTACACTGTCACAGGGCAAAATGCAGGGGACCTCTCTAACTACATTGTCACAGGGCACATGAAGGGACCTCTCTAACTACACTGTCACATGGCAACATGAAGGGACCTCTCTAACTATACTGTCACATGACAACATGAAGGGACCTTTCTAATTACACTGTCACATGGCAAAATGTAGGGACCTCTCTAACTACACTGTCACAGGGGTAACATGAAGGGACCTCTCTAACTACATTGATACCGTCACATGAAAACGTGAGGGGACCTATCCAATTCTCACCAACACCATCACAAGAGAACGTAAGGGGAGATATCTATGTCGTTTTGATGCCGTCAGAAAACAACACGAGGGTACCTATCTAAAACACATTAATACCATTGGAAGGAACTCACAAGGCTTAAGTGTGAAAACAATCTTTACTACTGGGCAAGAAAGGAACCCAGCCGGCTAAGATGTATCACTGCTTTCTAAATAAACCACCAAACCATATTCCCCAGTGATGGTTGGAACTGTGGTCCCCCGATTTTTAGGTTGCTGTCTCAACTCTTTAGGGGCATCACCTCCACGCCGCTCGTTCCGACACCCTGGTTTTCCCGTCACAGGCCTGCACCAGCAATCCCAAGGACGCAGTCACTGATGTGTTATGAGGTACCCACCAGATGACACAGTCCACTGCTGCTGAGTCACTTGGCTGGTTTCAATGGAGCCTGTTCTGATCCAACATAAGGAGCCCCGACTGGCAACAATCATTACTTAGTCGTGCATTTAGTGTGAGTGAGTGGGAGAACGCAATCACGTCCATCGAACGGCTGTCCCCAGAAGAACTTGCAGATTCTAGCGACCTCCACATGAAGTCACTGAGGCATAGACGCAAAGAGGAATCACAACTGGGATCATTGCAGGAGTAAGACATGACATAATAGAATTTGAGACATCTTTATGCTGTTTGATGAGGATGAGAATGATAATGACGATGCTTGGAGTTGTATTCTGGTCAGAGACTACATGACAGGGCTGCATTCTTCGCTTACATTCATGATATATCCTGTTGTCTGCCAGGCCCGAGAGATACAGACACCTCTCTGTTGGTCAGAACATTAAAGGAACCCTCTCAAAGAAGCATTCTGATGTGGATGAAAACTGGATTGTGTGGCTACAGTCTTCCCATTGGATCCCATTGCAAAGTAAACTCTGGGTTTGGAGCCGGTCGGGGCTGAAAAATGGTCATAAAGAAATAGCTCTGACGGGGACTGCAGCCCTCGACGCTATCCACTGCGCCACGGCAGCTGGCCCTGGTCTCCCTTGACCGGGAAAAAAAACAAGAAAAAGACTTAAATGAAAAGCAAAGAAGCAAGCAAAGCGGTCATGTAATCATAAAAGAACATCAAATGAAAATAGAAGAGAAATGAAAACAAAACAAAAAATAAGAATAATAATTAACAAACACAAAAAATAGAAATAAAAATGAGAATAACAATAATGAAGAGGAAGGAGAGAGTGGGGGGGGTAGGGAGTGAGGTGGGCTGGGGGAACATATGTAAATGTACTACAACGTACAAGATTAGCATGTATGAAAAGAGAGAGAGAGAGAGAGAGAGAGAGAGAGAGAGAGAGAGAGAGAGAGAGAGAGAAAAGAGCGAGAGAGAGAGGAGAGAGCGAGAGAGTGAGAGAGAGAGAGAGAGAGAGAGAGAGAGAGGCACAACATGTAATCATATTTTGTAAGGCATGGAAATACGTAGAAGGTATTAAGCATAGTGAGAAGGGGGGGGGGGGGGAATAAAAGAGAGAGAAAGACGGGATGGAAGGGAGAGGGGGTACAGCATGAAATGTAATAATTTGAAATGGAAATGTACTAAAACGTACAATAATTAGTGGGGGGAGGAGAGAGAGAGAGAGAGAGAGAGAGAGAGAGAGAGAGAGAGAGAGAGAGAGAGAGAGAGAGAAAGAGGAGAGAGAGTGAGAGAGAGAGAGTAAAAAAAAAAGCTCACAAAGCGAGCACAGTAAGAAAAGTCATTCAATACGACAAACAACGGAGTGGATCCAAAATAAAACGACCTACACAATTTTTCTTCAAACGTAGACAGCATGGGACTAGTTAGACCGATTTTGTCGAATGTTAACTTCAGCGCTTTTTATGCGTATAAACTTCTTATCTCATGACAGAGTGAACCATCGTAACTGCGTATTTTTTCTGATTGATATGAGCTTTAGAATTATCATGATGACACACTGAATATCAGAGTTCACTAAACAAGTTTTCTTTTCATTCGTTTAATGTTTATTTATAACACTGACTAGCATGCTATTATGTGTACGGAATATCAAATAGAGCTGAACCTTTCATATTTTGAACGGCTTGATCGACCCTCTCATTTTCTAAACTCCCGCAATGAGAGGGCATACAACTAAAAATAAACAAAATGTCCTTGACGGATAAAAGGTGCGGTACATGATCTGTATTTGTTATCAATTCAAAACCTGTTTCTGAATTTGAAGACTGAATTGCATTGAGTTCAGATTCAAAATCAGCCGCACAATATAGAGCGTAATTTAGTCACATGAGGATGCACATATTGAGATTTTTTTTTCAAAATGATACTGTCACCAGTTTTAAATTAAGTATTATGAAAGTTGCTTCAGTCTCGCTATTATCTATCGCTGAACCATCTGTATATTTCTTAAATGATTCTATTTTTCTTTTTTTTTTTTTTTTCCAAATGAACATAAACAGTTTTTTTTTTCATCAGGTCAACCCTTTTGATCCGCGTCAAATCGGTGAAATCGTCAACTCTTGAAATCGGTGAAATACATGGTTTATAACCATTTCATTTTTTTCTTTACTTTGGAATCTTAAAATCGGTGAAAATACATGGCTTAAGAGAGATTTTATTTTTTCTTTACTTTGGAATCTTGAAATCGGTGAAATACATGGCTGAATATAAACAGGCGTTCCAGGCCCAGGCTGAATACAAACAGGCGTTCGGTGCACTGGCTGAATGTAAACAGGCATTCCGTGCCCTGCTAAAAATAAACAGGCGTTCCGTGCCCTGCTAAAAAATAAACAGGCGTTCCTGCCCTGCTATATAAAAACAGGCGTTCGTGTCCTGCTAAATATAACAGGCGTTCTGTGCCCTGCTAAATATAAACAGGCTTTCCGTGTCCCGCTAAATATAAACAGGCGTTCCGTGCCCCGCTAAATGTAAACAGGCTTTCCGTGCCCTGCTAAATATAAACAGGCGTTCCGTGTCCCGCGAAATATAAGCAGGTGTTCCGTGCCCCGCTAAATATAAACAGGCGTTCCGTGCCCCGCTAAATATAAACAGGCGTTCCGTGCCCTGCTGAATAGAAACAGGCGTTCCGTGCCCCGCTAAAATATATAAGCAGGCTTTCCGTGCCCTGCTATATAAAAACAGGAGTTCCGTGCCCTGCTGAATATAAACAGGCGTTCCAAGCCCTGCTAAATATAAACAGGAGTTCCGTGCCCTGCTAAATGTAAACAGGCATTCCGTGCCCTGCTGTAGATGAACAGGCGTTTCGTGCCCTGCTGAATATAAACAGTGTTCCGTATCCTGTCTAGTGGTTACAGCCATTACGCCAAAAGCCGGCTGATCAGGTAATGCGCATCATTTTCATTTTGTTGACTGTTGTCACACACACACACACACACACACACACACACACACACACACACACACACACACACACACACACACGTCCATCTATCTCTCTCTCTGGCACAGGAACTAGAAAAACAAATGAAGGAAAAAAAAACATATGTAGCCACAACTTGTTTCATTGTGTATTGTGGTTCCCAATGTCCTTTCGTGTGTGTGTGTGTGTGTGTGTGTGTGTGTGTGTGTGTGTGTGTGTGTGTGTGTGTGTGTGTGTGTGTGTGTGTGCTTTCGTTTTTGTGAGTAGAGGGCGAACAGCAAGTAACAAACAGTATATTTTATACACCCCTGGAGAAGCCCAGCCGTTGAACATCTGAGAGCCAAAAATGAAAGCGGAAATTTGTCTCCCTAGTGTTCGTGAAATTCATATGTTTGTCTGTCTGTCTGTCTGTCTGTCTGTATGCGTGTATGTATGTATGTATGCATGTATGCATGTATGTATGTTGAAAATAATTTCATCTTTCCTCTATTGAAAGGATGGTTGGCATAAGATACCCCTTTCATGTCTATACACATTGATATTTTATGTTCCTGTATTCTAAGCATAGAAGTTTTAAGTTGTCGCACTCATTTTGATCAGCCTATGTTTCAGTCAACAAACAAAATACAGTAACTGTAAACATGGTGAACGTTGATTAAAAAATCATAGCAGATATGCTCAACTGCGAGGAGACCGTGGCCAACAGAACCATTTCCGCTAGGGAAACTCTGGTCTGCCTCTCACTGACACGCCCATCGATAGCTCCTTTCTTCAAAGGCCTCAGTCTTGTTACAGAGCAGCTGAATGGCCGAGGAACTCGAGAAAGGATATGATTTAAAGAACACGATTAAAAAGCCACACACTCATTTCACTTTCTGTCCACTTATACTACCTGTGCTCGTTAAATTGTGGATAAAACTTGTGCTGGAAATGGAAGGTGCAAACAAGTTGATGCATTAAAGTAATTGATATGTATGTATGTATGTATGTATGTATGTATGTATGTATGTATGTATGTATGTATGTTTGTATGTATGATTAGGTCTGTATGAAATGCTAACATTAAGTGCAACCTGCCAGTGATTTCAATTTCTCTGGAATCATTGTGACCGTGTCATTAGGTGATAAGTACTTATATGAGGTATCACGCCGGGGAAAAGCAAAATTGGGCTACGAGTGTTCCTCTATCTAAAATGAGACCTGCTGGTTGATGCAAGAATCTTTCCGAGTATGATAGGAGGACATAGTACTCACTACCCAATGGCATACTCAGAATATCAAATCAATTTTCAACGACATATAGGTCTCATTTAAATTTAGTGATATTTTTCTGTGTGCCACTGGCTTCCGATGATCTAATTGAGATTTCGGTAACGAGCTATACGAGACACAATGAATACACCAGACAGACAACTTTGATGCACATTTTCACATGCAGTCCAGAGGCATCTTGAACACGCTGCCCCTCTTGTGAACAGGTTTGACATTTTCCTGAAGATACTGTCTAGAGACCATTCTGGAGCATTCGGTGTATTTCCACGTGGACAACTGTTGAATGCCAGAGTACTTACAGCAGAAGTGCTGTGAGTGGAGGTGATGCAGCGTTTGCACCTTCCATTTCCAGCACCAAGTTTTATCCACAATTTAACGAGCACAGGTAGTGTAAGTGGACAGAAAGTGAAATGAGTGTGTGTGGCTTTTTAATCGTGTTCTTTATATCATATCCTTTCTCGAGTTCCTCGGCCATTCAGCTGCTCTGTAACAAGACTGAGGCCTTTGAAGAAAGGAGCTATCGATGGGCGTGTCAGTGAGAGGCTGACCAGAGGTTTCCCTAGCGGAAATGGTTCTGTTGGCCACTATCTCCTCGCAGTTGAGCATATCTGCTATGATTTTTTAATCAACGTTCACCATGTTTACAGTTACTGTATTTTGTTTGTTGATTGAAACATAGGCTGATCAAAATGAGTGCGACAACTTAAAACTTTTATGCTTAGATTACAGGAACATAAATTATCAATGTGTATAGACATGAAAGGGGTATCTTATGCCAACCACCCTTTCAATAGAGGAAAGATGAGTTTATTTTCAAGGTTCTAAGGAATAGCAGGCATTTAGTAATATCACTGACGTCCCTTCTAATGCGAGGAATGTACTGTGCTGATGAACTGTGCAACTGGCACATATTTCTGTATCAGTGGGTAATACAATAAAACAATGTTGGGATACTAGTTTTTATACAACCTGCGTTTTGTGTAGTCTGACATTCATTTCTGTATTCTGCTTCTCTTCTCGAATAAATTCGTTAGTTTGCTATATCATTCATTTCACTTTCTAGGCAAACGTTGGCGAAAATGGTACCCAACTTGACTGTCTGAATCATCTTTGATGCTGAGTCGGAAAATTAAATAGCAAAAAAACCCAAATCAAGACAAAATATTTGACTGTTATCAGAACATCACAGGCTGACAGAGCAATGTAAACCATACATTGACAGGTATGCAGGTCGTGTGACAATTTAACAGGCACACTAATATTATGACCAGTCTAAACCTGACACACAAACAGGACGCATCATGATTGTGAACCTCAAAATTTAACGCGCATACAAGTCATCCGACAAATCTGAACCCACAATCAACAGGCCCACCGACCGTTTGAAAGATCTGAACCACCACACAGGCTGTCTGACAATTCCAAATCATCATCGGATTAACAGCTACACAGGCTGTCTGACAATTCCAAATCATCAGATAACAGCTACACAGGCTGTCTGACAATTCCAAATCATCAGATTAACAGGCACACAGGCATTTTGACAAATCTGAATAGACACACCAGGTCTTAAATCATTAACACCCCCCCCCGTAAGAAAACAAAAAAAAAAAAAAAAACCTAAACTCAGCATTCATTGATAGGATTGATAAGTTGTTAGAAACTGACCATTGGACTAAAGGGCAGATGGACCCTAAGGTAATTTGCGCAAAACTTTATATATTTAGTGTTTCCTATTGTTCGTTTGCAATTTGAGCCGCACTTTATTTCTGCCTTTGTTAAACATGTATGTCAGTGGATTAAAGTCCAATCTCGTTGCACCATTGACTAACACAACAGCGGACTCGACAGAACTGCCAGTGTTGACAGGTTCCAACTCCTCTGTTACACCAATTATTTAAAGAATATGCATACCATGAAATGAACGTCTTCTATGAAGTCTGGGAGGCAGAAATATGCTTCCCGACTTATCTTATTGTACACGAACCAATCTCAACCGATGGTTGCTAAGGTCCAGGATGGGAGGGGGGGGGGGGGGGGGGGGGGGGGGGGGGGGGAGAGGGGGGGGGGGGGGGGGGAACAGGGACGAGCTTTGGAATCGATGAAAAAAAAATTATGAGTAAATTGTTGTGTTACTTCCATACAAAGAGGGGGAAAGCTTGTTGAATTGAATGATAGAATTAATGGCTACCAGACTAAACAGATCACTCAATTAAAGAATGATAGAAGTTTCGTCGTTATTTCATTTTCTGGAGTGCCAAAGAAATTTCACAAAATAGAAACATAAACTTCAAAGTATTGCAACATTAGAAATTTTTAACGCAGTATGTTCAAGTCGTGTTTTCTTTCTGCTAAATTTCAACGATCGTGCATATAAGGAAGCAACATCGTGACGTTCGTATAACATTGGATGAGAAAGACGACAGAACGATATCAGTGTCCTAGACTTCAACACTGTCCACAATGATGTTCGGAGTGCATCAAGTTTGATTTAGGGCTTTTTCACCGTTATTCGTATTTGGTACTTGAACACGCAGCTCCCTCCATCATAGTCCTGGTTTTCTGCTTCTTTTTTAAGTGTGTGTGTGTGTGTGTGTGTGTGTGTGTGTGTGTGTGTGTGTGTGTGTGTGTGTGTGTGTGTGTGTGTGTGTGCTCTGTTTTTAACTTTTCAAAGTTCTTGTCCAAGTTTGCGAGTCACGGTTACGTCAGATAGTCGTCGAGCTGTGCCGTTAAGATCCTACTGTAAATGGGGGCTTCTGTTCAGTGCTGACTTTTGAAGGCCTGCGTCAGAGACCGACTTCTGATTTTCTTCCCTTCCTCCATCACCAGCAGTGGTTTCTCTTTCATCTAAAGGTAGCTGAAGACAGCAAAGTCCCAGTGGTCAGACAGAGTAAACCAACAGCGGGGACTAGTGAGGATACAGGTTCCTTGCAGTATAGATGTTTGACAATTGTGCCATGTAGACCTTTCAGACACAGGTGTTGCCAGTCCATGAATCGTTCTATTTCACAGAATCCAACAGTTTCCACTCTTGGCAACGTTAAGTGCCAACTGACTAGTTTCCCGTGCCATATCTCACGTGAGTTCTCACCAGCCAATGGCAGACGAGAAATAATGCAGATGCTCATTGTACGTCACTGCTGCTGTCACTTAAAGAATAACATACGGAAAACAAGTAAATGATATTTATTTACCTATAAGAGCATGGATGGGGAGGGGGGTGGGGGGGTGATGTACTGGATGGAGTGCATCATGGGGAGTGCACACAGCAGATCTTCTAGATGGGAAAACCACTAAAAGATCATCAGCAAGAGTGGCATGGAACCAGATGCAGTATCCCCCCCACTCTGGTTCATCAAAACAGTAAATGGACGAATTAGCCGCACCGTGCCATTTGAAAGCAGAATTATTGATTCTAACTGAACTCACAGTGCCATATAAAAGCAGAATTATTGACTCTAATTGAACTCACCATGCCATGTGAGATGTGAAAACAGAATCATTGACTCTAATTGAACTCACCATGCCATGTGAAAACTGAATTGTTGATTCTAATTGAACTCATCGTGCCATAATGAAAGAAGAATTGTTGATTCTAATTGAACTCACCGTGCCATAATGAAAGAAGAATTGTTGACTCTAATTGAACTCACCGTGCCATAATGAAAGAAGAATTGTTGATTCCAATTGAACTCACCGTGCCATAATGAAAGAAGAATTGTTGATTCTAATTGAACTCACCGTGCCATAATGAAAGAAGAACTGTTGATTCTAATTGAACTCACCGTGCCATAATGAAAGAAGAATTGTTGACTCTAATTGAACTCACCGTGCTATAGGAAAGCAAAACTGAGGAAACTCACAAAAACCAACAAACAACAACACAACAACAACACAAAAAAGCGGGAAGTATGCCAGTCTAGCTAGCAGCACGAAAAATCTCTGGCTTCCAAGCTAAAGAAAGTCATTACAGCGGGAAGAGGGAGGGGGGAGGGGCACGGGGAAAGGAGGTTGCAGGCTCATCAGCCTATGATCTCATGAACACAGCTCTTGACTTCACTCAAGAAGAGAACCATAACTCTAAAGACAATAACCGATGCAGCTGAAAGAGTTCTATCTGGATCTGATCAAGGAAGAACAAAAGAGAACTTCATGAGGCTTCAGTTTACGAAACTTTAAACAGCCATGCCATTCGACAAAAAAGTCAATGCCACTGCAACGCCCAACCATCCAGGAGTGTGAGTTCGAATCCTGACAGTACCCAACATATTTCTGCCATTAGAATGTTATTCAGGAGGCATGACCTGGATGCGTCCCGGCCCTAACAGTGTCAGGATCTCAGGGCCAAAGCTCTTGTCTGAGGCATGGTTTTCTCTGAAGACCTTCCGCTGTCAAGTTCTACCTAAGACTTTAATCCTACTTCGATGAGTCTTTACAAACCACGAACAACAAAACTCTCAGTTTTCTTTCAATCGAAAAAAAACAAACAAACAAACAAGCAAAAAAAAAAAAAAAAAAAAAAAAAAAAAAAAAAAAAAAACCACCAGAAACCTAAAACACCTCTGATACTTATCGCATTTTCTTCTCACCCAAGTCTATCCTTTATCTTTTTTTCCACTCGTCCCCTCGATCCCCCCACCCCCACCCCCACCCATACACACACACATATCCCTTGCCCCGAATCCTCTCTCTCTCTCTCTCTCTCTCTCTCTCTCTCTCTCTCTCTCGTTAATGTCTATAAAGAACCATATTCCAGAGACTTCCTTGTTATATTCTCTGAACATATGTCTGCCTATCAAGTATTAGCTTCATGAGTTACTCTTAGAGTCTTCCCAGGAAAAGGAACAAATGACACCCCCCCCCCCACCCACTCACCATCTCACCCTCCCTTCCCAATAAAACGCGGTTGCTTGTTTGTGACCTTTTGAAATACTGATAATTTTCATTATCTATTTTGATTGCTTTTCGACACTGTTATCCATTTTGATTGCTTTTCGACTCTATTACATATTTTGATTGTTTTTTTCGACATTACTATAGGTTGACGTAAAGTTTTTCCTAGCGACCCTAAGGAAACGGACGAAGCATACACCGTGAAATAAGCTGAAGACCCAACAACGCTCTGCGTTTACTCCCTTGTCGTGTCAGGCACACTGCCAGCATCTTCCTGTGTTGACCTGCAAGCAGTGCACAGTCGCTCGAAAGCCGGCGAGGTGACAGATTATCACGGATTATTTTGTTTTGTTTTGTCCCTTCGAATCTTTCCGATCTCCCCCAGTTGTACACTCTTTCCCGACCCTTCCCTTCCTCTGCTGATACTCATCTCCTTCAGATCCCTTGTTTCCATACCAAACACCTTCGGAGAGCGTCCTTTTCTCTCTCCAAGCGCCCTCTGTATGGAACAGCTTCCATTTTGAGTTCCAGTTCTCTTTCCCTTCCATCAAGTCATCCCTGAGAACAACACATTTTATTGACCACAGCGCGCGCGCGCGCGCGCGCGCGCGCGCGCGTGTGTGTGTGTGTGTGTGTGTGTGTGTGCGCGCGCGCGCGCGTGCGCGCGCGTGTGTGTACTAAGCACTTTGTCAGCGTTTACGGCCATTCTTAGATGAGCATCACAAATGTCCATTATTTCTTCAATCCATGGTATCGTGTTGCACTGCATTTATTGTGCTATGATGTACTGCTCTTTCTAACTTCTCCAGCAGATAGCCTGTTCGGAAAACTAGGCGCGCACCGCTACGATATAGCGGCCCTCTCTTCCTTTCATGTGGCGACTGTTGACCTGTCAAAACAAAATGGTTCTCTATACTTCGACGATGGACATCTTTCTCTGTCCGCTGGGCTTGGCTGGTCGCGGTGACTGTATGCTGAATACAGAGCCTTGGGTCGTTGTCTTATCCGGCAGGTTAGCACCCCGACCCACCCGTTCCCTGCTCGGTGAAGACGAGGAGGACAAAACAATACTGTCTGGCTTTCCTCAGGATCCCTTCCTTACTTGTCAGCTAGCAGTGCAGCCCAGCACTTGCATTGTGTATGTAGTTCCTGGCTCATGAAGAGATGCTGCCAGCCATCTTAATTCTCGCTGTACAATTTTCATATGTCATCATTAAGCGTCTTATAAAATACTACACAGTAAGGCGCACACTAGGATGTTTGATGCTTTTATAAGTGAAACCGCTTGATTCTCGGAGAATGCGATACTGTTACTGAAGTTGCAAATATTGGTTTCTTTCGCTGAAATCACCGAAAAACCAGTAGGTTTCAATCTACGTAAAGGGCCTTTAAGTTTGCCATATTGGGGGCAACAATGGAACGGTTCTAGGGCATGCTTTCGACCGCATGTCCTAATTTTACCGAGTGCTGACAGTCTTTTTTTTTTTTTTTTTAAATAATGAATCGATTTTTTGTGTGTTTTTGTACAAAACAAAGAAAGCAAAACAGATGATGGCAATGACAGTTTGTGACAGCAGGCGCCATTAACGCACACGTAAAGTCACAAGGCCAGTCTATGTTAAATTAGACAATCCCAAACATTTCCCCCGAGACAGCTGATTAACATTCCTCCATGACCCCAGGCCAGTCGTCCCTGGCATACATCAGAGTCCCGTTGCCACAGAAGGGAAAAAGGCGAGTGGCTGTCAGACGGAATAAAGCTAAGAGCATTATAGTGTGCCACGAAACGTGACACAGCTTGACGGGTTCATCTGAGCCCTCCACCAGACAGACTGGCTTGTGCTCGGAATTCTGCATCAACGGGAACAACGCAGACAAACAAGCAGAGAAAGGCAAACCAGCAAAAGCATGCAGAGAGATGGTTTACTTGATATTTCTGATTCAGACAAGACTCCAGTCTCAACAATAACAGCTCCCAGTCAGCATAGCGTACTAACATGCCATGTTCTCTGGACAAATAACATTTTCTAAGGAGGTACAGCGTAAACTACACTCAGACACGCATACATCAGAGGAGAGATTTCAATGTCAGAGTTATGCTGTTTAGAAATATCAGTCTTGTTGTCTAGTGTGCTACAGTTTTGAAAAGATACTAAGAATAGGAACACGTCTTGCCTTTCCTTCATTATAGATCTCTGCCTGACAGACGACGAACTCATCTAAAATTCACGTATTATGTCTTAAAGAAGCATTTTTACTCATGTAAGAAATATTATCAAACATGTTTGCTTCTAAAGATCGATAAGAGTTACTGTTTTCTTAAATTTGGAAGCAGAAGTTTACTTCACGGAAGATGTTAAAATGTTGAAAGTGAAATGGAAGTAGAGACTGCAGCTTCTAACTGGAAAGGTTTATATAGATATTCTGCCTTGGACATGCAGGGCCCAAAGGAAATGCCAGAGCAGGTGCACTGGCTTTGTAAGTCCATACATACCAAGTGCATTACAGGTAGACCGACTAGGTGTGATAAGTATCCTAAGGAACTGCCTCAACAAGCAGGATCCCCCCACCCCTCCCCCCTTTGCCATACGCCACATTGCAGGTATCAGCATGAAGAGAAGTAGGCGCACTTCCTGACAAAAACGAAGAGCAAAAATCTTTACTAGTTTAACAAATATCGGCATTATTTGAAGACAAGAGCTACGAAGACCTCTGGAAAATGGGGCAGACCGTACTGGGCCGTCATAATGGCAGATGTAAATGCTGATCACTTGTCAGCTGAGATGACAGGCGCCGTGTCTCTCAGAGTCTCTGCTCTGTTTACCTGTAATGTCGGTGCACTGATGAGTGTATAATGTGGAGTGTCCACACACACTAGTGCGCGCGCGCACGTACTTGAATATATATATATATATATATATATATATATATATATCTCTATGTGTGTGTGTGTGTGTGTGTGTGTGTGTGTGTGTGTGTGTGTGTGTGTGTGTGTGTGTGTGTGTGTGTGTGTGTTGTGTTGTGTTGAGTGTTGTGTGTGAATAGTAAATCTTTTGATGTACTCGCTTTTCGTCAAATCTAAACGCCAATAGACCCTAATACTTAGTCGCAGAGTCAGCAGGAGCGGACGTTCCCCTCACAGTGTGCGACCACGTCAGCCCAAAGGCAGTGCCATGACATGGCCGATACCGTTACCTTGGACAGCTAGTGACGTCACTCCAAAGGCAGTGCCCATGACATGGCCGATACCGTTACCTTGGACAGCTCGTGACAACGTCACTCCAAGGCAGTGCCCATGACATGGCCGATACCGTTACCTTGGACAGCTAGTGACGTCAGCCCAAAGGCGAAGCCCATGACATGGCCGATACCTTGGACAGCTAGTGACGTCAGCCCAAAGGCAGTGCCCATGACATGGCCGATACCTTGGACAGCTAGTGACGTCAGCCCAAAGGCAGTGCCCATGACATGGCCGATACCTTGGACAGCTAGTGACGTCAGCCCAAAGGCCCAAAGTGTGCCCATGACATGGCCGATACCTTGGACAGCTAGTGACGTCAGCCCAAAGGCAGTGCCTATGACATGGCCGATACCTTGGACAGCTAGTGACGTAACTCCAGAGGCAGTGCCCATGACATGGCCGATACCGTTACCTGGACAGCCAGTGACGTCAGCCCAAAGACAGTGCCCATGACATGGCCGATACCGTTACCTTGGACAGCTAGTGACAACGTCAGACCAACGTGCCCAGCCATGGCCGATACCGTTACCTTGGACAGCTAGTGACAACGTCAGCCCAAAGGCAGTGCCCATGACATGGCCGATACCGTTACCTTGGACAGCTAGTGACAACGTCAGCCCAAGGCAGTGCCCATGACATGCCGATACCGTTACCTTGGACAGCTGGTGACAACGGGCATGCACGTGGAGAACAAATCGAAACTGAGGTCACCACGAAGCAGGGAACGAAAGGCCACAAAACTGAAGATCATTTTCTTATGTATTAAAGAACTTGACTATGAGAGGGATGATGCTATGACAGGGCTGTAGTCTACCATTCTTCTCATACTATATTCCAGTATTAACTATGCTTGTGCTCTTCATGAAGGGCACAGACTTCTTCATTAATAATACAGCATGCGTTCTTGCATTATGTGTAAAAGCTGTGAAACCACACACATACAAATAAGACCAAAACCAAGGAAAACATAGGAATCTGGAGGAACACACACACACACACACACACACACACACACACACACACACACACACACACACACA
>JADBJO010000155.1:285144-295144 GCA_016801955.1 Conus betulinus
TGAGAGAGAGAGAGAGAGAGAGAGAGAGAGAGAGAGAGAGAGAGAGGTTCGCCTGTATGAGTTCACCCTATTCTGTAATGCTCCATTTTCCCAGAGTTTATCATCGGATGCACAGAGAACACTGCCATTGTTTCACGCCTCTCTCTCTCTCTCTCTCTCTCTCTCTCTCTCTCTCTCTCTCTCTCTCTCATTAGACCATCCAAGGTTTGCTTGTGTGATTTACTTCAAGCCTTTGTCAAATGGAGACCTGTAGCCAACAGGCCGACTGTCACAGTATGACACTGTCGCTGCCCCTTATTTCCTTGTCAGCTTACACTGAACACACAGACGGGAAACCACCTGGCGGCCACCGTCCCAGTGGAAAGTGACAGACAGCAGTGGTGATCCTATGGTTATCCTTGACCGACCCACTTGGGGGTAACCTAGTTCCTCTGTCAACGTTTTTTTTTTTTTTTTAACCGCAGACAGGGGTGTGCTGCCTGTTTGCCGAGGACGGAATAACCAGAGCTATCTCCTACACAGTCATTGCTGCAACTTGCCACAGGACACCGACAGCTGAACGGCAGAGGTAGCCGCTGACCTGGCACTAACAGTTGGTATGGCTTTACTCTGTATTGTATTGCTTTATATCGTATTGTATTATCTTGCATTATATATATTGTATTATATTGTATTGTAGTGTATCGCATTTTATCGTATTGTAGTGTATTGCATTATATTGTATTGTATTATATTGCATTCTATTGCAGTGTAGTGTATGGCAATGCATTATATTGTATTGCATTGAATTATATCGTATTGTATTGTATTATATTGTCTTGTAGTGTATTACATTATATGGTATTGTATTGCATTATATTACATTATATGGCATTTAGTGTATGGCATTACATTATATTGTATTGCATTGCATTATATCGTATTGTATTGTATTATATTGCATTATATGGCATTGTAGTGTATGACATTGCATTATATTGTATTGTATTATATCGTATTGTATTACATTATATTATATTGTATTATATGCATTGTAGTGTATAGCACTGTATTATATTGTATTGCATTGTATTATATCATATTGTAGTGTATTACATTATATTGTATGGTATTGTATTATATTGCATTATATTGCATTATAGTGTATGGCATTGCATTATATTGTATTGCATTGTATTATATCATATTGTATGGCATTGTATTATAACGTATGGTATTGTATTGCATTATATTGTATTGTAGTGCATTATATCATATGCTATTATATCGAATTATATTGTATTGCATTGAATTATATTTTATCGTAATGAATC
The DNA here is from genome assembly GCA_016801955.1 of Conus betulinus. NCBI lineage: Eukaryota > Metazoa > Mollusca > Gastropoda > Neogastropoda > Conidae > Conus > Conus betulinus. The sequence continues at coordinate 286,458 of JADBJO010000155.1, forward strand.
ATTTCGTATTGTATTGTATTACGTTGCATTGTATTATAGTGTATTGCATTATATTGTATTGTAGTGTATTGCATTGCATTACATTGTATTGTATTATGTTGTTTTGTGTTGCATTATGTTGAATTGAATCGTATTGTAGTGTAGTGTAGTGTAGTGTAGTGTAGTGTAGTAGTAGTGTAGTGTAGTGTAGTGTAGTGTAGTGTAGTGTAGTGTAGACCCTAAGGTCACGACAGATTTCGCTGCTCTCCACTTTGGGAGAGCGCGTGCTGACAATCCAGAAGCAACTTCATTGTCCCCCTTTGTTCTGCCTGCCTGTATTTCCCATGGCCGAATGAACTGGATTGTTTTTGTAGAAACATCTACCGAACACAACTCCTTTGCTGCCATGATTTCTTGAAGTGCAGTAAGTGTTTGCTGTACACGGGACCTCGGATTATCGTCTCCTTCAAATGCTCAGGCCAGCACTTGAGTCTGGTGAAGGGGCAAAAACTCGTCCCGTGTGATACTTATAGCACTGAGTCAGATTTCTCTCGTTTCCGAAGCGATTGCATTTGTCAACAATACCATTTCCCACTGTTGTTGTTGTCTCGTTCGTCATTTCTTCAGATGGATTCCCCAGTCTCCTCGACAAAGGTGGCAGTACGTCGCAGGTTCTCCAATCCTCCGTCATGGATTCCCATTATTCCGTCAACCTTACCTCCAGAGAAATCATCTACCTCTCGCCGCAACTCATGAATGCTCCCTCCTTAGCGAAGAAGGCATGGCTTTGTCAAATGTGAAAAAATAATAAGATAATGTCACGTAATAGTCGCTAAGTCAGCACGTAAAGGAGGCCTTATTGGCCGCCTGGAGTAAGAACTCTTGTGCTGCAGATGCAGTGTCCTGTGTCAGACACCACTTACTACGCGCCTGATCTCCGTGCCACTGAGAACAGAGATATGTGTTGTGGAAACATAGTCAACCAAACAGTCTCCAGGCGCCATCTATCACCTGAGTTCCTGAAACTCATAATGAATCTCCTAAATATCAGTTTACCAGGCTTCTCAAAACTCGCTAGACAAACACAATCCAAGATGTCCCATTGTTTACCCCCACAAGAAGTCTCTTTAAAAACAACAACAACAACAACAACAACAACATCGACAACAATAACAACTCATACTGCGTAGCATCTACAGTGATTCAGTGACATTCTAACTCGCAGAAAATGGCATCCTTTCTCTGCCACAGAAGACATTCATCAAGCATCCCGCATGAAACTGTGGAACGCACCACCATGTGCCTTGGACTGAAATTCCCCCACACCCTCTCCCCACAACTTGGAAGAAACTCTACGCCTTGTCATTATCTTTTACCCCACACAATGTACGCCGTTTTGAAACATTTCATATCCTTTAAGGTGATCCCCAGGTCAGATCAATATGTCCACCTCCCCCCCTCCTCTTCCACTCCCTTGTTGCAGTGAGAGGTGATCTTAGTTAAACCAACCATCTTCTTCTTCTTCGTGCCCAAATTAATTTTCCCTCTGACTCAGCAAGTGGAAATCTTCCCTGTTGTCCTCCAGACTGTAAGACATGTCCACACATCAAGAACTACTAGAACTACCTCCTCCCTCTTCTCAACTCCAATATCTTCCCACCCACCACCTTCAGGTCAGCCCCATCTTTTCCGGTTCATGTTCTCTTCAATGTCTTGTCACCCAGTGCTGTGGAAGCCTTTCTTATTCCACCATGTTTATTTCATTTAGTGCTTATTTTCGAGAAACGTGACGCATGATAACAAACGATTCTTCTGAACAATTTTTCCCAGCAGACTTGCTTAACTGCTGCCATGCACTTCAACCAGAACCACCTCCATGTGCTGGTCGATTGTCTATCCACTTTCTGCGTAGCACGGAACATCCACAGAATCAACGATCATCCCTGGAGAAACCCAACGAATCAGCGGTCACCCCAGGGGAACCCAAAAATCAAACGACCACCGTAGGGGAACCCAAAAATCAATGGTCACCATAGTGAATCCAAAGAATCAACGGTCACCCCAGGGGAACCCCCAAATCAACGGCACCCCACGGGATCCCCCAAATCAACGATCACCCCACGGGAACCCAAACATTAACGGTCACCATAGGGGAACCCAAAATACAACGGTCACCCCGGAGAACCCCAAAATCACCGGTCACCCCAGGAGAACCCAAAGAATCAACGGTCACCCCAGGGGAACCCAAAAATCTACGGTCACTCCAGGGACCCCTAAAGAATCAACGGTCACCCCAGGGGAACCCAAAGAATCAACGGTCACCCCAGGGGAAACACAAAAATCTACGGTCACTCCAGGGGAAACACAAAAATCTACGGTCACCCCAGGGGACCCTAAAGAATCAACGGTCACCCCAGGGGAACCCAAAGAATCAACGGCCACCTCGGAGGAACCTTAAGGAATCAACGCCCCTCCTATCCTACTATCACCTCCCCCCCCCCCCGTCGCCGAGGAAGCCTGGGGAATCAACGGTCATCCTAGGGGAAGTCAAGGAATCAACGATCGTGGTCCTTTTAGGTAGCCTCTTGGTGCTTCAACCCCCACCAGCAAGTCCTCCTTTCATCCCTGTCCCTGTTCCCTTTTCTTTCGCTGTACACTTTCCCGGCTCATACCCACTCTTATTCTTAATGTTACCTATTTCATTATCGTATCTTTTTTTCCTTCCTTGAAACAATGTGGCGTGCACTTCTATGTGTGGAGCTCAGTTGCTCAGTCTAGCTTTTTCCTCTTTGTTTGTCTCCGAATCCGCTTAAGAATTCATTTTTTTTCTCGCCTCCTTTTCCATACTGCCACCAACTCCAGCACCACCTTACTCAGTGCTCCATTCACTGCTCTAGCACCACCTCACTCAGTGCTCCACTCATTGCTGCACTCAGTGCTCTAGCACCACCCACTCAGTGCTCCACTCAGTGCCCCAGCACCACCCACTCAGTGCTCCACTCAGTGCTCCGGCACCACCCCACTCAGTGCTCCAGCACCACCCACTCAGTCCTCTATTCATGCTCCACTCAGTGCTCCAGCACCCATCCCCTCAGTGTTCCACTCAGTGCTCCATTTAGTGCTCCAGCACCACCTACGCAGTGCTCCAGCACCACTCTACTCAGTGTTACAGCACCACTCCACTCAGTGCTCCAACACCACCCCACTCAGCGTTCCAAAACAATCACTCAGTCCTCCAGCACCACCCCACTCAGAGCTCCACTCAGTACTCCAGCACACTCCACTCAGTGCTCCAACACCATTCCACTCAGTGTTTCAAAACGACCCCCACTCAGTCCTCCAGCACCACCCCACTCAGTGCTCCAGCACCACTCACTCAGTCCTCTATTCATGCTCCACTCAGTGCTCCAGCACCATCCCCTCAGTGTTCCACTCAGTGCTCCATTTAGTGCTCCAGCACCACCTACGCAGTGCTCCAGCACCTCTCCACTCAGTGTTACAGCACCACTCCACTCAGTGCTCCAACACCCCCCACTCAGCGTTCCAAAACAATCACTCAGTCCTCCAGCACCACCCCACTCAGTGCTCACTGAGTACTCCAGCACAACTCCACTCAGTGCTCCAACACCATTCCACTCAGTGTTTCAAAACGACCCCACTCAGTCCTCCAGCACCACCCCACTCAGTGCTCCAGCACCACCCACTCAGTCCTCTATTCATGCTCTACTCAGTGCTCCAGCACCATCCCCTCAGTGTTCCACTCAGTGCTCCATTTAGTGCTCCAGCACCACCTACGCAGTGCTCCAGCACCTCTCCACTCAGTGTTACAGCACCACTCCACTCAGTGCTCCAACACCACCCCACTCAGCGTTCCAAAACAACCACACTCTGTCCTCCAGCACCACCCCACTCAGTGCTCCACTCAGTACTCCAGGACAACTCCACTCAGTACTCCAACACCATTCCACTCAGTGTTTCAAAACGACCCCACTCAGTCCTCCAGCACCACCCCACTCAGTGCTCAGCACCACCCCACTCAGTCCTCCAGCACCACCCCACTCAGTGTTCCAGCGCTACTCCACTCAATGCTCCAACACCCCCAACTTAGTGCTTCACCAAGTGCTCCATCACCACCCCCACTCAGTGCTCCAATCAGTCCACTCAGTTCTCTATCCAGAGCTCCAGCACCATCCCACTCAGTGCCCCACTCAGTGCTCCACTCAGTACTCTGGCACCATCCACTCAGTTCTCCATTCAGTGCTCCAGGACCATCCCACTCAGTGCTCCACTCAGTGCTCCAGCACCACCCACTCAGTACTCCAGCGCCACCCCATTCAGTGCTCCAGCACCACCCCACTCAGTGCTCCACTTAGTGTTCCAGCACCACCCCACTCAGTGCTCCAGCACCACCCCACTCAATGCTCCAGCACCACCCCCCTCAGTGCTCCAATCAGTGCTTCAGCACCACTCCACTCAGTGTTTTCAGCACCATCCCACTCTGCAGTCCAGCCACCCCACTCAGTGCCCATTCAGTGCTCCAGCACCACCCCACTCAGTGCTCCACTTAGTGTTCCAGCACCACCCCACTCAGTGCTCCAGCACCACTGCACTCAGTGCTCCTCCGGCACCACCCCCACCCCCTCAATGCTCCAGCACCACCCCACTCAGTGCTCCACTCGGTGCTTCAGCACCACTCCACTCAGTGTTTCAGCACCATCTCACTCAGTGGTCCAGGACCATCCCACTCAGTGCTCCATTCAGTGCTCCAGCACCACTCCACTCAGCACTCCACTCAGTGTTCCACTCAGTGCTCCGCTCAGTGTTCCACTCAGTGCTCCAGCACCACTCCACTCAGTTCTCCAGCATCACCCCATTCAGTGCTCCAGCACCACCCCACTAAGTGCTCTCCAGCACCACCCCACTCAGTGCTCCAGCACCACCTCACTGAGTGCTCCATTCAGTGCTCCAGCACCACCCCACTCAGTGTTCCAACACCAACCTACTCAGTGTTTCACTGTGTTCCAACACCACCCCACTCAGTGCTCCAGCACCTCCCACACAGTGCACCAGCACCACCCCACTCAGTGCTCCAGCACCACTCCACCCAGTGCTCCAGCACCACTCCACTCCACTCAGTTCTCTATTCAGTGCTCCAGCACCATCCCACTCAGTGCCCCACTCAGTGCTCCACTCAGTACTCTGGCACCACTCCACTCAGTTCTCCACCCCACTGAGAGCTCCAGGACCATCCCACTCGGTGCCTGAAACTGTTGGCCTTCTCCTGCACCACAGTGTCTTCCAGCACAGTGAACAGTGAACTGTCATCACTGACGTCCTGTGGACTGTCTCTGACCCGTCAGTCACAAGAACGCAGCACTAGGACGGGCTCAGCTTGAAACCTTCCCACATTTGTGCACCACGCTTCTGCCCCTGTCGGCTGTCGACTTTACAGTCTCACATGCCCATGAGCACATTTCCCTTTTTCCCAAATCGGTATCTATGTACAGTCTACGTAATATAAATCAGAACTTTTTCATTGCAGGACAGGCTTGTGAACACTCTTACATCAACTACGTTACCGTTTACTCGTGAGACTTGGCCAGAATCATGTGTTGTCCATATTATGACGTCCTGCTGTTATTTAGCCGCTGACCATACAACTTTGGGCTTCCTAACACACGCGTGTTTCAGACGGAAGTCAACATGGTGCTGACAAATAAAGCACAGTCTGGTGCCACGTCTACCAGCAGTCAAGGAGGACTCCTGCTGACACCCACAATGACGCACAGTGCCATCCCTTGGTAAACGTCCTCGCCGGGCATGACGTTGAATGCAGTTTGTCGGGTTTGCAGGAAATTGTGTTCTTTTCTTGTTTTCTGACTTTCTACATGTTAGAATTTCTTTAGGCAAATCCCTATTTTAACAGATATCCAGAAAATATTGGAATGTGTGTGTGTGTGTGTGTGTGTGTGTGTGTGTGTGTGTGTGTGTGTGCGTGCGTGCGTGCGTGCGTGCGTGCGTGCGTGCGTGCGTGTGTGTGTGTGTGTGTGTGTGTGTGTGTGTGTGTGTGTGTGTGTGTGTGCGTGCGCTCGCGCGTGCGCGTGTATGTGTGTGTATGGGTGTGTGAGTAAGTGTGCGTGTGTGTGTGTTGTGTGTGTGTGTGTGTGTGTGTGTGTGTGTGTGTGTGTGTGTGTGTGTGTGTGTGTGTGTGTGTGTGTGAGCGTGCGTGTATGTTTGTATGTGTGTCTGTACATGCTTTGGGAGCGTTCATGCGTACAAGTGTGCGTGCGGGAGTGGATGTGTGTGTGTGTGTGTGTGTGTGTGTGTGTGTGTGTGTGTGTGTGTGTGCGTGCGTGCGTGCGTGCGTGCGTGCGTGCGTGCGTGCGTGCGTGTGTGTGTGTGTGTGTGTGTGTGTGTGTGTGTGTGTGTGTGTGTGTGTGTGTGTGTGTGTGTGTGTGTGTGCGCGCGCGTGCATGAGCTTACTTTTGAATGTATATGCATGTATGTGTGTGTGTGTGTGTGTGTGCGCGCGCGCCTGTGTGTGTGTGTGTGTGTGTGTGTGTGTGTGTGTGTGTGTGTGTGTGTGTGTGTGTGTGTGTGTGTGTGTTTTCTTCAAGTTCCTTTTCTTCTATCCCGTAAAACTCTTAAAAATGTCTTTGGATTCCTTTGTAGCTAATTTTCATCTGTGTTTATGATTTCCGGCAGCATCGCGATGTTGGACACCTGCAGCACCCAGACAGGGACGGGCCTCGCCTTTTCCGTCTACAGAAAGCCGACCCACACAGACCAGTATTTGCAATTTGACAGTCACCAGCCACTGGAACACAAGCTGGGAGTTATTTACACCCACACCCACCGAGCAAAGACCATCTGCTCCACCGACGCCGCTAGGGAAGAAGAGGTGCAGCACATCAAGAAAGTGTTAAAATATATCGGTATACCAGAAGTGGGCCTGGGATATCCTGGGGGGGGGGGGGGGGGGGTGGGGGGGGGCGTGCGTGGGGGGGGAGGGGGGTGCAAGAAAAGCATACCCCATCCCCTCCACTGAACGTCAATCCCCTTCGAGAGGGGGCACGTCTCCATGCCATACGTCAGCGGCGTCACTGAAGCTCTCAGCAGGAAGATCTGAAAGTTGGGAGTCAGTGTCCACGCCAAGCCCCCAACACACTATCAGAAGCCAGTTAGTCCACCCCAAGGACAAAAAAGACAAATTGGACAAATCAGGGGTGATATACAAGATAGACTGCCAGGACTGTGACCATAGTTACATTGGTGAAACTGAGCGCAATCTGCACAAGAGACTAAAGGAACACAAAGATGAGTCCTCTCCAGTGGGTGAACATCTGACCCACGCCCAACATCAATTGAAAAGGACAACGTGCAAGTGCTCGACAGAGAAGCAAGATGGTTCCAGAGGGGAGTAAAGGAGGCAGTCCACATCGCCGCCAGGAACCCCACCCTTAACCGCGACCGGGCCGAATCAACCTGCCATCGCGATATCGGTGTACTCCTCACTCATTCAGTCGCATTGTCGTGAGTTCGCTCACGGCGGTGCGCACTGAATCCAGTTCTCAACCCAGCAGTTGCGCTGAAGAAGTAGCCATTATAGATTTAAATTCTGTTGCCACTTTTTTCTTTACGCCTGCTTGGTATTCATTCTTGGAATCAGTAATATCGCTGTTGTCCTTATCAAATGAAAGATAAAGAATGAAGTTCCAGTTAAAATTTCAGACACTACAGCTTTACACTCGTGTAGCAGGGCAACTCCTGTATAGCCAGCATGGAACCACAAAAAATGCATTCTAAACAGCATGTGCTGCAAAATTAATGCAAACCCAACACAAAATGAGACCGCACAGTAACAAAACACAATCAAGTAGAAAAACCTACCAGCAAGTCTAAAAATGTTTTAATCATATGTTTTCCTATTTATTCTTGTCATTCATTAGGTTTAGATTTTAGTGTTATTGTGTTTCTAGCCTAGCCGACAGAATAGGGCTTTTTCAGGCCTGTTGTCAGTCAAAGAATAGAAACGATTTCCTGCAAAGACAACATTTTACAGGGTTTTTTCTACGGGATTTATTAACCTCATATTAATCACCATGCCATTAAGCTAATTACAGCTTAGGCTGACGACAGCAGGCCGTTCTGAGGGCCACAGGGATTCTGCCTGATTCATGGCACCACATTGAAAAATAGACAAAAAATGATAATGAAAATAACAGTGCCACAAGAATACACACATACGTCATTCGGACCAACCAACAGGCAGAATGGACAGCTAGATTCCACTCCAGACAGCGTGTACAGGCTTACTGTCTAGTGGCCAGATTACAACGAAAAAAACTGGTATGTGATACGTTCTGCCAGAAGAAAAAAATGCTCAGGGATTTTCTGGCCAAGTGTCCTGAAGGAGGGGCATGAAAGAGCTAGCGACCGCCCTTAGAGATAAGCTGAGGACCAGTGTCATGGTGAGAGCGATATACAACTCGGTGTAACACCTCCTCACTATGTTATATCACAGCGCAACACAACACTAACGACCCGACATATGCAAGCTGCCAAGACAGACCAGCGCAATTACAATTAAAACCAAACATGTTATGAACAAAACTGACAAATGTCTCCTATCCACCCGCTTTGGCCCCCGTATATCTGCTTTCCCCCAAACTTTCACAAGAAAAAAAAAGGAAAAGACAGGACAGGAC
>JADBJO010000155.1:300144-310144 GCA_016801955.1 Conus betulinus
GGGCTGCGGCGGGACCGGCCGGGCTGTGGCTGTGGACGGGGTGTCGGAATGAGCGGCGTGGGTGCACTGCCTCTGAGGTGGCGCAGAAGTTGGGACAGCAAAAAAAAAAAAAAAAAAAAAAAAAAACAAAAAAAACACAGTTGTTAAACAAATGTGAAACACTATAATCTTCAAGCCTAGATGTGACCAAGTCGAATACACTGAACCCAACATAAAGATTTCCTTTCGCCTCCTCCGTTCTCTCCCAGGTGTCCGAGCGTTCCCCGAAAGCCCTCCTCGGAACGAAAAACGAAAACATCCAAGAATGACTGAAGGAACGAGCGCACATGGAACAAAAGGATTAATAAGTTTTGTGTACTACAATTACAAGTAGTCTCCCCCAGAAACGCCATCCCTACGACGAAAAAGAAATGATGATGAAACATTTGGGGAGGGGGGGAGGGGGGTTGGGAGGATGCAGCTGCATTGAGGACGTGAGGAAGGACCGGCAGCGAGACCACAAGTATCCGTGAGTGAGAGTGTGTGTGCGTGCGTGCGTGCGCGTGCGTAGGTGCATGCGTACGTACGTCGTGCGTGCTTGTATGTCTGTGTGTGTGTGTGTGTGTGTGTGTGTGTGTGTGAGAGAGAGAGAGAGAGAGAGAGAGAGAGAGAGAGAGAGTGTGTGTGTGTACGCGTGCCTTTGTGCGTGTGTGTGTGTGTGTGCGTGCATGTGCATGCGCGTACCAATCTGCAAGCCAACGAAATCATGCGTCAATCGTCAAAAGCATATACAAGTTAATAAATCCTATCCGCAAATATACACAGTTCTAGAAAGAATAAACATAGATCATCCCATCTCCCGAAAGGAAATGAAATAAGTCAATAAATGAAAGAATGAATAAAATAATAAACTGAAACGGAAAGAGGACCTAAAAGTGATTATAAATAACTATATAAGAGAGACGCCAGCTGCTGCTGATGAACCGACGCAGGCCAAAAGAGAAAAAGAAGGCAGAGAAAAAGGACAGCATGCGCCGGAGAAGGCGGAGGGGGGAAGGGGCGAGACCTGTGAACGGGGTCGGAAGAAGCTGGAGATGAGGGTGAGGTATAAACTAGCTCCTTACGTTGAATTCTTTTTCAAAGATTGATTGCAAGAGAAAGCAGACCGTGTCTTTAAAAAATACTTATTGACATTTTTCCAATTAATAGAATGAGGTTTATGTATACATATTTTCCACGTGAGTAGAATGAACTGTTCACACCAAACAGAACATCAGTGACTGACAACATTAGCTTAATATTTGTGTCTACATAATTCTTTTGTTCGATGAAATTCAAAAAATTCTTTACAACTGGACAATTATAGAAAAATGTTCAATAAAATCCACCTTACCAACACAATATGAACGTAGATTATTTTCTCGTGTTTTCATTGTTTTTTTTTCAATATTATATTTGTAGGGTAAATATTATGTAACACTTTCCAGTGAAGGACACAAGTCTTACTTCTTTAGTGATTTATTTAGCCCTAGACCAGACCTGTTTGTCTAGGATGTAACCAAATTTCCTTACCCAGAAATAATGGGCCGTTGGTAAATTTGTTACGTTGTCTTTGGCTAACATTTTCCTGATGTTCTTTGGCTTTGTATTGAAATGTTTTGCATCACAATCCTGTCGGCTTGTGCATGGATCTCCTCTCTCTATCCATTGGATCCACTCTTTGGGAATAGGGTTAATAAGGGCATTATATTCAAAAATAATGTTAGCCTTGCTTCGTCCAAATATTCTGTACTTCCTCAAGAGACAGAAATCTATGTTCATTCTGATGGATTATATCTTTCATCTGTTCAATTCCTGCATTGTGCCAGTTTGGAAAGAATATTACTTATTTTTGTATTTAATGAGAGAGTTGTTGAAGAGAAGCTGTGACTGGAAATTACCACTGTTTATTTCACTTCGTTTACTTATAGTTTTGTTGTCTAGATAACATGCAAATATGTCTTTCCAGAAATCATTTTCAATTCTATCAACACCCTGCGTATATCCTTTGTCCTTTGTGTTTACATTGAAAAATTAACCACATTTGCCAGTTTGTTCAAATGCCACAATGGGATCAACCTCCAGTTTTCATTTTCTTTGGCGTTATATAATTTACTCATCCATTGTAAGTTTAGAAGCTTCTGGAACTGAAGCATGTTGATCATGTTCAGACCACCTTCGTCTACGTTTGATTCCATTACTTTCCTCTTCGCTTTCTCGAATGTTTTCCTGTTACTGAATTTTTTCTGCCATACAAATCAGTATAACGTGGTATTAATTTTACGCAGCACTGCGTCTGGAAGACCAACAGCATTACATAAACAAACTGACTTATCAGAAACGTTTTATAACAGTCACTTTACCTTGAATGGAGAGGTCTCTCCTTTTCCAGTTGGTTATTATACTATTCATATTATCGATTCTTTCGTTCCAGTTTTCATTAATGTTCTTTGCCAACTTGTTGGTGACAAAATAAATTCCCAGAACTTTCATTCTGTTTACTGTTGTGAATGGAAGACCTGGGTCTTTTTTCATAGGGTCCCATTGGCAGAGCTTTTGTTTTCTGAACATTCAATATTAAACCAGAAGACTTTTCAAAGGAAAACAAGATTTCTAATGATTTAAACATATCATGTCGCTCTTTGATAAACAATGTATCATCTGCCATTTGTTTTATCTTTACACTAGAATTTCCGTTCCCAGAAGGTAAAGAAACTTTGATGCCTGCAATTGAACTATTTCGAATCTTAATGGCTAGTAACTCGTCAGATAGCACAAAGGCTAATGCTGAAAAAGGGCAACCTTGTCTTGTTCTGCAGTTCACATCAAAAGGCTCGGAAATCCAGCTTCCGTGATTTACAGAGGTTATGTTTCCGTTTGTCAAAATAGATAACCACTTTCAAAATCTGGCCCGAAACCAAAAATGTCAAACACTTTCAGCAGAAAACTCTGCTTACATAATCAATAGCGAGCAAAAAGCCGGCTCTGTTAGTTTTATTTAGGTAATTGATTACGTCATCAGTCGATCTTATGATTGTTGCGATGTTTTCTACCTTTGATGTATCCTACCTGATCTTCATTTACTAGGGTAGTGATGACTCGTCCAAGTCTTAATAATTGGCTAATAATTTGTAATCACTGTTAATTAACGTGATTGGTCTCCAGTTGTTTAATTTGTCTCTATCTAAATCTTTTCCCTTATGTAGCAGAATTATTACACCATATCTTGAGAATGTAATAGTTTGCCAGCATGAAAAGCTTCTATGAACGACTGAGTATCTTGGGAAAAAAAATGGTTAAATCTCCAGTATCATGGACCTCTTTCAAAATTACCGTTGCTCAGTTTCCGTTATAAGAGCTTTCTGATCTGAATGCACAACCGTCGTGAGTTCACACTAAACACAAGGGTAGCATTTCCTCTGACACAAAACAGTAATCCAAACGCCGAGCAATGAAAGGGTTTTTCTTATCCAGGAGAAATCTTTTTCTTCATAATGAAAAACTCTCCAGATGTCTGTCAGATTCAAATTTGTTACTGCATTATTTAACTCTCTTTTACTTCTGACTCGTGATGACATTGACCCGTAATGATATCAAGACTGTTCTTCATAACACAATTAAAATCACCAAGAAACAACAGGTTTTCTCGCTATATTCAGCACACGTCTCCTGTAATTTTGTCATGAAAACTGATTTATCTTTCATATTATTTGGAGCATAGATATTTGCCAATTTAAAGTCATGTAGTTCACTTTTGACTGACACAACCAAGATTCTCTCTAGAGCCAGTTCAACATCTACGTTACCATCAAAATCTTTTGATATTAGAATAATCTCTCCTTGACTCCTTTTCGTACCCTCGCCGTAAAATACCCCCCCCCCCCCCCCCCCCCCCACTGTTTTCCCATAGCAACGCATCATTCTCGGTTACATGGGCTTCTTGTAATCAGGCAATATCAATTCTATTACTTTCAAATAACGAAAGGTGCCACCTAAGAAGCAAAAAGAAACAGCAAAACAATGTTTTTGCTCTTTCATGATTTTGCTTTTGCTTCTTAGGTGGCACCTTTGGGGTTTTTTTTTTTTTTCAGTTCAGTTCAGTGGTTTATTTAACGTCTGTTCACCATTGATGGTATTAGACAAAAAAATAATCTAAAACGTCATTACTATCTAACAATGCTTAACCTCAAAAAAAAAAAACCGCATCAAAGCAACTTGACAATTTTAGATTGGCAATTTAAAAAAAACTCAACAAACATATTATGGTATTGCACACCAGCCTTGGAGGGGGGGGGGGGGGGGGGGGGGAATAGCATTCTGCTTAAAACCGAAAAGGCACAGGAGGTAAGTTACCGCTTTCCGAGGTCACAGAGGAGAAACAATTATGTTTTGAAATACCGGTATCTGACCAGGAGTTATGATATATGTTCGTGAGTGTCCTCCCATTTGGAGATTGTTTCCCCCTTGGAGACTATAAGCTTGCTGAAGGCTCATTTTTAGAAGCATTTATTATTCTCCCATTCACCCACTCAAGCACATACTGTTAGTTAGGCAGAATTATCTACCACTGCAGATATGAATGCTTTATCTCCTCTTATTTCTTCAATCTAAGGCATAAGAGCAAGCTTTGTTTATAATTGAATATTTCTTGCAGCCATTGCAACACCAAGCTGCTCTGTAAGTAGCTGGAATGGTGCTCGGTTACTTATCCTTGGAATTTTTAAGTTTCAGCGAACATGCAACCCTTCAAATTTCTGTTTCAAACAGAACCATCAAATAACAAGCTAGTTCAGTAACTCTTGCTCCCATGATGAGATAATTACAGGCCCATAACTCCGGATGAATGCTTCTCACCACACCAAGTCGCCTAGCTCCAGTGTCAACACAGGGTACACAGAACAAACAAGACAACTCCCTCCCCCTCCCTCCCAACTCGGTAATGACGTTCCACGCTTGCCGAAATATCCAGCACTTGACACATGTACACAGCAGCGACTACTATTACTGCTTCTGCTGCTGCTGCTGCTGCTGCTACTACTACTACTTTTTACCGGCTGCAGTGGCGCAAAGGTTAGTCACGAATTGTAAACCGGGAGTTTGTGGGTTTGATACCCGTTAGAGTTACTTATTTTGTGGGGTTTTTTTTTTTGCCTCAACCGGAGGGGGAGTTTGTTATTAGGTCGAAACGGGAAAATTGGAACCACACAGAATTTCTTCCATTAATAAATGGCTGCCGATCGGTTGCTTGAGTATCGCACTCAGCCTATACTGATCTCATACAAACGTCGCATTCTTTTCTAGAAGGTTATGCTGGAAACAAAAAACATACAAGCAAACAAAAGGGATGCAGGAAGTTCTTCTTCCTCCATCCGGTCAGCAACAAAGCAGAACAATTCAACAAGAGAACGTGAGGTCTGTATCATGACCTGTCAGACGGCGGAGAATCGCTGGAGTTACAGGCGTATAAAAGCAAAAATACTTCGTTTCATCAGTGTCAGCTCCTTGATGGTGACTGCACTAAACGACACTGTCTCCGTTGTCCTTGATGAAAACAACATCATCAATCTCGGTGGCAACAGTGCAGCTTCTTGAATGAGAAGAGGGCGAGAGGGGACGAGCAGAGAAGGTGGAAGGGAAGAAGGCGCGGACGCCGACAGGGGAAAGGGATGAAGTAGTTTGTCTAATTATCATTTTTACATCCAATCCGCCGAGATCCGTTTAATGAAAACAGGATCCTTTCAAGATTTTCCAGGACCTCTAGGACCTAAAATTAAACAAAAACAAACACACAAAACCAAGCAGGAAGACTGTGAAAGGCCTGTGCAGGTCAGGATATTGTGGTCTGTCGTGTATGTCTGTATGCCTGTTTGTTTGGGTTTTTTTTTTTTTTTTAATAAACATTTGCATTAGCTTTCTACAATGTTTTACAGTGGAGAAAAAAAAGACAAATAAAAGGAGGAACAAACATATACAAACAAACATCTCATCCCTACCAACCCTTCCACGCACAAACATTCACCCACTTCCTCCACCCCAATCCACACCCTCTCTCCCCTCCTCCAATCCTCCAGTATAGCTGTTGATATGTTGTACAGGCTTTGCTTATACATGTAATTATCCTTTTGCATGGATACAGTCTGGTGTATAATAAGGTATCATCCAAGAAGACATGCATATCACAATTATATCAAAGTATGTGCATGTCCGGGGAGTATATAGCATACGTGAGCAGACAAATAAATGCAAATATACACGAGGGCGGAAGAGACGGACAAAACATTATGTTCAACAGGATGGATTGAATCTTAACGAGCTGAGATACTACAAAGAATGCGAATTGTTTTTCAACAATTATAGTAACCAGCTACATTGATAAAAGAGCCTCATGAGCAGTCATATGTCACGAAAAGAAGAGAAAAAAGGTACCAGCGATTGCCCTTGGTGCAGAGAAGTTGATTGGACCACTAAATAGAGGAGACAAATGATTCACATATCAACCATTCAATATGGTTCATGTTTATATACGCGTTATGTTTATCAAATTGGTATCGAAATTTTCATGTTTTCAGAAAACCTGTTACATGTGGAAGGTTGCCTTTCAGTTTACATGAGTACAAGTAATACAACGAATAACAATTGTTGCATCAAATCCTAAAATTGAAAATCAAGTGATTCTGTTAGACGTATAGTCTGAGCATTGGTACACTTTTCTGCTATCAATGTATATTCTGGGCATGGGTACACTTTTCTGCTATCAACGTATATTATGGGCATTGGTACACTTTTGCTATCAACGTATATATATGGGCATTGGTACACTTTTCTGCTATCAACGTATCAACGTTATTTCTGGGCATTGGTACACTTTTCTGCTACCAACTTATATTCTGGGCATTGGTACACTTTCTGCTATCAACGTATATTCTGGGCATTGGTACACTTTTCTGCTATCAACTTATATTTCTGGGCATTGGTACACTTTCTGCTATCAACTTATATTCTGGGCATTGTAACACTTTTCTGCTATCAACTTATATTCTGGGCATTGGTACACTTTTCTGCTATCAACGTATACTCTGGGCATTGGTACACTTTTCTGCTATCAACTCATTAAAAGTGTAGTAGAAAAACGCTGAGCATAAGTACACCTCCAGAACATATGGTCAATGCTATCCTTAGCCTACAAAAGCTGCGCCTGTCATTATTAGCGACTCCAATCTATTTCAAAATTATATTTGTATTTACCTGTATGCCGGTTTGTCTGTCTGTCTGTTTAGTAGACTTAACCTTCCTCCGAACTGAGAGGATCAATTGTAGGGTCAATATGTGGAAGTGAGGACGGAAATAAGCCATTGGTATAAATGGACAACACCGAGGCCTCACACCCCCGGGAAGCACCGTTGTTGTCATGCAAGCCATGGAAGCGCCTCTGAAACTGAGCTGACAGTTCCTGACCGACTCTGCCGGCGACCCTGTGTCTGTGGACTGGTTGACGTCATCATTGTTGGGAGGAGAAGCGTACAGCACAGCCCTATCATGTAGTCTCCTGTGGTCTCTTGTGTGGTCTCCTGTGGTCTCCTGTAGTCTTATGCAGTCTCATGTAGTCTCCTGTAGTCTTATGTGGTATTAGACCACAGTGCAACTCCACAGTACAGTCATCATCCCCACCCTCGCTGACCATCCTGCAATGTCTCAAATTCTGGGGTAGTGACCTCGTTGCTGATTCCCTCTCCACGTCCACGCCTGTAGTGTCGTGGTCGTTGATGAACTGACTGAGCATGTTGTTACATACACCTGATGGCGTCCTCCGAAGGAGAACATACACTTATGCTGGCTTCAAGACGATTATTATCAGGGGAATGTCATAATTAATGGATTAAACCGAAACCGTCAAATTAATTCAACAGCAGTGCAGTACTTGTTCTGGTGGATTGCCTCATGACAATTTGATCTTGATGGCTCCCTGGGGACCGCTGGTGATGGGGCGGCGGCAGGACTCGTCTGTGTGTAGCTGGGAATCAACCAGCCGCAAGGAAAGGCTTGGAAGTGATGTAGCTGAGGGGTCAAGTAAACAAGACAGAGAAAAAACTAATGTGAAAAGCAGGACATTACCAGCTCGCCCATGTATCCCGAACAGACAGACAAACACACAGTAACAACAGAGAGAGAGAGAGAGAGAGAGAGAGAGAGAGAGAGAGAGAGAGAGAGAGAGAGAGAGAGAGAGAGAGAGAATGACGATGATTTATCGTTTGGACATTTGGTCGCTTGCAAAGGGGTATTGGGGGTTGGGGGTGATTTACATGAACGTTATAAAAAATTAGGAGTGACATGCACAGTCAACCAAGATAAAATCTAACTACTTTCATGATCGAGTGCAAAACAGCATCAGTTCGACCCTCCATTTTCTCCCGATCGACAGGATCCGCGAGCTTGAGCTTGAAGTGGACCGTACGTTCATCATTTGTCATCTGCTTGGGGTCTTCTCTTAAGAACCAGTACAGATCACGTCGGTTTATCGTTGGCGTCTGTCCAGCTAAAGTGAAATGTTACATCTTCACTTTCACAGATAGGAATATCTGGATTTTCATAAGAAGTAAACACATTACAAAACTTGTGATTCCTGCACATGTCTCTGAGGTTTCTCTGCAGTGATCAGTCAGTCAGCTGACCCACATAACCACTGTAACTGACACTGTTACCAGCTTCACACGCTTTTAAGAGAGCACCGTCGGTTTCATTTTAGGGAATATTCTGATGCGAACGCATCAACAAATCCAGAGGCGCATTGCTGTTCACTGCATATGCCTGTGTCCAACACCGTTTCATCAGCTGCCATTCGACTGGACTCCCATGCACATTCTTGTAGCCGTTGCTGTTTGGTGTTACACTGTGTCATAGTGTCGGACTGGAGCTGTATTTACGAATAAACGTGACGTATTTTCATAATGAGAAATATCACTTGCCTTAAGATTCCCTTGTCTGGCGACAGTTCTTTCTTCTGCTCGTGTTTGGTCCCGGTTGATCTGGCAGGGTGGCATCTTTCCAAGACATTGCTGGCCGACAGGAGAGGTCTGCTGGCACGCCATGTTGTCTGCTGCTGGGGATGTCCTCAGTCGGATGACAACAACCATGCTGTCTCCTTCTCCGGTGATGTTCCAGGAGATGAGGTGGGTGTGCTGAGGCAGGGCACCCAGAGGGACTCCCAGTGTTGCTGGCAATCCGACAACAGGCTTGGTGCTGGATAAAGGGGTAGTAAATGCCAAAATATCACAGAGCGAAAATCTTCCTGCCTGCATATCAAGGGAGATCCACCTCCGACAGTGTGTGTGTGTGTGTGTGTGTGTGTGTGTGTGTGTGTGTGTGTGTGTGTGTGTGTGTGTGAGTGAGTGAGTGAGTGAGTGAGTTCTTTAATTTAGAGGGAGCAAGGAGAAGGGGGCGTTTATACAAATCTATTAATTTGCTGCATGGAAAGCAATTTTGGTATTTGCACAATTTCTGGTTTGTGGGTTATTGTTTTGATAGAATCGTATACAGTCATACAGTCACATCTACGTTCGATTCTTTATACAACGAAGTTAATGTTTAAGAATGAAAAAGAATATGGTCCACTGACAGAAGATTTGAACAATCACATGCTACGCTTTGTGAAAACTTGGTTTTCCACGAATTCAGTCGAAGCTTGTATATTAAAGATGACAAATATCATGGACATGATAAGACTTCATACTTCTCTAGAAGGTGTTCACTGTTCACGCATTTTCTAATAGCGAATTAATTTCTAGAATATCAAGTTTTAAATACTCTCAGGTGTTTTTCTTAACGCACCATCTCTAGCTAATTTATCTGCTGACCCATTACCAGATATGCCACAGTGTGATGGAATCCAGCAAAAGGATACTCGAATTCCTTTCAACATGATAACATGTATGTAATCGTCTTATTTCAAAAAGTAAATCTTTTCTTAATTTTGATTCCCAATTTT
>JADBJO010000155.1:315144-345144 GCA_016801955.1 Conus betulinus
CAGTTAATGCCGACAGACGCATTGCAAAAAGAGCACATAACAAAATGACTTTGCTTCAAAGTTGTGTTCTTTACCACAAAAGAATCTGGGCCATAAATGTTTACAGTTAATACCGACAGACGCATTGCAAAGAGAGCACATAACAAAATCACTTTGCCTCAAAGTTGTGTTCTTTACTACAAAAGAATCTGGGCACCGACAGACGCATTGCAAAGAGAGCACATAACAAAATCACTTTGCCTCAAAGTTGTGTTCTTTACCACAAAAGAATCTGGGCATAAATGTTCACAGTTAATACTGACAAACGCATTGCAAAAAGAGCACGGGCTGAGACAGTCTGAAGGACATACGGTGTCAAGGTCCACTCGTCCACTGATGGCAGGCATTGTTTGTCTTGTGTATGGGGGGGGAGGGGCAGGGTTGGAGCTGTCCCAGAAGGGTTTCTGGAGCAGGAATCACACTATGGCCGATGGCTCCTGTGACGTCAGTACTGGTGACAGCACTAAAGTAATCATTGCTAAAAAAAAAATGTGTGTTTGATGGGCGCCAATTGCAACGACACAGGCCTTCCAGCATAAGCCTAAAGCAATGTCATACAAAGTCATCATCATCATCATCATCATCATCATCATCATCATCATCATCATCATTATCATCGTCATCATCATTTTCGTCGTGTCGTCGTCAATATCGTTGTCGTCGTCAACTGAGGAAGTCGTTCTTTCAATATAAAACAACTACTACTACGACTGCTGAAACGAAGACTCTTCTTCCTATTGTTGCCACGGCAACTGTTCATGCTGCTGTTGTTGCAGCTGCTACTAGTACTACTACCGCTGTTGCTGCTGCTGCTACCATTGCTGCTGCTGCTACTGCTGCTACTATTACTACTGTTGGTGCTGCCGCTGCTGTTCCTTCTCCTTCCTCTCTCCTGCTTATTCCCTCCAATTTCTTCACTACTCTTCCTGCTGCCAGTACAACTATGGCTACGACTACGACTACCAGTACTACTAGTCGTGACGGACATTTCCATATCACACATTCTAGACATCTAATCATACACCGCGTTGTATTTTCAAGCTTATCTTGAGTTTAGTGTGATAATTTGAGTGTCTGAAGTACAAAAAAATAGCGTGTTCCATATTGTGGGCGCTTGGGATACAAGTACAGGCAGGTATGTGGGAGACTGCTCTTATTTTCCTGTATTACCACACTGTCGAAACCATCACCACCACTACCATCAGAAGCCGTCACCACCATCGTCACAGCTAATGGATGCAGGTGTTCCTTGAACACTTAATCACACAACAGTGACAGTCAGAGCCCCTGGCAAAACCATACGTTCACAAAGGGAGACGATTCGTTACATTCACAAAGGGAAACGATTCGTTACATTCACAAAGGGAGATTACTCGTTCCAGAGGGGTCATAAATTTACGATCCCCCCGGTGCAGAATATCATCCTGTTAGATCTAGTTGCAAAGTGAAACGACTGCAGGCGGAAATCTAAACAAATCTTAAATAAATGTCAGCGAACCGCCCAGAGAAACGTGGACAAACGAGTCACAAGACAAACCACAACGCGTTTCGACCTCTTAGGTCTTCTTCTGCAACAAACATGAAACAAATAACGAAAATGCACTTAGCTTTGATCGCTTCTGTGTTCAGCGCAAGAAAGAAGGCGTTGAATCATCCTGTTACATAGGGTGATATTTTGTACATGGGCGATCGTTCGTACCGTGACGTAGGTTCAACTTGTCATCGGCTGACATTTTGTATCGGGATGACTTTTTGTGCCGCAACATGAGTCGGAGTGTCGGAGTTGTCAAGTTCCATGTTGCTATGTTGCTAGAAAAAGATCTTCGTCTATAACTCTTAAGTCTGGCATGAGATTTTGTGAGAAGTCAAAAATCAGAAGCAGAACGGAGCTCGCAAGACAAAGTACAGACATGGAAATCAGAGAGATACTTTGGACCAGAGCCACTGAGAGCTTACAAAGAGTGGAAAGCGTGTATCGATTCGATCGGAAACAAGCGCCCGGGACACAGACAGCAGAAGAGGCGAAACGCGGGAGATTGAGCAGGTCTGCAAAGAAGTTCGCAAAGCGACAGTTTGGATTTCTAGATATCCGTGAATGAGATAAATGGAAAGGTCGGTCGAAAGAGAACTACAGCAATCCACCCTTGAAAGGACAAAGCGTACATGAGCGTTTTAGTTGCATCAGTAGAGAGAAATTGACGGATATCCTACGCAAATCAAGACAGGCAAACTCACAGACCATGAGTGTGTTTTTGAACAGAAAGAAAACTGGTCAAGAGTCACGCCCAGACCGTAAACAGAAGAAGAAAGAGAAACACGTGCATTATTAATCAGAATAGAATCAGAAAGAGAAGGAAGTTGAAAAAGAAAATTAACCCTGTCGCCATTCATCTGCACCTTATTGACAGTCAGTTAGTTCTTTGAATCAGTAATACACTCCCATGTGCGGGACATCATTGCTTACACACACACACACACACACACACACACACACACACACACACACACACACACACACACACACACACACACACACACAGAGGTGGGGCTTTAAGTTAATATCTTACCCCTGACTGTAGTTTGTCATTAAAGTTCCGTAAAGATGGCCAAGACGAAATCTTACGGTGAATCAGAAGCGTCCGCGAAAGCGCTTACCAGCGCGCGCGCACACACACACACACACACACACACACACACACACACACACACACACACACACACACACACACACACACACACACACACACACACACACACACACACACAAGTATTGTGTCTCTTTCGGATCGCTGGAATGATAGCTCGAATGGACCTCTCCTCTAATCATGATGATTTCTCGCGATTGATGTGTTAAAATATCCGAAGTCGTCACGGGAAGACGAAGAAGAAGTAGAAGAAAAGAAAGAATATGACCACAAGATTGAATGAGATAAGCTTCTTGTTCCTATAAATCACTAAGAACTAAGTGTTTTTTGTAAATCAAGTGTCAACTCCATCCTTAACGAAATACCTCCCCCCCCCCCCCCCAAAAAAAAAAAAAAAAAAAAATCAAGATTAACCTCCACGAACCTTTTATCAGTTTTTTCTTCCTTTCCCCAACCCCTCCTCTCCCCCATCACACACACACACACACACACACACACACACACACACACACACACACACGCACACACACACACACACACACACACACACACACACACACACACACACACACACACACACGTGTGTGTGTGTGTGTGTGTTCAGTTCAGTTCAGTAGTTTTATTTAACGTCTTTTCATCACAAGATGATCTTAGACCTTTAAACTGCAATATACATTCCATTGTACTATTAGCACCTCCCCCACCCCCCCCCCCCCCCCCCCCCCCCCCAAAAAAATCACTATTAACACACATATTTCAAATGATTTTTTTTCACAATAGTTTTGCAACTGGGGACTGAGCAATAACCAAAGCAATATAAAAAAAAAGCAAGGGTTATTTACCACACTATCAACATTGGCAGAATTATCTATAAAATATTCTTCTCCTTATAACCTGGGTTTAGTATAGGGCATTCAAATAAAAGATGACTAATTGAGATATTCTCCTGACATATACACGCTATATACCTCGTGAATATTTTGTATTCCATGTATTTAACTGTAATTTATGAATTAATCTGGCTAGATACCTTGGACATGATGGCAGAACGAATAATTTCTCATTAAAATGTTTCTTCCGCATATTCTTTTCCAATCGCTGGATCAATTCATGCAGAGAAAAATTTAAGACTTTGTGAAGGGTGTTTCAAAAAATTGTACAAGCTCCCTGCTTTGCCAATTTGTCTGCTAATTCATTCCCTTTTAAGCCACAATGTGAAGGAACCCAGCAAAAATCAACTGCTATACCTCGGGAAAGTAAACAAAGTAATAGATGCTTAATTTCAAAAAGAAGATCAGTTCTCTAAATTTAGAGTTCCAGTGCTTTAATGATTGTAAAACTGATTTTGAATCAACACAAAATAACACACTATAAAATGATACTGGCGTGTCATATAAGATGTAATTCAGAGCTTTTATAATTGCATATAGCTCTGATGTATAAATTGAAAATTCTCTGCCTAGATAGAAAGACGTTTGCACATTTAAGGATGGTATAGTGAATCCAGCACCACTGCCAGACGTTTCCATTATTGAACCATCTGTAAATACTTTTAAATGATTTGGATAAGTCTTTTCGAGATGTTCTCGAACTTCATTTACTAGAATATTTACATTGTCATCTTTTTTCAAACTAGTATATTCATCATCAATTTTTGCGTTGAGATGCTCCCATGGGGGCATTTGAGGAACAATAGGAACCTCCGAAATTGCATCAATATCAATACTACATTTTGACATAAGCTCACAAGTGAAATTCTAATTGGCTCTATTTATGATATATTTTTAGACCTTTTGGGGTATTTCTTGTTGGAATCCATAGAATTTCATCAGTAACAGAGTTTTTTTTTTTTTTACAGATAGGCCTCTTACAACGTATTTGGACACATCCAACGTTCGTTGTTCATTAAGAGGTAAAATGTTTGTCCTTATAGCATTTCACTGTGTTGTGTGCACTGGAACACCCAAAGCTAATTTTAAAGCTTTACTATCTAAGCTTTGCAGTTTCTTTAAAAGGTAGTTAGATGCAGAGAAGTATACTTCCTGTCCATATATTAATTTTGATCGGACTAACAATGTATATAAATGTAAAAGTGCGGTACAGTCTGACCCCATGGTTGACAACATATAATTTTGAGCAAATTTAATCTTTTCCTAGCTTTATCTATCAAATTTCCAATATGCTTTTGACAGTTCAGCTTCGGTGTTAAAAACACTCCTAAGAACGTGACTGTTTGCTTATATTGTAGAACATTGTCGTCAAGAATAAGGTTGGGCAGAGCCTTTGGGTTTTCGCCATTATTAAAAAGCATTAAACAAGTTTTCTCACCAGATAATTCAAGACCGTTCTCTTTCATGTAAGCACACAATCTGTCCAATTCTCCTTGATACATTGTCTGCACACAAATTTTACTGCCCTTTTATTCGAGTGCTTCCTTAATGAAGTATTAATCCAAATGGCAATATCATCTGCATTCTGCACTACATTGGTGGTTTTTGACAATGCCTTTGGGAGATCATGTATAAGGATCGTAAATAATAAAGGTGCAATAACAGAACTCTGGGGAATACCCATATCTATTTTCCTGAATGATGAATATATTTTTCCAATTCGTGTACATATATTTTTCCTTCCAGAAAGGTTTTTTTTTTTTATATAATCAAACATATTCCCAGAAATACCAATATTTTTCAGTTTATACAATAATCGAGGATGCCAAGCACGGTCGTATGCTTTCTTTACATCAAAGAATGTAGCTAGTGTACTTTTTCTGCGTGAAAATTGCTTTTTTTTTTTTATATGAGAAGTGTGTGTGTGTGGTGTGTGTGTGTGTGTGTGTGTGTGTGTGCGCGCGCGTGTGTGTGTGTGTGTGTGTGCGTGTGCATGTGCGTGTGCGTGGTGCGTGCGTGTGCGTGTGCGTACTTGCGTGCGCGCGCACGTGCGTATGTGTGTATGACGTACACAGACAGAGAGAGAGAGAGAGAGAGAGAGAGAGAGAGAGAGAGAGAGAGAGAGAGAGAGATATCCTTATTTACCCCCCCCCCCCCCCCCCCCCCCCCCACCCACACACACACACACACACACACACACACACCACCCAACGCTCTCCTCCCTCTCAACTATTTTCCTCGCCTCCTTCACCTCCTCAGTCACAGTCGATCCCCCTTTCTCCCCTGCCTTCCATCCCCCAAACGTTCACCACTCCCTCCCCTCACAACCCCCCCCCCCCCCCCGCCCCCCATCTCCACCCTTTTCCCCCAAGATGACATATTAGTACCAGGCCGGCCATGGGAGACTTACAAGCGTTGACAGGCTGGTTGCTGTTGGTCCACGGCGCGCAGCCCCATATATCTCCAGGGGCTGACACTTGGTAGTACACATCTCACCCTACACCGGCACACCCATGGGCAGAACATGGAGGTAGGGAGGAGGATGGAGGAACAGGGAAGGGAGGAAGCGCGGGACGGGAGGAAAGCTCAGAGAGGTGGGTGTGGGGAGGATAGGGAGGGGGGGGGGGGGTGAGGAGTCATTAGGAGCGGAGAGTGAGCGAGGACGTGGTCAGAATGATGGAGGGTGGGGGATCTGGAGACAGTGGCGGAGAAAACATGTCTGGCTGAAAGAACTTCTTTGTCAAAGCGGCTGTTGAAGGGGCATCACAGAGCAGATTAGGTCCTCTGCGTACGGCTTTTATCTATGCTTTTTTCTTTTCCTTCTTTCGGAGGGGAGGGGGGTGGGTGTGAGGAGGAGGAGGGAGGGAGGGTATATGTACCAGTGCCCTACACCACAATCGTAAACGCGATGGGTGTGCATGCACAGACTTATGCAGAAAGATACAAGCGTGAGCGCGTATTTAAGTGAAACACACACACACACACACACACACACACACACACACACACACACACACACAGAGAGAGAGAGAGAGAGAGAGAGAGAGAGAGAGAGAGAGAGAGAGAGAGAGAGATTAGGAGCAGATTAAGACGTGCTGGGAAAGGGAGAGAGGTAGCAGGTGCTGGGACCCCATCCTCTCCCAGCTCCCATAAGGTAAGGCTACATACACCATACCTGCACAACCCACTACCTGTAGGCCTGGGAACCAGCTGTGCATGTGTAGTTAGCCAGCTGACAGAGACAGTCAGGAGGTAGGGAGCCAGGGCTGTGAAAGCTGAGGTGAAGGGAAAAGGAACAGACACCTATAAGGTCTCTTCACATCCAGTCTTGAAGAAACTACATCACTAGCTCTAGTTTTAGAGAGAAATTGTAATTATTCTGCCGGGCGAAAGAGAAACACACGTTTGTTCCTTAATTTGTTTGTGCCTTTTGTCCGGCGGAATAATAACAATTTATCTGCTAAAAGTAGAGCAACGCAGCTTGCTGTTGACTGAAACGATAGGTACATAGCGTGGGCGTGAAGGACAGGAGGAGGGCGGATCATACAATTCTGTTGACTGAAACGATAGGTACATAGCGTGGGCGTTAAGGACAGGAGGAGGGCGGATCATACAATTCTGTTGACTGAAACGATAGGTACATAGCGTGGGCGTGAAGGACAGGAGGAGGGCGTATCATACAATTCTGTTGACTGAAACGATAGGTACATAGCGTGGGCGTGAAGGACAGGAGGAGGGCGGATCATACAATTCTGTTGACTGAAACGATAGGTACATAGCGTGGGCGTGAAGGACAGGAGGAGGGCGGATCATACAATTCTGTTGACTGAAACGATAGGTACATAGCGTGGGCGTTAAGGACAGGAGGAGGGCGGATCATACAATTCGCTCAATATCCTCTGCCGGTCAGGTTGTTTATAGCCCAACCGACTACAAGGTCAGTGGCAGGAAAACAAAGTCGTGCATAGTGTCAAGATCTGTTCCTGACCTGTTGACCTGCAGTTTTGTTCCTGACCTGTTGACCTGCAGTACCTGTTCCTGACCTTTGACCTGCAATACCTGTTACTGACCTGTTGACCTGTAGTACCTGTTCCTGACCTGCTGACCTGCAGTACCACAATAGACCTGTCAGAATGATTATCACCTTCTGCCTAAGCTTACAGTTGGTCTTACCTGTCTGTCTGTCTGTTTCTCTGTTTGTCTGTCTGTCATAAACATAGATATAAATCGAAAACAGTCAGCCAACTCACTACCCCAGTTTACCTGGTGAGGATGATTGTATGTAGTGTCAGCAGCTAGCACATATTGTGTTTTTTGAGAGAGGGGGGGGGCGGGGGGGGGGGGGGGGGGGGGGGGGGGGGGGGGGGGGGGAGAACAGAAATGAGCGCTGGATGTGAAAAAGAAAAGTAAAGTCGTCTTGAAGTGCACATAGTATGGTGCACCCCGTTTCGGACGCTGATTTAAAATAGAGATGGCATGTCCATATGTTAGATCGAGTGGGTGCGTGCGCGTGCGGGCGAGCGCGCGCACGTGTTTATGTGTGTGTGTGTGTGTGTGTGTGTGTGTGTGTGTGTGTGTGTGTGCACGTGTGCGCGTACGTGCATGCGTGCATGCGTGCATGCGTGCGCGCGTGCATGCATGCGTGCGTGCGCCCGCGCGTGTGTGTCCCTCTCTCTGCCTGTGTATGTGTGTGTGTGTGTGTGTGTGTGTGTGTGTGTGTGTGTGTGTGTGTGTGTGTGTGTGTCTCTCTCTCTCTCTCTCTGCCTCTGTGTGTGTGTGTGTGTGTGTGTGTGTGTGTGTGTGTGTGTGTGTGTGTGTGTGACAATTTGTTTTTCCACATTTGTTCCCTCCCAGATATAAACTTGATTGTGTTCGCTGATTACCAACAACAGTTTCCGATTGTCGAAAGATCTGTAGCTACACAGAAGAGACTCAGTAGATGGCTGAGGTAGTAACCGCTTATGTTTTTCACAGCTGAATGTCATGATAAAATAAGACAGATTTTGTTTCAGTTCCATCTTTCTCCAAGTTTGAAAAAAAAAGCATCCGTTATATGTCTTTATATCTGTCATGTTACTTTATACGAACAGAAACAATGAAACGTATTTTTCTATCGCGTTTACAAAATTTCAACACCACCATCTCAGTTGGAGGCAGACCCATGTGGAATCTGCGTTTCACTGATAACATAGATCTACTCGGCAGAAGCAACGACGAACTCCAAGACCTAACCAGCAGGCTAGAAGACCGAGCCAGTGCATATGGGATAGAAAAATCAGCGCTGAAAAAAAAAAGCAAAGCGATGGTGAACAGCAGCAATGAAGACCAGGCCGTAAACATCACAATGAACGGAAAAAAAGCTGGAAGAGATGAAAGTGTTCCAGTACCTCGGCTCCACACTCACGACAGACGTTCGCTCTTCAACAGAAATCTAAGTCAGATTACCTCTTGCCGCATCAGCTATAGTCAAGCTCACACAGCTGTGAAGAAGCAATACGATCAGCTTCCCTACAAAACTCAAGCTACACAGAGCTCTCGTCCTCTGAATCTTCCTGTGTGGGTATGAGAGCTGAACCTTGACGGCAGGGTTGGTCAAGCCTTTCAAAATGAAGGTATACAGAAGACTGCTCCACATCTCCTGGACAGAGCACAGAACCAACGACTCTGTCCGAGAGCAGGTGGCCACACTGGCAGGACCACAGGAACCCCTCTTGGCTACAGTGAGGAGGAGAAAGCTGACGTGGTTTGGCCACGTGACAGACACGACTCGCCGGCAAAGACAATCCTGCAAGGCACGCTTAAAGGAGGACGGCGCAGACGCAGACAAAGAAAGAGCTGGTCGGAGAAACGCGATAGAATGGACAAACCTCAGGCTGCCAGAACTCCTGCGAGAAGCAGAGGACAGGCCGCGATGGAGGAGAAGATTGACGGAGTCGTCTCTCATGTCCCCCCCCCCCCCCCCCCCCCCCCCCCACCCCCATGACCACTTACGTCACAGGAAGGAGAAGAAGAGGTTGCATGTAAATAGATTTACAAATCATTCGGCCTTCACAAAAAGACTTGCTGTTTGGTGAGTATTATTTGGAAAATATAGTATGAGCATGATTTCTCTTTCTTGAGTGATTGAGTGTATGTTATAAAGCCACCAGTTCCCCCCACCCCACCCCCCCCACCCCCGCCCTCTTCAACCTTTCCTCTGCCTGGTCCCCGCTTTGTCCTGTAAATTCTGTTTTCAAGGTGCCTGTCAGCCACGTCCTGGTGGAACTCTAACAGCAAACAATTTTTAACACAAACACGGTGAGAAGTAGGTGTTGGTCAGAACTGAAGAAGAGGACCCAAGATGAACAATGCTACAAGTGGAACAAGTGACCGCCTTCTTAGCGCTGGAGTCGTGCCACATCAATTGATACCCTTGCTGTCCAGCTTTATCTGTCCATCATCATCTGCTCAGAGTATAAGTGTCAAAATGGTTCTTCACAAAATAACGTTCTTCTTCAGCAGGATGTTATAATTGACACTGATTCTCAATGGGCCAAAACAGACAGATCCTGAAACCACTGCTGAACCGTTCTGTGATTGCATGCTAGTTATGGGCTTCAGTCCACCACGTCCAATGTGTCATTCCGGGCCCCATGATGGGCTTTGTCCCGTTGATTTTTTTTTTGTTTTTTTTTTTTTTTTGTTTTTTTTTTTTTACAGAATATGATTGTTGTTAATATTCGAAAAGAGAGAACGGAGACATGCCCGATGTGTGAACGTAACCTTTCAAGCAACAACTGCAACGACTGTATCATTCACCGACCAAGAGAGATACAGTTATTTATGGCAAAGGAGTGACAGCCTTTGCGGTCAGCTGGGCTATAAGCAACATTATCTCTTGTGGCAAAAGTATGGAGGTCTGTCGCTTCTGTTTCGATGGAACATGATTATTATTTCACATTATGGGAAAAAAGACAAAGAAATAAACAAACAAGAACAACAACAAGCCAACAGCACAAGAAAGTTGTTGGATGGGCCAGGGAACGTGATGACCTCGGGACTGCAGTTCACAATTTTACCGTTACTGGCTTTGAAAGGCTGACCCCGGAAACATACCTTCTGATCGAGAAAAAAAATGGCTGACTTCGGATTGAAAGCATTGTTCTCCCCCCCCACCCTCTTTTCCCTCTCCGAACAGTTCTCTCTCCCTGCCTGCTCTCTTCCTGCTTGCACCCCTTCTCTTCCCCCGCCCTCGTTTCCTCCCCCCTCTACCGTCACCCCGCCATGTTTCCGCCAGACCTAATGGTTGCAGACTTTGTGACATTATCCTTCAATGAAGAGTCATGTGAGCCGATCTCCACCAACTGATCTCACGGGCCTTCCATCTCAGGGCAGTATGGGCAGCAACGGATGATGTTCCCAACCCTGAGGCACTCTGCATGAATCATAGCCATCATCGTCCCTGAACCCACCATCATCTGAGCGCCGTGATGAAGGCTTGGGTACTGGAGGCTGTCTACAGCTAGCCTCCGTCAGTGCAACAGGGCAAACACAGCGCGTTCAGCTTCTTCAATTTGCCTCCAGATGATTCCCCACTGGGCTCATAGTCAATGCTATCCCTCCCACCGAGAGACATCCCCACCAGTATTTCGGGAAGTTCATGGCTAATGCAGTGGGATATGGGGTCACTGTGCATGATCCAAGAAAACTCCATCTGGCCCGGATATTGAATTGAAGCTCAGACCGTGAATCATACCACACAGCCACATTTCTCGTCAGTGTCATCCGTCTTTCATGTCTCCACTGATGTTCTCATTGCAATATCCTGTGGCATCTGGCTATTTGGGAGGCAGAGCGAACTTTTCTTTCTTTTTTAAATGCTTAAACTATAACTTCCAAGCTCTCGCATCCACCGAGACGCATTCCTATGGCACCAAATGCAAGCTTGCTGAAAATGTTTTGAATTTAACAGTCTATGGACGACCTGGGGAGGCCGAGTATCCATACATCAGTAACAGATGACGGGATCACAGAGAACATTTCTTTGTCATCTTAGAGTAACGATTGGACTGTACTATTTTTTGCCGTGGTGATATGAATACCACCACTGGGTGGGCTCATTGTCATTGTCAGGGAGTCTAAGAGTCCTCTGCTTACTCTGGAATTGAAAGTCGACGGACCCTTCCGTCGACAAGAAATGGTTCAACTGACCACAGGTGTTGTTAATGACGGACTTGATATGTCAGCTTTATTCCCTTCTTCTTCTTCTTTCGCTGTCTCTCTTCATTGTCTTCTTCTTCTTCTTCTTCTCTTCTTCTTCTTCTTTCTCCTTCTCATTGTCTTCTTCTTCTTCTTCTTCTTCTTCTTCTTCTCTCTTCTCTTCTTCTTCTCTTCTTCTTCTTCTTCTTTCTTCTCTTCTTCTTCTTCTCCTCCTCCTCCTCCTCTCTCCTCCTCTCCTCCTCCTCCTCCTCCTCTCCTCCTCCTCCTTCTCTCTTCTTCTTCTTCTTCTTCTTCTTTCCTTCTGACAATTTTGACTGGTCATTTCGCTTGTGACAGAATACTTGTTCTCACAAACGTTTGATTTTCCCCCCGCCACTTGGTCCGTTTGCACAGTTGGTCAAACTCCTGAGTGAATGCAACTCTTCGAGATCCCTGTAGTCGCACATCTATTAGATTATCATGTTTGTACTATATTTGTTTAATTCAGCATCCTCCTGTTTTTTTCACAGAAGGGGTCTACCGTTCGCTAACAGTGCTGGGAATCCATTGATTGTAACGTTGTCCTGTGATGTCAAACCACTGACGTACTGGCGGAGTGACTGGTAAATACCATAGGTAGAACATATATTCCGCCCGTCACACACACACACACACACGCACACAGAGACAGAGACAGACAGACAGACAGGGAGAGACAGAGACAGAGAGAGACAGAGAGAGATAGAGAGAGAGACAGAGACAGAGACAGAGAGGGAGGATGGAGGGGGAAACGGAGAGATTATTTTTTTGTGATTAACATCAGCAACAATATCATTAATCAATCACCTATAACATTTTATTCAACTTTTTGGTTACTCCCACTAAACACATGATGTGCTAGTTTTACCAAATGATGAACATTAAAGCTTTGCCGTACATCAATCTAGAATGCGTTGTGCTTTTGTGTTCAGTTCTGCAGGCCTACCATGATCATCCCAGACACCGTCATACGAACAAAGAACAGTAACTCAAGGCAACATGCTCAAACCAGAACCAGAGATTGCACTGCACCTCATGCAGTTGTTGTCCCTGCCTGTGTGCTCGATGCAGCTCCCTCAGTAGTGCTGAACTCTGCCGCCAGGGTGGTGGTCTGAGTTGTTGTGTCGTCTCTTCTTTCTGTCGTGGTCACAACCCCCGACACGCCCCCATCTACACTTCCGCTCAAGCCGGAACTTCCGCCCATGTCTGGCGGTGGTGCTATCCCACTGTCAGTGGTAGTGGATGTAGAAGGGGTGGCGGTAGTGGTGGTGTCTGGGGAAGAAGAAGAAGACGAAGATGTTGAGCTACTCTCGTCCCCTATCGGCCAGTCCGTGACGCTTCCAGCAGTCGTCGTAGGACCCTCTCCACCGATTGCTTGGCTCATGTAGTCCAGCTCCTGTCGAAGCCTGCTGACCTCGTCCAGAGCCTGCCTAGCCTGCATCTTGGCCTCGTAGAGATGCTGCACGAGAAGCAGGACCATGCTGCGGAGCTTCCGCTCGTCCAGGTGTTGCAGTCTCTGGCTCACCTGGGAGAGCAGCTGCTTCATGTCCACGTCGTTCACACTGGGCAGCGAGGACAGGTCGATGCCTGGCCCTGTGGGAACAAAGAGAGGGGCATGAGACTGGTTCCTGGTCTGTTTTGTCTTGCCTTTCTGTCTATGTTTTTCTTTTTTTTTTTCTTTGTTTGTGTTTTCAAGAAATCATTCACATGCGTTTTATTGATTTATTGACAGAATGATTAATATGATCTAGGTCATTCCATTATTTGTCACCTTTTATGACTTATTTTAAACCGCTCAATGAAATTTGATTATACATTGTTTATGACACCATTTGAGACAATCAGTCATCGATGGAATTTGATGAACGGATTAATCGAAATTTCCTCCATTCGTTCATTTTCCCCCAGTATTATGTAGTTTACTGAAGAAACATTTTTTGATTTAGCACGCTGCAGCGTACCATAGCATTGAGTGACTGGAGGAGTCAATGTACCATAGCATTGAGTGACTGGAGGAGTCAATGTACCATAGCAATGAGTCACGGAGTGAAGGAGTCAATGTACCATAGCAATGAGTGACTGGAGGAGTCAATGTACCATAGCAATGAGTGACTGGAGGAGTCAATGTACCATAGCATTGAGTGACTGGAGGAGTCAATGTACCATAGCAATGAGTGACTGTGTTAAGGAGTCAATGTACCATAGCAATGAGTGACTGGAGGAGTCAATGTACCACAGCAATGAGTGACTGTGTTAAGGAGTCAATGTACCATAGCAATGAGTGACTGGAGGAGTCAATGTACCATAGCATTGAGTGCCTGGAGGAGTCAATGTACCATAGCAATGAGTCACGGAGTGAAGGAGTCAATGTACCATAGCAATGAGTGACGGAGTGAAGGAGTCAATGTACCATAGCAATGAGTGACTGGAGGAGTCAATGTACCATAGCAATGAGTGACGGAGTGAAGGAGTCAATGTACCATAGCAATGAGTGACTGTGTTAAGGAGTCAATGTACCATAGCAATGAGTGACTGGAGGAGTCAATGTACCATAGCAATGAGTGGCTGGAGTAGTCAATGTACCATAGGAATGAGTGGCTGGAGTAGTCAATGTACCATAGCAATGAGTGAATGGAGGAGTCAATGTACCATAGGAATGAGTGGCTGGAGTAGTCAATGTACCATAGCAATGAGTGGCTGGAGTAGTCAATGTACCATAGCAATGAGTGAATGGAGGAGTCAATGTACCATAGGAATGAGTGGCTGGAGTAGTCAATGTACCATAGTAATGAGTGACAGAGTGATGGAGTCGATGTACCAGAGCAATGAATGAATGGAGGAACCGATGTACCATAGCAGTTAATGACTGGATGGAGTTGGCAATGTGCCACAGAATGAGCGACTGTATTGATGAGTCAATGTGCCATAGCAATGAGCGACTGTATTGATGAGTGAATGTGCCATAGCAATGAGCGACTGTATTGATGAGTCAATGTGCATAGCAATGAGCGACTGTATTGATGAGTCAATGTGCCATAGCAATGAGCGACTGTATTGATGAGTCAATGTGCCTTAGCAATGAGTGACTGGATGGAGGAGGCAATAAACGACCGGTCAGACAGGCAAACAAACGGGAACGCCGTCACCCAAAGCCATTCTGATTTCATTCTTTGGCAAAACGAGGGAAAGAATTCTCCAGCAAGCGACCAGCCACCGGCACACCCAGCCCGCCCAGTCCAATACCCGCTTTGTCTGGCATTGTTTCCTACCAGCCGCATTGGGTGGGGGCAGAGTGTTCAAGTTGATGATGCCGATGTAGTTCTTTGCTTTTGGAAGCTATGAACAGGAGGCCATTCTCCTCCTCCACCTCGCTAATGGAGGTGTACTTTCTGCCCGTAGGGTCCTGCAGGCTGCGCACTATCTGTCCCTCAGAGTTCAGTTCCACCACGATGCCAAAGTTGGGGTCGTCAAATACCATGTTGTTGCTGACCAGCTGAGGGAAAGAAATAAAAACGCAAGCTAAAGATATACGAAACAACGTCATGGCGTGTACCTGTGCACATACTCTCAGCACAATACCGTGAACAATATGAACAATAACGTTTATAGCCTGTGCTGTATCTTAAACCGTGTTGAAAATCCATATTTGGTACAGAGCCCACAGTAGGCAGATTAATACAGTTAAACCCGATGACGTTGAGCTAGACATCACAAAACCATAGGGACATGACGGGCGTGAGAAGATGTGGCAAAGCAACAGGCAAGGAAAGAAGATTGCAAAGTTCGACAGAACAGGCAAAAGGGATGGCGAAACACTGTTGGTAAAGCAAAGCAAGGGCCAGGCGAGACGAGACAGCTACAGCCATGAAATGGCGGAGCAAGATGAAACAGGCAAAGAAGGCAAAAACAAAACAAAAAAGACCAGGTAGGGTAAAAGGGAAACAGAATGACCAAGGTAAAATCAGCACAGGGAAGGCAAGGCAAGCCAAACAAGGGAAGTAATCCAGGACAGAGGACAGAGGCAAGGCAAAGCAAGACTGGAAGTCAAAGAAGACACGGCAAAGCAAGACTGGGCAGTCAAAGAAGACAAGGCAAAGCAAGACTGGACAGTCAAAGAAGACACGGCAAAGCAAGACTGGACAGTCAAAGAAGACAAGGCAAAGCAAGACTGGAGTCAAAGAAGACAAGGCAAAGCAAGACTGGACAGTCAAAGAAGACACGGCAAAGCAAGACTGGACAGTCAAAGAAGACACGGCAAAGCAAGACTGGACAGTCAAAGAAGACACGGCAAAGCAAGACTGGACAGTCAAAGAAGACACGGCAAAGCAAGACTGGACAGTCAAAGAAGACAAGGCAAAGCAAGACTGGACAGTCAAAGAAGACACAGCAAAGCAAGACTGGACAGTCAAAGAAGACAAGGCAAAGCAAGACTGGACAGTCAAAGAAGGCAAGGCAAAGCAAGACTGGACAGTCAAAGAAGACAAGGCAAAGCAAGACTGGACAGTCAAAGAAGGCAAGGCAAAGCAACACAGGACAGAGGAGGAAGGCAAGGGAAATCAAGACATGACAGACAAGGAAGACAAGGCGAAGCAAGACAGGACAGACGGGAAGGCAAGGCAAAGCAACACAGGACAGAGGAGGAAGACAAGGCAAAGCAAGAGAAGACAGACGAGGAAGGCAAGGCAAAGCAAGACATGACAGACAAGGAAGGCAAGGCAAAGCAAACAGTGCGGAAGAAGAAGGCAGTGCAATGGAAAACAATACAGGGAAGGCAAAAT
This sequence comes from Conus betulinus, assembly GCA_016801955.1. Lineage (NCBI taxonomy): Eukaryota > Metazoa > Mollusca > Gastropoda > Neogastropoda > Conidae > Conus > Conus betulinus. The sequence goes on from JADBJO010000155.1 coordinate 331,714, forward strand.
CCGGCTAAAAAGGAAAGGATGGGTGAAGAGGGCACGGGAAAATAACAAAGGCAGACAAAAAAGCATGACAAAGCAAGAGAAGACGAGCAAGGTACAGCGAAACAGGGAAAAAATGTCAGGTGAAAACTAACAAAATAGACTTGGAAAAGCAAAGTAACACAGGATAAGTCGAAGCAGCAGTGGCAAGCAAAGCAGGACCAGTCGTCTTTAACCCAGCTCATCACACTTCCCGTACATGTCAGCGTACAATCTGCTGATCCGCCTCAACTCCTCCGCCCCTTCACCCTAGACGTTCACGGGGGTATGGCTGCCTACACGAGGATATGACTGAACCCAGTAACAAACGCAAACCCTTTCGTACTTTGAAACGCACTCACTGACCTGGTTTTGGATCGTGAGGGTAAGTGTACCAGGTAGGCCCCTGAGTTATCAGCCTCTTAACACCAACATCACGGTCATCCGCATCTTATCGCGCCTCCCTCCTCCCCGCCCCCTCCACCCCCACCTCTCTCTTTGTCGCTTACCGTAATCAGATTTCTGCGGACTTCAGGCCTGTGGCCGTAGGAGTCCATGACCGATGGCAGGGCGGCGTGGCGAGCACGTGACAGCCCCACCCAGTAGGTATCCCGTGGGGACAGGCGGATATTGTCCACATTGCCGGGTAAATTGTCGGCGAACGTGTCGATGGTGCCAAACATGGGGGAGCTGCGGGAGACCCAGGCCCTGCGTTGACAGACAAGAGGGACAAACTGGCGTGAATGGGTTAACACAACGAGCTCTCACGTGCTGAGGCCATAGCTGGGACAATGATGACAACAAACTGTGAGATGGAGTTAATGGTTGGTGACAATGATTACAACAGACTGTGGTATGGAGTTGACGACAGGTGAGAATGAGGACACAGACTGTGGTATGGAGTTGACGGCAGGTGAGAATGACACAGACTGTGATGTACCGCTGACAACAGGTGAGAATGAGGACACAGACTATGATGTGGTGTTGACAGCAGACGAGAATCTTTAGCGGAAACCTTGCGGGAAAATATATCCGTGGCTGCAATGTCATTAAGGAACCCATCTGTGTTTATCGGAAAATATGTCGTTTTTGTTCTTGGGTGTGATGCTGCGGGTGTTACGACCACTGCTGATGTGACTGCAGTTTTTGGAGTTGTGGCTGGTGTTAGTATTGTTTATGACAATTAAGTTAATGCGATATTTTGTCGTCACTGTGTGTCGATGATGACGTTTTTCTTAATGTTGCCGTAATTTGCGGTGGGATTTTGACGATATTAACCTGATGGTAGTGGTTCCCTTATGATGTTGTTCTTGTTCTTAGTTAAAACTGTTAATTGTTAACGTTGCTTCAGTGCACAGGAGAAAGAGTGAGAAGTGATGGCATTGGGGTTTGACAACGATGTAGATGAGGTCGGTATAAGAATATTGCTGGAACCCAAGTCCATTTTTGCCTGAAGTTTGTTACATTAAAAGAGAACAATGATTTATCTTTGTCAGGCTACGTCATCCCTCCTCAGCCCCCTCCTAATCCTCCCTCTGTCTCCCCCCCCCCCCCCATCTCTCTCTGTGCTGCTCTCTCTCTCTCTTTTTCATTCTCTCTGTGCTCTCTCTCTCTCTCTCTCTCTCTCTCTCTCTCTCTGAGTGGCTTCCCTCGTTCGACATCCGACATTCGGCATCAGATCTTGTCATTGTTTGTTCCTTTTATATGTATTTGCATTAATTTGATCTTTAATTTGTTTTCTTTCCTTTTTCCCCAGGGCTGGATGGGAAAACATCATTTGTATTGCTTATCTCATTGATAAAATAAAATTTGGTTCGTCCGGCAAGACGTGTTTCAGCCGCTCCGGTAGATTTCTACTCGTATCAACTGTAAGTCGTATAGCATGCCTGTTGACGGTAGAAGCCACACTCAATACTGCACTGGAAGAAATGACATTGTCGTCATTCAAAATAGAGGGCAGAGGAAAACAAACTGCCGTCGTTCTGCGGTTCAAGTACCGAACAGCCCCCTGCCACGCAAACTCGAGGCCACAGCATTGCGTGTCGTCGCAAGTGCCCGTCACAGCTGAACAGGGATAGGCACAGAGCGAAGACCTATTGAAACAATGAAAAGAAAAAGGCGAGTGAAAATTTATGTTCTCCATCTGGTTTATTTTTACCGACATCTCCTAGCGTATTTTACCACGTTGGCAGAACCAGCGGGAGTCGTGTTACATGTGATGAGGTTTTTCAAGTGTGACCACCACCATCTCCCTCCGTCTGTAATTCAGCCCGCAGAAGAAACACACAGCACAGTGACAAGCAAACAGAGATCGACTTACAGCAGTGTGACAAAGAATCTGTGACAGTTTCACACGATGAAGTGTCGGTCTTGGATTTAAGATCAGTAAAACCAAGCGCTGATCAAGACTGTGCTGATAAATATTGTGATGTGGTTTGTGATCCGGACAGGCCTCCGGCGAATGAACAACAGAACGACCCTCCAGAGAATGTGACTACCAGTGACATTATGGCATACCTACAGGCAATGATAAGAAGCATGGAATGCGTTCATTCTGTTGCCAGAGCAAATGTGCAACTTTTTTTTGTGGCATCAGTTGTCGGATCAATGGAGCACCTAAGGCGGTGACTCCCCCCCCCCCCCCCCCCCCCCCCCCCCCCCCCCCCCCCCCCCCCCCTCCTAAGGCCTGAATCCACCTCTTCAGTTTCTGGTGCTTCACGCTGTCCCTCTTCATCTGCCAAAAAACCAAAGCGGAAAAAAAAACAATTTCCGCAGCTAGTCCCCCCCCCCCCTTTTTTTTTCTTTCTTTTTCTTTTTTTTTTTCACAACCAGTCTCTTACACACCATGCATAGTGTGTATGTTCTCTTACAAATGGACATATTTTGCTGATTTTAGTGTTTTGGCGTTTCATACAATGTGTCTGGGTTTGTTAATGTTATAATGTGTGGTGTACTTGCACACTCACTCTGATAATGTGCTGCTTATACAAAGAAAAACAACAGACAGACAGAAAAAGAAGGAAAGAAAGGAAGGAAGGAAGAAAGAAGAGGAAGAAGGAAAGAAGACAAAAAAACGAAAAAGAATTCGTTGCTGTGTAAAAACAACGGAATAACAAAATAGATATACAGTTGTTAAAAAAATGCGCAACTGAATTCAAGCGGCAATTCAGCTGTGGAGAAACGGAAATCTCGTTGACTGAGGATAAACATTTTGGAAGCCTCAATGACAATCACATCGGTATTCGATGTTCGTTAATTATTTCCATGATTTGGCTTCCTCATCATGGTGTTGTTTTCTTACATCCATAGTTCGTGTGCATTCCTTGACACATTCATTTTCGAACAGCCCCACCCCCATCGTAACTTCTGCATGAGAATGGGCTTTGTAAGCTTAACTCATTAAATCATTCGTTCGTTAGTTCGTTCGTTCGTTCTTTCTGTCTCTGTCTTTGTGTAGTAGGCTCTATTACGCCCCTTGCGTGGTGCATAAAGGACCTGGGCTATTTTTTTCTCCTAAGGCCTGAATCCACCTCTTCAGTTTCTGGTGCTTCACGCTGTCCTCTTCATCTGCCAATCTCAGGTTGAAACTCAGGAAAATCTCAAAATCTCAGGTTGGAAACAATTTACGTGAGTAGAGTAAGCATAATATCAATGGGTTTTGCTTTTGTATTAGGCGACAAGTTGAAAAAAAAGTTTGTGTCGACCAGCCGCCCTGGCGAAGTGGTTAGCGTCAAGATTCCAGCTGAGAAGTCGTTCGTCCGATTCTAGCCTAGCCTAGCCTAGCATTCTGAGCACCTGCTAGGAAGCAACGTTGAGGGGCGACGAGAAGGAAACACCCTGTGACATTCACAAGACAAGCGTTCGGATCACAGCTAAGAAAGAGCTGGTGTGGCGACGGGCAGAAAATACCGTTTTCACCCAAACTTCAGTGATGGATCCGGCATATCTGTGTGTAGAGAGAGCCTCATCCACCTGGCCACCTCTCTCTCTGTCTCTGTCTCTCTGTCTGTCTGTCTGTCTGTCTGTCTCTCTCTCTGCGTGTGTGTGTGTGTGTGTGTGTGTGTGTGTGTGTGTGTGTGTGTGTGTCTCTGTGTGTGTGTGTGTGTGTGTGTGTGTGTGTGTGTGTGTGTGTGTGTGTGTGTGTGTGTGTGTGTGTGTGTGTGTGCAAAATCTCAGGTTGGAAACAATTTACGTGAGTAGAGTAAGCATAATATCAATGGGTTTTGCTTTTGTATTAGGCGACAAGTTGAAAAAAAAGTTTGTGTCGACCAGCCGCCCTGGCGAAGTGGTTAGCGTCAAGATTCCAGCTGAGAAGTCGTTCGTCCGATTCTCATCACAGTCATTTATGTACGGGTTTTTTTTCTGCTCCGACCGGCTTCCACTAGAGCTGAAGTTGCTAGGGGCTCAACTGAGAAGGTTGAGAAGTCTGGCACCACACAGTCGAGTTTTATCCACTGAATGAATGTATCTCTGTAAGTGTGGCTCAAATTTCCTGACCAACACTGAAGTGTCTGTACCCCTCGGGCCTGGTTAACACTGACATATTATGCAAGATAACCTAGATATACAGCTCTGTCATACCGTCTCGCACCAGAAAGGAAATCCATAGCGTCATCTTGATAATCCTCATCTTTATCCATCAGCATAAAATATGTCTCAAATTCTGAGCCTTTCTTCGGCGGTGACCTCAGTCTCGTTTTCCTTTCCACGCCTACGATCTCGGTAAGGTTCTGTCGGAATCACCGGCACCGGCAATTCATGGGGAATGTCGCTGGGCAGAGATGGTGGCGCCCTCCGTAGAGTAAGCTCTCACGCTGGCTCCGAGACTAAGCGATTATTGTCATAGTCTGGAGACTTAGCAGGTTGCGTCCGTCCGGCGTATATTAGATCAGAACACGCACCACTGTACACCACCGAAGTGACTCGACAGCAGTGTAGTATCTCCTCTTTAGGATTCCCTTATGACGACTGACATCGACTGCTCCCTGTGGTTGCCAGTGCCGGGCTCTAACGGGACAAGCCCTACTGTGGACGGGGCTCCGAAAAGAGCGGCGTGAGCGTAATGCTTCCTAAGTGGCACGGAAGATGAAATGTGTGTGTGTGTGTGTGTGTGTGTGTAGTGAGGGCAAGAGGGGTGGGTGGGGTAGGAGAGGGAGCTCTATAATGCAGTCAAAATATCAATCTGCTTCTTTAAAATCACTGTATTCCTCACCACCTTCCTCACCATCAGCAGAAGCTCTTCAACCACAACTATCACAACTAACAACAACATGAAGAACAAAAACAAGTCTGATGTGCGCAAACATTTGTTTACCGATGAATTCTGCACCGGCCTCCTTCGCCAATGAGAAGGAAGCTTTCATCGGGAGACAGCTGCAGGCCGTTAGGGTAGTGCAGATTGGTCACCAGCTCCTGCACGCGCCGCGCGGCCAGTATCTCGTTAGGGTTGTACACCAGCACTCTGCCCAACAACAACAGGTTTTTTTTTTTTTTTTAATTTTAACATGGAGTCATGAAGGTCGGTGCCTAAAAACATGAGAAAAATGAAAGTAATGACAGTACTATGAAATCTTAAGAAGAAAAAAGACGAATGATGATGATGATGATGATGATGATGACGACGAATTCCAGCATGATTGGAAAAACGCGAACAATTTTGTCAAAAAGCATTGTGGAAAATGCTTCATCATGTTGTAAGAGATAAGATCAAATCCTGTCGCAATTTTACCTGATTTTAGACGACCAAGTGAATACAAAAAGCTCCTTCATTTTTTTGTTTGTTTGTTTGTTTGTGTGTGTGTGTGTGTGTGTGTGTGTGTGTGTGTGTGTGTGTGTGTGTGTGTGTGTGTGTGTGTGTGTGTTACATAGAGTATTGTTGACATTGTCATGTGGTTCAGTGTTTCTCCCCTTGTTTTCAACAGCCCTTCTTTGTTCTTGGTTTTCTTCAGCTAGATGCTCAGTCTGACTCATTGCTGTGAAAGCGTCAGCAAATAATTCAACTTTCTCCTCATTTGTTTCATCGATTTTATCGAGTTTGATCAAGACGGGATGTGGAGATGAAAGGACCTTTAGATGTTCTAGTTTCTTTCCATAGTAAAGCGCTATCGTTTGGATGTTTGGAACAGTTCATGACTAAATCAATATTGCTGCTTTGGAAAGCAACAACTCTTTATTGTAAATGTCAGCATTTTTTGTATACAGTGTGTAACTGGTCCACTCTATTTTTACGCTGCGTATGACGGCTTAATATCCAGCTTTTGCAGGCCTTAGTTTTCTCAGTCACAGCGACTTCACACGCAATATTCCACTATGGGTTGATGCCTTCTTTGGATGATTCTTGAATTTGACTTTCGGCCTTGCAGAATCTGCAACCTTAAGTATAAGTTTTCTTGATTCGATATAACAATTTTCTGAAACTTCCACTGACAATGTATTTTGATTCAAATTTAGAAACGGCGAACTTGCTATCAGAATTTGATTGAAAGGCGCCCCAGTTTAACCTTATCTTCATTATGTCTAGTAGTACATCCAGGGCCCACTGTTGGATTTCAATAGGGAGATGATCACTGCCTAACGGTATCTGATGGACCAGCCAAGTACACAAAGGGTTGATGTCTGGGGAAATTAAAGACAAGTCTATCAATGAAACAACGTTGATCTAATCGATCAGCAATTCTTTTTATAGAGCCGTCATTTGAAATTGTTGAATTGGCGTTGATAATTGTACTGGCAAGGTATTCGTTGTTGCTAACAATATTATTGGGTTTTTTTTTTTTTTTTGGACCACAGTGCATGGTGGGAATTGAAATCGCCAAGAATAACACATTGTCTAGAGCAGTCTAAATCCATTATCCAGTCATGGATAGTAACAGTTTAAAATGTGTTGAGTATTTACCACTAACCTTAATTTCTATGCTGCAAGAGTAGAAACGTCGCCAGTGGTATCGGAACAGAGCCGACTGGGCCAGCCATGCGAGTTACAAGCACAGAAGTGCAGGCATGAGAGCTCGCTCGCACAACCCAGCCAACAAGAGAAATTGGCAGCTTAGCTCCGTCCACTCAGCCAGCCAGCGATGCGGTAAGTACTTACTATCAAAATCTCCGACAGCACACGTTTAAAGGGGTATGGGAATCACTTACAACAGACCAACAAAAATTACAGCCAGTAAAGGAGCCACGCTGGAATTGGAAGAGAACACTCTGTGTATCCCCTCACTTGTTCCAGTAGTACACAACCAGGCGGAAACAAATGTCGTACACAGTGAGGTGGATAAACTTAGATCGAAAGGAGTTTATATCCCCTTGTACACCTGTACACGATCAATACGTATCACCTGTGTTTACAAGGCCAAAAGAGCATGGGTCAAACCGCATGATTTTGAATTTGAAAAAAAATTGAATCAAGATATTACTTATCACAAAATGCATACTTTGCATGTTGCACTGAAATTAGTAGCGCCTTTTTGTTTATGGTTTCTATCGATCTAAAGGATTCCCATCCATTCCCATAGCACAAGCACATTGGAAGTACCTCAGATTCAGATGGAGAGGCCAACTCTGGGAATTTAACTGCATGCCAAATGGTCTGGCTCTTGCCCCAAGAAAATGTACCAAAATGTTGAAACCTGTCTTTGCTGAACCGAGACAAGAAAATCATGTTTCCGCCAACTTTGTGGATGATTCTCTTCTCCTTGCAGAATCAGAAGCAGAATGCATAGGGAATATCCAAGGCACAGTGCAGTTTTTTTTTCGTCTACTCGGCTTCACTGTACATCAAGAGAAATCAGCTCTGAAACCAACCCAGGTTATTCAATATCTAGGGGTGATTATTGATTCCAGAACAATGAGTCGCTTTAACACCTGAAAGGAAAGACAATCTGAAACACTGCTGTGTCCAGCTACTGAAAGCCAGCAAACCATCATCAGAGAACTAGCCACGGCTATTGGGAAAATGGTGGCAAGGTTTCCTGTGGCGAAGTTTGGCCCGCTACATTATTGTCACTTTGAAGGCAACGTAAAAGATGCAGTGAGACACACAAGGGGAAATGTTGATGGATATACCACACTGACTCCACAATCTAAAGGAGAACTTAAGTGTGGATAAGTAATGTAGATACTGCTCACAATGACATCACACATCCAGATTTTGATGTAACTGTCACATCAGATGCCAGTATGACAGGATGGGGATGTGCATGTAAGACAGCTCTGGAGGATTGTGGCTACCAGTTGAAACTCACTTCCACATCAGTTACCTTGAACTTAAGGCTGCTTCTTTCACACTGAAGTGCTTTCAGGCAGATCTTGATGGAAAACATGTGCGCCTGCTGCTAATTCATAATTGTACAGCAGTAGCCTGTATTAACAACATGAACACAAGCCATTCTGACAGCTGTAATGAGATGGCAGCCACTATCTGGCGGTGAGTTGTGGACAGAAATGTATGGCTGAGTGCATACCACATCCCAGGGAAAGACAACACGGCTGCAGATGAAGAATCAAGGAAAATCATTGTGGATGCAGAGTGGAAACTGGACAGTACTGTGTTTACAGATGCGGTCAACAAGTTGCAGATTTCCTTTGAAACTGATTTGTTTGCTTCCAGAACAAACAAACAGCATCACTGTTATGCCTCTTTTAGAGCCGACCCAAAGGCACACACAGTTGATGCCTTCTCCTTAAAATAGGGGAAACTACAGCGGTATGCCTTTCCTCCTTTCAGTCTGCTCCCCAGTGTTTTACAGAAGATACGGAAGGAGAGAGCGAAATGCCTGCTCATTCTCCCCTTGTGGCCCACATAGGTCTGGTTGTACAGAAAATGCTGACCCAGGAACCAGTCTGTCTACCCTGCACACCTGCCCTGCTCACACTGCCCAGCCACCCGGGTCACACTCACCGCCTGCTGCCAAAGCTACAACTTCTGGTATGCAGTGTATCAGGAGCACGTTTCAACAGAAAGGATTCTCCCTTGCTGCTGTAGATCTTTTCATGAGTTCCTGGAGGCCCATCACCAAAAGGTCGTACAATACAGACATTAGTAGGTGGATAAAATATGCCTCAAAAACGGCCTGGCAGTGAGATCACCCACCCACCCGCCACAGGCTGCAAATGTTTTAGCTTCCATGTTTTCAGCAGGGGCAAGCTATACTGTTATAAATTCTGCAGGAAGCGCATTATCAGTTTTTCTGCCATCGGTGAAAGGAGTATCTGTCTGTAGGTAATTTACCAGAAATTTTGCAGACTTGTCAAAGGGTTTTTGAGGAAAGACCTGCACTGCCAAGTACAAAAATACCTGGGATGTTAGTCTTGTGTTAGATTATATGTGCTCACCTCCAGATGTAGAGATTTTGGACCTAAGCAGCTGACACTGAAAACGGTAACTCTTCTTACTCTTCATCTACTAAACAGTACAGGCGTGCGTGTTAATGAAAGGAAGTTAATTTTACAGTTTTTCTACTAAAGATAAAAACACTACGCCTGGAATCAACAACAAAAAAATTATGCTTAGTGACGCTCATAGGACTGTATTTGAAGACAGGTGAAGCGCTCAGGAAAGGGCCAGAACTCTTTATTACCACTCTTTATGATCCATAGACCACACGCTTCCATTTCCAGAAACACATTTTCTCAGTGGGTCAAACAAGTGTTGGCTGCGGCAGGAGTGGACACAGAGACATATGGCGCACACACAGCGTGCCGCGAGTTGTTCGGCTGCTGCACGTGAAGGAGTGAGACTTGCCACCATCATTAAAGCGGCTGGATGACCGGCAGAAAATACCTTCACCAAGTTTTATAAGAATCGCTGCTGACTAAACCTAATTGTGGACAGGCAGTATTGGACAAGTTTGTTAAGAAGTCCTCTGTACTTGACATATTTCGGGCTCTCTGGGGAATGCATTTAAAAAAAATCTGCACTTAATTGCATGTGGAAGCACCGCAGTCAGAATTTGTTAATAGTAGTGTAGCTGAAATAAGATATTCCAAGTTTTGTGTTCAACATGTTATCTTTGGTAATTAATCACCTGTGCTGAATCAGATTAAATTGATGCATATGAATTGATGACTGCAATTTGTTATTAAAATTATGTGAAATGCTGCGTAGTCACTAGATGGTCTAAAATCTCATGTGACTCCGTATGACTGAAGAGTGGCGATAAACAATAGACAAATTAAACTAGACTTACATAGAAAGGTGGCGTATAATTTGAATTATAAGAGCCTATCGTAGAGAAGGAAGAGTTACGTACCCTCTCTCTGTATAGCTCTGAGTCCACCAAATGACCCTCACCCCCCCCTTCCCCTTACCGCCACCAAACTTTCTTTTCACCTGCCGGAGGTTTCGCCCTCAAACATGATGTTGAGGATCTGGGAGGGCTTCCACTTGATGGAGGAGGAGCTGAAGTAGATGGAGCCGTCCTTGGCCACCGCCAGGTCGTTGATGTAGCGGAGAGGTTTTCCGTTCACCACCTGATTCCTGCCGTCCACCAACTGTCGGAACTGACCTGCCATGGAGGGCACACTGCCTGGTCAACGTGCGACTGGCTCATGTTGCTGATGGTCATAGCTCTCTTGACATCGCTTACGTATGTGTTTTTGAATTACATTGTATTGAATTTTATAGTGTTTTGTTACCTTACGCTGTATTATATTGTATAGTATGTATCCATGGCGTTCGATTGCATTATATCGTAGTATGCTGCATTGCATCGTATTGCATAGCATTGTATTGCAACCAAGGGCTGACTGCACGTTAGGTAAGTGTCTAGGTTAGGGGTTTGCCAAGCCTTGTCTATGAAGACTAATGCTGACTTATTCTCTATTTTCCATTTGCATTAAACTGGTTTCTTCATCATGGTGCGGCAGATGGTGTGTCATGGAATTGTCTACACGTGGTGACGCCTTCTGGGAAAAGTTCAACGTACATCGCATTGCGTGGTGGTGTGGGCTGATGCTGCCATTCATACGTGCATGTGGGCGCGTACGTGCTTGTGTGTGTATGCTTGCGGTCGCGCGCGCATATATGTGTGTGTGCGTACGTGCGTGCGTGCGTGCGTGCGTGTGTGTGTGTGTGTGTGTGTGTGTGTGTGTGTGTGTGTGTGCGCGCGCGTGCGCGGGCGCGCGAGCGCATTAGCGTGTGTGTATGAGAGAGAGAGAGAGACAGACAGACAGACAGACAGACAGACAGACAGACAGACAGACCGAGAGAGATCTCAACACATGACATTAAGCATGAACCCTGAGTTTGCCCTGTAGACAAGTCATGGAAGAGACAGACCATTTTGCAGACTGGGCGCTGCTGTGTGGCATGTTGAACTTACCATCCAATTGATCTCGGAGTCACTGACCTGTGACGGGGTTGATTCTAAAATGCCGTTATACGCGTCAGCCACCACAGGTAGCCTTGGGCGTCTGCCCGCACTCCCAAGGGCCTGCCACATGAACCTTCAGCAGATCCCGGCTGACCTGAGAACCACAACAGAACAGCCCTAAATACCTGCTACACACACGTTCCGTCGTTCTGGACACTGAAAGGCGGTGAATAAAAAAAAAAAAGAATGAAAGAGAAGATAAAAAAAGACATGCGAAAAAATAACTGAAATGAAAAGGACTGAAATAATGGAAGAGAAGGATAGAAAAGAGAAGAAATGTGAAATGGAGGAAACAGAAATAAGCGGAAGAGAAGAGAATGGAAGAATATACAGAGGGAAATGGCACTTCAGGTTTTGGCATTTCCGTACCAGAACAAGCCAGGCAATGACAAGACAAAAGAGCATGGGCGGGGCATGAAATGGTAGAACAGGACAATAAATAACACGACAGCAGAGTATGGGCAAGGCATGACACGACAGAATGGGACAAAATGACAGGATAACAGGCTATGGAGAGGGACATGGCAAGCCAAAACAGGACGGGGAATGAGAGAAACAAGAGAGTATGCATAGTGCAAAACATGACAGGAATTGAATGACACCACGAAAGAGTCTGGACAAGGAAAAACATGACATAATCGGACAGGAATTGACAGAACATAAAGAATGTGCAATGCGTGATATGACAGGATAGGACGCGACAGGAAAGTACAAGAAACAGTATGTACGATGCATAATATGACAGGGGGATAGGAAACTATAAGACAATAGACTGTGCGATGCATGACGGGAATGGACGGGACAGAAAATGTCAGAAAACAGAGTAAGTGTAATGTTTGACCTGACATTACGGATCTTAAATGAATGTTACCGAACCGCCAAGAGAAACGTGGACAAATGAGACACAAGACAAAACACGGATGCGTTTCGACCTCTTAGGTCTTCTTCAGGCAAGACACAAACAAATAGGACAATGAAAATGAACGAGTTTGTCACTTAGCTTAGATCTCTTCAGCGCAAGGTAGGCATTGAATATTTGTTTGTGTCTTGCCTGAAGAAGACCTAAGAGGTCGAAACGCGTCGTGTTTTGTCTTGTGTCTCGTTTATCCGCGTTTCTCTTGGCGGTTCGCTAACATTTATTGAAGATTTGTTTAGATTTCCGCCTGCAGTCGTCTCACTAGATCTGACATTACGGGACAGAAAAATAACAGGACACAGAGTAAGTGCGACGCATGACAATAAAAGGACAGGACAGGATAACATAAAACTGTTAAATGTGTGCAATGCATGACATAATAGAACAGAAAGGAAATTGACAGAAAACAGAGTATATGATATGACAATGCGAGACAGGAAATCACCGCAAACAGAGTATCATAATAGATGACAGGACAAGACAGGACAGGGAATGATATGACAAAACAAAAGGATATGTGCAAGGTAAACAAGAACGGAACAGTACAGGACATGACTTGACATAGCAGGACAGAAAGGATAGACAGAACAGAACGCTCATGTTTACGACAGAAGGACAACACGGGTCACGGCATGGCATGACGTGACTGAAAAGGACAGCACAACAGGGACAGGGCAACACTCTATAATGCACAAGGACAGCACAACAGGGACATGACGAGGCTCTAAACTGTACAGCAACACAACAGGGACATGACGAAGATCAAAATGTATAAGTATAGCACAACAGGGACATGACGAATATCTGAAACGTACAAGGACAGCACAACAGGGACATGACGAAGATCTCTAAATGTACAACAACAGCACAACAGGGACACGACGAAGATCTAAAATGTACAACAACAGCACAAGAGGGACACGACTAAGCTCTAAAATGTAGAACAACAGCACAACAGGGACAGGGCAAAACTCTAAGATGTACAAGGACAGCACAACGGTTACAGGGCAAAATTCTACAATATATGAAAGACTAGGGCGGGACTGCAAAGAAATGCATGGTTAAAACAGGGCAGGACAATAGAAGACCGAACTGGGCATCAATGGCTATGTGGCAATAGGACAGTACAAT
>JADBJO010000155.1:347644-352644 GCA_016801955.1 Conus betulinus
GGCTGGATCTCCACTATCCACCCGTCCTTCAGACCCGTGTAGATGTACCCTGAAATGGTCACACATACACACACACACACACACACACACACACACACACACACACACACACACACACACACACACACACACACACGTACGCAGGCACGCACGCACATTCGGACGCATATGCACACATGCACAGATAGATAGATAGATCGATTGATCGATAAATAGATAAATTGACAGAAGAACAGACAGACAGACAGACAGACAGACAGATAGATAGATAGATAGATAGATAGATAGATAGATAGATAGATAGATAGATAGATAGATAGATAGAAATACAGACAGCAGATAGACAGATTGACAGACAGACAGATAGATAAATAGGTAGATAGATGGATGAATAGTTAGATAGATAGTGAGTTATGGTAAGGTAATGTTGTTTATAGCCCAGCTGACCGCAAAGGACCATACCAGGTCAGTCACCCCGTTGAAGTCAACTCACCACAAGTCATTCATTCACACAACCCTTTAAATACACATTCTAAAAACACACCCGAAATTTTGTTAAAAATATTTCGCTGTAATTAAAAAAAAAATTATATATATATATATGTGTATGTGTGTGTGTGTGTGTGTGTGTGTGTGTGTGTGTGTGTGTGTGTGTGTGTGTGTGTGTGTGTGTGTGTGTGTGTGTGTGTGTGTGTGTGTGTGTGTGTGTGTGTGTGTGTGTGTGTGCGTGCGTGCGTGCGTGCACGCGCGCGCGCGCGCGTGTGTCTGTGTGTGTGTGCGCGCGCGTGCGTGGGTGTGTGAGCGTGCGCATGCGCGCACGAGCGTGCATGTGTGTATGCGTATGATTGTTGTGTGTACATATGTCTGTCTGTCTGGTTTGTTTATAATTGAATATTTCTTGCAGTCACTGCAACACCAAGCTGTTCTGTAAGTTGCTGGAATGGTGCTCGGTTAGTTATCCTTGGGATTTAATAGTTTATTGTAATTTAGTCCCTTGTGGATTCATTCCAAGAACTGGCCCTCAGCACTTGTGTCTTAAGAGATTACTTCTTACACATTTTCTACTGTTCACAAGAAAATGTAGCTTGTTTTGCTCTTTCATGATTTTCTTTTGCTTCTAAGGTGGCACCTTTGGTTGGATTTTTTAAAACTCAACAAACATACTACAGTATTGCACACCATCCTTTTTCGAGGATAGCATCTTCCTAAAATTGGAAATGCAGAAGAATCAAGATACTACTTTTTCGCGGTCACTGAGGAGAAACAATCAGGTTTCGAAATATCGGTACATGACCAAGAGTTATATGTTACTGAGTTTTCTTCCTATTGGAGATTGACTCTCCCTTGGAGACTATAAGCTTGCTGAAGGCTCATTTTGAGAAGCAGAAGCAGAAGCATTTATCACTCCCCGTTCACCCATCCAAGCACATACTGATAGTTAGGCAGAATTCTCTACCAATGCAGATATGAATGCTTATCTTCCTCTATTTCATCAATCTAAGACGTAAGAGCTAGCTTTGTTTATAAATGAATATTTCTTGCAGTCACTGCAACACCAAGCTGTTCTGTAAGTTGCTGGAATGGAGTTCGGTTACTTGTCCTTTGAATTCAATAGTTTATTATATATATATATATATATATATATATTTTTTGTTGTTTAAAAATAGGATGATAAAAGGAAGTTTTTTTAAAAACCAACAGATCTGTTTCGAGCCAGCGCTCTCGTCAGGATATATATATATATATATATATATATATATATATATATATATATATATATCCATCCCCTAAAAGATTTTACATTCCAGGAAGGGAATAAATAAACTTCAAAATCCGTCCTAATTAAAGTGCAATTGTAGGAGAGGCATGCACCTAGGGGAAAGGTGGCATGAGAAGAAATCCTCATGTAAGTGTTATCGCTAGTTTCATTCATGTACGCAGGAGGACTACTCGATATTCGGAGTTTCCCGTTGACTTGTTTGGAAATGTCTCTCACCCAGCAGGAAACCAAGCTCAAGTAGCAAGCCTGATGAACTTCTCACAAAAACAGCCGCTTCTTGCTTATCTCCGATTTGTTGGAACAACTGAACTCGCGAATACACTCACTGGAGAAGGATTTCTGCTCATGCCTTTTTACCCTGAAACGCAAGTCTATCTATCTATCCATCGTTTGGCCAAGAAAGCCACAACGAGGAAACTATCTAACATTTCTACCCCATACTCAGATTTGGAACCGAAAGTTAATGATTATGTCAGAGACCTCTGGCAGGAGGACTGGAATACACAGACGGATAACAAAACTTTTCCAGAGCAGTCCAAACCTAAGCGTAAAAGAAACATCTTATGTCAGTTGCTTTCTCGCCATTCGTTTTTAACTCATTCATTCCTTTTTGAGAAGCGAAGAAGCTCCGTTGTGCATTCCATGTCATGTACCACTCACAATGAAGCATATTCTTTTAGGGTGTTGGGACTTAACTGATGTGAGACATAAACACTTTACAGCAGACGCCATGAAAACCTTGTTCAGAGATGTTCCACCTGATGTGATCTTTGAATTTCTAAGGGAGACGAACATTTTTCATCTGATCCAAGATTTTACGGAAGAAACGTTTATTACGAAATTTCTGGTGCGTTTTTAGGAGACGTGTTTTAACTAGATGTGTGATTTTAAAAAAAAAAAAAATGACAAGCGAGTTGACTTCAACGTAGTGACAGTTCTTATGGCCCTTTCCAGTCGGCTGGGCTATAAGCAACATTACCCTACCTTACATACAACACACACACACACACACACACACACACACACACACACACACACACACACACACACACACACACACACACACACACACACACACACACACACACACACACACACACACACACACACACACACACACACACACACACACAGCACACACACACACACACACACACAACACACACACACACACACACACACACACACACACACACACACACACACACACACACACACACACACGCACGCACGCACGCACGCACGCACGCACGCACGCACGCACGCACGCACGCACGCACGCACACACACACACACACACACACACACACACACACACGTACGGTTAACGACGACCATGGATTCGGGCCCATTGATGAGGTTGAAGGCATAGGCCTGAGCTTTGGTGAGGTAGTCGTTGGGTGCCAGAGCGCCCTCCAGTGCCGGAGGACTGGGCAACCTGAAGCCCGCCACATACCGCCTTTAACTCAGCACAACCACATCCACCTGGGTCAGGTATCGCTGACCGCAAGCAAGTGAATGGCTGGCTAGTGGGTTAGTAGGAAGCCCATGAAGAATGCCTTATTACAGGTCAAACCACTCTGTTCAGTCCTCCATCCATCCATCCATCCATCCATCCATCGAAGCGAACATGTAAGTGACCCATAAAGCAATAAGGTTTGTTGATTTTTCACAATGAGCGGATTGTTGGTAGAGTTGCATTTGAAGTTATAATGCAATAGTTTTGTTATGACGTCACAGTGAGCGGATTATTGGTAGAGTAACATTTGAAGTTATAATGCATAGTTTTTGTTATGACGTCACAGTGAACGGATTGTTGGTAGAGTAACATTTGAATTTATAATGCGATAGTTTTGTTTTAGACGTCACAGTGAGCGGATTGTTGGTAGAGTAACATTTGAATTTATAATGCAATAGTTTTGTTATGACGTCACAGTGAGCGGATTGTTGGTAGAATAACATTTGAAGTTATAGTGCAATAGTTTTGTTATGACGTCACAGTGAGTGGATTGTTGGTAGAGTAACATTTGAAGTTATAGTGCAATCGTTTTGTTATGACGTCACAGTGAGTGGATTCTTGGTAGAGTAACATTTGAAGTTATAACACAATCGTTTTTGTTATGACGTCACAGTGAGTGGATTCTTGGTAGAGTAACATTCGAAGTTATAGTGCAATAGATTTGTTGCGAGGTCACAGTGAGTGAATTCTTGGTAAAGTAATATTCATATTCCATGTCAAACGCGTGGGCTAAGTTACTTTTGTGTTCCTACTCTCTCTCTCTCTCTCTCTCTCTCTCTCTCTCTCTCTCTCTCTCTCTCTCTCTCTCTCTCTCTCTCTGTGTGTGTGTTGTGTGTGTGTGTGTGTGTGTGTGTGTTCGTTCTTTAATTCAATGTTCATTGAAATTATCTCTCATTCAATGTCATTGATACATTCAATCATATTCCATGTCAAACGCGTGGGCTAGGTTACCTTTGTGTTCCTTCTCTCTCTCTCTCTCTCTCTCTCTCTCTCTCTCTCTCTCTCTCTCTCTCTCTCTCTCTCTCTCTCTCTCTCTCTCTGTGTGTGTGTGTGTGTGTGTGTGTGTGTGTGTGTGTGTGTGTGTGTGTGTGTGTGTGTGTGTGTTTCGTTCTTTAATTCAACGTCTATCTACCTAACAGTGATCCTAGACAGATATGTGTGTGTGTGTGTGTGCGTGCGTGCGTGTGTGTGTGTGTGTGTGTGTGTGTGTGTGTGTGTGTGTGTGTGTGTGTGTGTGTGTGTGTGTGTGTGCGTGCGTGCGTGCGTGCGTGTGTGTGTGTGTGTGTGTGTGTGTGTGTGTGTGTGTGTGTGTGTGTTCCCCGTTCATACATCCAGCACCTGCCCAGTCCATCAGTCCATATAGCTATAAATTACGCTGGCGGTCATTGTAAAGTGAAAGGTTCCTCTAACACCCAGCGCTATGTTCTCCTTAATGGACATCCCTGTCTTAAGTGACTCAGCGCTCGATATATGGTTTGTGGCTGTGTAATGTTGGAAGGGCGCGCGAGCGCGTGCGCGCACGGCCAAACTATAACTTAGAGGTGTTTTATAAAAAAACTGATTTTTATACAGTTTTATCACGTAAGCAAAAGGCTGCTCAATCTCTAGCCTTAATTATTCTTGAAAGTGTGCGTTAGTTTTTATCCGAAGTTGTTATTTCATCTGACACTTAAATGTTACACAGTAATCATTAGTGTAGCT
>JADBJO010000155.1:360144-400144 GCA_016801955.1 Conus betulinus
TTGCTTTGTTTGCTAGATCTTTACAAGCAAAGTTAAAACTTAATTTGGTTGAAAAATAAATTTCTAAGTATTTGTAACACATTCACGACTGGCATAGGTATTCCATTATAATTCCAGTGTTCTCTTGACCTTTCCTGAATACAATTATATTGCTTTTCTGCATATTCACTGTCACTTGTAGAGAAGAAGCAGCATGCCATAAATTATTCAATTGTGTTTTGTAAACCATAACTTTTTCAGACAACAAAACAATATCATCTGCCAGAAGTATAAACAATTCTAAAAACGTCGTTCATGAACTGGGCTCCATGCCTCCCATTATCTATAACTTTAACTGCTAATTTGTTAATGAATAAAGAAAACAGAATAGGACTACACACGTCACCTTTGTTTAACACCGCTAGTGCACATAATATAATATGACAATTTTCCGCCTCTCAATCTAGATTTTACACAAATATATATAATTTTCCATGGATTCCATTTTTTAACANGCCGCTAGCCATTGATCACTAAGTTTATTAGTGCAGTATGACAAGAGTGATTCGATCGAAATCCAGATTGGCTGGGATGGATTAGATTATATTTAAAGAAATGGGAAGACAATGTTTATGGATGTGTTTTTCGAGAGGTTTAGATAAAAGAGAAATGACAGAAATTGGTCTGTAGTTTGAGGGGTCTATTTTATTTCCAGATTTAAAAAGAGGTATGACTTTAGCTTTCTTAAGAATATTAGGAAAATAACATTTATTTAAACACAAATTGTGTAAGTACGTAAGTGAATCAGAAATAATTGGGGCACTTAGTTTTAAAATGATACCATCTAAGTTATCAAGACCTCTAGTTCCATTTTGCTTCATATGTATAAGAGAAAAATAAACATCATATAGAGATACTGGAGGAATGATTAATTCCGTTTCTATTGATTTAGAGTTACAGAAGTCAGAGAGAAGTTTTCAAATCATTTTTGTTTGATTTGTCATTTTTTATTGTGATATCAGCTATATTACAAAAATGTTTGTTTAGAATCTCAGCAGACATTTCCTTAGGAACAACAGTTTGCCGTGTCAGTACATTTATTGGTAAGAATATTTATGGCTTTCCACATAGGTTTGGAATTATTCTGGGGACAGCTGAAAATTAAGTTTTTGAAGTAATTCCTTTTTGAATATCGCAACATAGATGTAACCTTGTTTCTTTGTTTCTTATATTCTTCAAATTGTTTAGTTTTCAAGAGATTATTCCTTATATATATGGCTTCTTCACTTTCTTTAGATAGCCATGGGGGGTTTGGGTGAATATCTTACCCTTTTGGTGACAAATGGGGCATGTTTATTGTATATATCAATGAAAATTTTATGCCAGAGTTCAAAAGCTTGGTCAGGGTCTGTATACTGATAAACATAGGATAATTGTGATTCTGCTAAATCTTTAAGGAAAGCATTCTTATCAAAAGTGCTAAAAGATCTATATGTAATAGTTTTATGTCCAGGTTTAGGAATTTTTATATTCTTTTTAAACCAAGTTACGCATATAGGTAAATGATCACTACAACCACAGTAAGGGGGTGCATATTTCAATAATATTTTGTACTTGGTTAACATAGATATGATCTATTAAAGTTTCCGATGTAGAAGTAATGCGGGTAGGAGAATTAACTAATTGTGACAGCCCAAAATTTACGAAAAGTTGATTCCCATGGGGATTACTTTTACAAAGATCTATATTGAAATCTCCTAAGAGGACGACTTCGTAATTTGTGAGTGAAACTTCCTCCATCATGTTGTTAAATTTATCATACCAACTGACATGTTCCGCTGGGTTCCTATACAGAAATCCCATAAGTAATGGTTTGTTTGTTTTTAATCTTAACTTCAATCCAAATCGACTCAACACCATGACTTTCGAAAGCTGTTACTCGTTGATAGTTAGAGAAAGACTAGAATAAAGTATCAAACCTGTTTGTAAAGGACCTACTGGGTCAAGGCGAATGTGACTGTACCCTGCTATTGAAAGCTCAGAATCAGATATATGATTTGTTAGTCTTGTTTCAGCACAGCAAAATATATGGAATTGCTTTCCAGAATTAAATAAGATGGAGGAAAGTTCATCACGCTTGTTAAGTATATGATTAATATTTAAGTAGCCTATTCTAAGACCCTCTTTACTTGGCCAGTCATGTACAGTCGACATTTTAGACGAGAAAACAATTTGCCACAGGTACTAGATCAGTAAAATTCGATTTACAATCCAAAAGAAAACGACAATCAAAACAAACGAATTGGCAAAAGTCACACTAGAGCTCCAAGCATGCAAAGTGCATTTATGGCAATAAAAAAAGAATGCGAAAACAAATCTATTATGGTAACTAATCAAGTCAACAAACAAGTTAATTTAGATTGACCGCCAAAATCCTCAATAACTAGAAAAGGGCAAGAATCCATCATAATTGTCCCGGTCCGAGGAAGACAGTTCAGTGCCAACATGACTGTGATAACATGAACACAACCCTAAAACAAAGCACAAGCAAGCAGTTGATACATACATGTACTGTGATGATAAGGGAAGAAAAGCATATATTTTTTTCCTTTTTTTTTTTCTTCACCCACCACATGAACATCAAAGAGATACGTTTAAACTAGTTTACCAATATCCATAAAGAACAGTTTACAACTACCATGCTGATTTTGTGTTTTTGGTAAGCCAGCTGTGATGCCATGTTCAGAATTTGTTGGGCATACTGACCAACAGGGTTGTAAGGTTGGGACCATCCTTATGATTATAAGGGGACTGAGGCCACATAGGCGAGGAAAAAGGATTCATAGAATTTCCTCCATGGGACTGTCTTGGATAGTGGTGCACATCTGACAACCATTGCAAGTGGTGGAGATGGGGGTCGGAAGAATTGGGGTAGGGAGGGTAAGAAGCCAATTGCTCTTGTCTATCAAGGGAACGTGAAAAGGAAAGCGAAGAGGTTGGAGCTTCAAAAAGGGCATGGGGATTTCCTCTTTCTGACAACTGGCTACCTTTGGGCAAATAAGCCGACATATCTGAGACCTCTCTCGTTCTCTCTGGAGGATTGCTTTCATGAGGAGGACCTACAAGGTCAGGGGCCATCCTGTCAGGGCCTATCCTGTCCTGGGCCATCCTGTTAGATGCCAACCTGTCAGAGATTATCTGGCCATTAGGGTTGGAGGGTAACATGGGGAAATGGGAGGAGGAGTACAATGGAGGAACACGCATATTCCTGGGGTGCCTGAACTGGGGCCAATGCAGAGCATCTGACACTGTTTCGCTGTAACTGGGAGTGGTTCTCGCCATGTTACCATTGTTAGCCACATGGTGTGTGGTTGTCGCTGATAAATCTCAGAGTAACCATCGGAGAACTTTACACTCTGAGAAAAGTCTTGAATTCCCATTGAGTGGACTGAGGAAGGACTTTTCTGAAATTTACAGCCAGAGAGGCTGTCCCTTTCTGATTGGGGTGAGTGGCATCACTGTATGCCGTTTTTTTCGTGGGGCACCACTTCTGGCCACAAAGGCATCATGATTGTCGACCAGGTCGACTTTCATGCTTGTACAGGCCGAGTACATGTTTTTTTGTTGGATGGCACTATGCTGTTATTCAGCTGGTGTCGGCCTTGGGCAGGAATGATAGAGCTCAGAGCAATATAAGCGGCAGGAAAACAGGTCTGACACAGCTCAATGAGTTCACGCCATACCTGGATAGTGATAGGACCACTAGGGCAATCATTTACTCCAACATGAAGAATGAGAGTCTTAATGTGTTCTTGTTTTTCTGTGTTTTTTAACCACTGAATCATGTCCTGAACTTTAAGACCTGGTATACAGATCTTAAATAAGGGGTCTATGTTGTTCTGAAGTCTCTTTGGGTTTATGTATCTGATGACTGAATCGCCTATCAGTAGGGATGAAGTTCTGTTTGGAATTTTAATGCGAGCCAGAATCTGATGCGGGGATTTCTTTGGTTCATCTGAACTTGCATTTTGTACAGAACTCTGTATCCGTGAAAAGCCTTCAACGTTATCCTCTATTTTTGCCAGAGACTGCTGGCTCTTTTCAGCATTAGTTAATGGGTCTTCACTGGCTAGGACCTCAAAAGGATTATGGACTGGCAAGTTAGGCATCAAGACTGTCGATGGACACGAAGGACTGGAGTTGGAATCATTGGCAACATGATTTCGATTTAACACATTTTTTGGAGACTTCATTTTGGAAGCGCTATCCATATCAATGTTAGTAAAATCAGGAGAAAGAGCTGTACCACTGAGCGTGTTGGGAAAGGAAACAGGAGATAAGTCAGTATCTACAGGGAAAGACACTGTGTTCTGTTGTGCCTGTACATTGGAGCTGGGACATTTCACAATCTCAGAATCACGGCGTGTGGACATATTTTCTGACAGCACAGCGTTTACCGGAGAGTCAACATCAGACGGGTCATACTGGGTAGAAACACTTATCCTTGCAATGCCACTTGGATAGTTAACATCATTGACATCACACACTGGATACAAACACTCATGGACTTTGGTTTCTTAGCTAATCGCTTAATATCAGAGTAAAGAGTGCCAACTTGAGTTTTTAACGAATGATTTTCATTTGATAACTTTGAATGGTCGTGTCTAGTTTTGAAATGGAAGCTTCAAGAGCATGAATGTGTGAATCCAATGACTTTGTTTTGTTATCAAAATGGAGCTTAAGTTCATTTTTGATAGCAATTTTGGAATCTTCAAGCTTTGATACAAACTGGTCCATAAGTTCTTTCTGTTGGATAAGTAAATCATCAAGAGTGGTTTCAATGCTAGTCAGTTTGTCATGCACAGAACTGTCTGCGGGCTTAATGAAGCAGAGTGCTCGTCTACGGATTCTTTTCGAGAGTTTATGTTTTCTTGTCTTTGGAGTAGACTGACTGCTTTTCGTTTGTGTGTTTAAGTGTGCACATGTTTGCCTGTCATTTCCATGTACTGTTGACTGAGTGAGAATTTCATCTGTAGAAGGAGAATCAGACAAAATGTCACTCACACAATCGTTAGATGCATTTAACTTTTCCGGGGAGGAGGGAGTAGAAGGGGGGAGAGGGACTTTGACTGCGTCATCAATGCACACGGGTGATGCAAAATGAATATCACTGTCATCTGCAAGAAAGTCAATGGAATTGATGTGAGGACTTTCCTTAACGTACTTGGGTCTTGGTCCATGCAATGGGTCGCGATATCGTTTTTCAAAGCTTCACATTCTTCCCTGTCCCATTTGATACAGTCGGCTCCTTGACACAGCAAAGTTCCGTTTTTCTGCCTGGTGAAATAGAGAGTCACGTAATGCGTTTGCTGTTCTGGTAATACAGACGTAGAACAGACTTTGCCAGACATGGTGGTGTGGTATCGCTTATCCAGCGTGGCAGACTGACAAGATTTCCATCACTGTCATAGTCATTGAATTCTATTACAATGGAGTCATTAATAATGGCTGAATAGCGATAAAACAGGGCGTTTCTCCACACTAGAAGTTCATGTTTGAAAACAGGAAAACTTTTTCTGAATGCAGTCAATTGTGGGCTGTAGTTTATTACACCTGAGCTGTGGTGAGTCAGTCATGATAATTTAATTAGAAATAATCATGACAACATAGTCCAGTCCCACTCGGACACAGGGCACAGGGCGAAAGAACTCAGCACTCCATGACCAGGTTACGACGGCTGTCACTGGCGATCAACATTACATTCACACAATTGTCTCCACAGCACGTGCAGTTCAAATGACCTTCACGCCCACTGCAGGACTTGTAAACACGGTTCACTATTTTTTTTTTTTAACTTGTTCTTTACTCTTAGTAAATTATTAAATCGCTAATTAAGAAACAATCCTCATTAATCACATCCGAATTTTTTGCACCATCCCATTCACATCACCTTCACACATCTTCATGAAAAATATCAATACGGTACACCGCCTACATGCTGGTAAATTTGACCATTTTCGTGGACAAGAAATGAAAGCGACCACTCGCAGGCAAGCAGGCAGGCAGGCAGGCAGAGAGAGAGAGAGAGAGAGAGATGCATCTCGTCTCCAAAATACCAACGAGTCCAGGCCCGTGTCGCAGTGGGTCTAATGCAGAGACGAAAACTGAGGGAGTACTAAACAACCATACACAGCCATCCGAGGGCCAACCTGACAGCAAGGTCGAGGAGAAGAAGAGAGAAACAAGAAGACGATCAAGCATAAGGAGGTGACCAAGATCGGGAAGAACAAGTACCTGGAGAAGAACAGGAAGATGAGGAAGAACCACTTATTGGCTATCAAAACGTTTACTTTGGGCGATAAACTGATGCACAGTTTTAAAAAATTCTTTCGTTTTCTTCCCTAGTTAATGCTTGGTCCCGAAAGAAGTGTGTGAGTATGAATACAGTCAGAATTGTGAGTGAATGTCGTATTCATTCTTATCTGAATGTAGTTTTAACAAACTAACAGGTAGTGCTCCACGTTTTCTGTGTGATGGCCACACGCACATTTTGGATCAGCCAGCAGATGTCTGTTGTGTAAGTCGTGATTAAAATGGTTTATTTGGTCCTACCTCGATCCAATATAATAGTAGAATGGGACAGTGGTGTCTGAAGTAGTCAGAAAAGTTGGACTTTGGTCTCTTTCTATCTCATGTATAATTCGTCCACAATTATATCCGTCCGTCAGATTTGCTGCGTTACTAAAGACATCTAAAACATGAAGAAAAACAAAATATTTGCTATATATCCCACGTGGTATATTTTTCAATACAAGCAAAGCTGATGCATTCCAATGCGCAGCATATTCAGGAAACGACTACAGAGGTACTATAAAACTGATGAATACATAGCCAATAATTGCCTGACTTGGTTTAATAAAATATTAGAATCGTATGTACCTTTAATCATCACAGATTACAGGAAAGTGTAGCATCACACATTACTTCATACTATCAATATCTGTATGTTTATATTAATCGTGAGTATCTATGCTGTTTCACTGCACATACGTTTGGATTTTTTTTAACCGGATTGATCATCTAATGTAAGGTGTCATGCATATCTTTCCTGGTTTCAGCTCTTTTTTTTTCCTTTCTTTTTTTGTGGTGTATTTCGCGCACACGTGTGTGTGTGTGTGTGTGTGTGTGTGTGTGTGTGTGTGTGTGTGTGTGTGTGTGTGTGTGTGTGTGTGTGTGTGTGTGTGTGTGTTCCTTCTTTTTATATAGGTGGTATGTTGATGTGGTATGGGATGCGTGGTAAGGTATTAGAAAAAAAATGTGTACTTTTTGTAATTTATATTGTGAACAAAAGGAGGGGGAAAAAGGCTGCAAATGTTGCTAAAATTATTTCTTGACTTACTTACTTTCTTCATTCTTTATCACACTCGTTGTTTATTTATTGACTTTGCTCTGATTTTGAGAATGGATAAGTCTGGTTGTTGAGTGTGACCTGTCTCTTTTTGCACGCCTTTCAACTCTCCAGTTATTTGATTAAAGACGTTGCACACACGCAGACACAGACACAGACACACACAGACACACACAGACACACACACACACACACACACACACACACACACACACACACACACACACACACACACACAGTTCCTAGGTGCCTAAACCAGGTACGTGAAATGCAGTGACATAGCAGCATCCTGAGATCGGCCACATCCTCTGATCGTGTTGCAGGATTCGCACGTGCAGCCAGCAGATCTCTCGCCCTGAATTCTGACAACGACCTGGGCGTTCTAGACGGCGGGGAAGGCCTCAACCTGGTCCTGGACCCGGACAAGTCTTCCATCCTGGCCACCTTGGAACACCTCCTGCAGGAGCAGAACAGCCAGCTGAGGCAGGAGCTGCAGGAGTCGCAGGCCCAGGTGATGGCCCTGGTGCAAGGTCTCCAGGAGAGCCACTCCAAGCTGAGGCAGCAGCAGGAGAACAACATGGTTGTCATCGTGGGCATGGTCTCGGACATGGGCAAAAAAACGTGGGAGCACCTGCAGATGACGAGGCAGCAGATGCAGCTGCAGGTGTCGGAGAGATGGACAGTGCCGTGGCTGAGGTGAAGAGCCAGCAGGAGAGGGTGATGGAGAAGGTGGCGCTGGTGGACGTCGTCCTGGACGTTGTCAGGGAGTTTGAGGACGACGCTCACAACGTCACTTCCCAGCTCACCCTCCTCCAAGACAGGCTGACGTCGAATGAGGCAACGGTGGCGCAGCTCCAGGTAAGGGGTACAGACTTCATCCAGTACTGTCGTCTGCTTCGAAGGAGTTTCGTTTCTGAAAGTGGCTTTGGATCACTCATGATACAACGTTTCCCTTCCACTATTAAATATCGTTTTCGTATCTTCCACTATCTTCCACTATTAAATGTCGTTTTTGTATCTTCCACTATTAAATGTCGTTTTGTATCTTCCACTATTAAATGTCGTTTTCGTGTCTTCCACTATTAAATGTCGTTTTCGTATCTTCTGGCTGCTCTACACTAAAATCCACTATCAAATTTCGTTTTTGTATCTTATGGCTGTTCTACACTATAATGAATGACTTACGAACTTATTTTGATGTCATCGCATGCAAAACTGGTGAATTTGTTGTGTTTATTTTCATGCAAGTTCTAAAAAAAAATAAATACAAGGGACAAAACCCTTCACTCGCGCGCTCATACACACGCATACACAAGCGCGCGCGTGCGCACGCACACACATGCACACACACACACACACTCTCTCTCTCTCTCTCTCTCTCTCTCTGTCCCTCTTTCTCTCTCTCTCTGTCTCTGTCCCTTTCTCTCTCTTTCTGTCTCTGTCTGTCTGTCTGTCTCTCTCTCTCTCTCTCTCTCTCTCTCTCTCTCTCTCTCTCTCTCTCTCTCCTGAGGACAATCGGCAACTGGTCCAAATACATGGAAAGCAGATTTTCACATTTTTCTTCTTGTGCGCGCGCGCGCGCGCGCGCACACACACACACACACACACACACACACACACACACACACACACACACACACACACACACACACACACACACACACACACACACACACACACACACACACACACACACACACACACACACACACACAAGGTAATGTGTGTGTGGTGTGACCATTAGGCGGAGAGTAAGGACCAGGCCACACAGTTGACCGCTGTCCAGCAGAGGATGGACAGCCTGGAGTCCCTGCTGCAGAGTGGACAGAGCAGCGGAACACCAACCACCACCACCACCACCACCACCAGACCCACCCACTACCACAACCATCTCCCCATGGACAGGTAAAAGCATAACCTAACCCAAAGAAAGAGTTTAGCAGACTGTCTATCCCTCACACTGATCTGAAACCCGAAACCCAGGCTTACGTCAAAGACCTCTGGCAAGAGGAATGAAACTTGCAGATGGATGACAAACTATTTCACGTCTGTCCCTACCTGAAAGTGTTTTTACCTTGTTCCCGAGGCGGCCGTCAAGAAGAAACAATTTTGTGCCGTTTGCATGCATGCTATCCCTTTTACATCTTATCTTTTGAGAGGTGAAGAAGCTCCGTGGTGCATTCCATGTCATGTACCACTCACAGTGAAACATGTTCTTTTAGAGTGTTGGGACTTGCTTGATGTGAGACATAAACATTTTACAGCTGACTCCATGAAAACCTTGTTCAGAGATGTCCCACCTGATATGATCTTTGGATTTCTGAAGGAAAGATTTAAAAAAGAATTTCCGGTGTGTTTTCAGAAAGTGTGTTTTAAAGGGTTCTGTGTGGATGAGTTCTTTTTTTTTTAGTTTAAAGACTTGTGAGTTGACTTCAATGCGGTGACAGCCCTTTTGCGGTCGGCTGGGCTATAAGCAACATTACTTTATCTTACCTACCCCCAAACCTGTGAAAGTAATATAACCCATGCAACAGAGCCCCTAGTTACACACAGGTATGCCCCTTGGTCGTGGACCGTTCCAGGTCATGACGTCAGGTCGCTATATACAAAGTCACAGACTCCATCTCCCCATGCCTCTGGCACATGATGACCACACGCGTAGCCACGGGCCACACACCAATCATTAATGCGCCAAGGCCTTGCTTAAGGAGTCAAGTATCTATAGATTGGCGCGATTCAGTTGTTTGGAGAATTGTTGAGTCTCCTTATTTTCTTTCCTTTGGCCATCAAGGTACAAGCCAGGTTTGTTCCAAGCAGACAATTTGAAATCGAAGGAATGGAACTGTTTGGGGTGGGAGGGGGGAGGGGGGGGGGGGGGGGGGAGGGAAGGGGCTTCCAACCGGCGCAAAGATGGGGTCACGGGTGAGTGCCAAGGCCTGAAACGCTTATATGGATTATGTAGTGATTTAGTACAAAACCCCGATTGGGGCGTGTGGCCACATGCTCATCTCACAGGGTCAGGGCCCTCCGCCGTACGAGATGTGGGTGACTGAGCTTCCTGCAGCCAGCCCACAGACTGACCCACAATGGGTGTGGTCAAGCCGGCCCTGAGACTGACCCACAATGGGTGTGGTCAGACCGACCCCGAGGCTGACCCACAATGGGTGTGGTCAAACCGGCCCTGAGACTGACCCACAATGGGTGTGTTCAGGCCGGCCCTGAGACTGACCGACAATGGGTGTGGTCAAGCCGGCCCCGAGGCTGACCCACAATGGGTGTGGTCAAGCCGGCCCCGAGGCTGACCCACAATGGGTGTGTTCAGGCCGGCCCAGAGGCTGACCCACAATGGGTGTGGTCAGGCCGACCCAGAGGCTGACCCACAATGGGTGTGGTCAAGCCGGCCCTGAGGCTGACCCCCACAATGGGGTGTGGTCAGGCCGACCCAGAGGCTGACCCACAATGGGTGTGGTCAGACCGGCCCAGAGGTTGACCCACAATGGGTGTGGTCAAGCCGGCCCAGAAGCTGACCCACAATGGATGTGGTCAGGCCGGCCCAGAGGCTGACCCACAATGGGTGTGTTGAGGCCGGCCCAGAGTCTGACCCCACAATGGGTGTGGTCAAGCCGGCCCCGAGACTGACCCACAATGGGTGTGTTCAGGCCGGCCCAGAGGCTGACCCACAATGGGGTGTGTTCAGGCCGGCCCAGAGACTGACCCACAATGGATGTGTTTCAGGCCGGCCCAGAGGCTGACCCACAATGGGTGTGTTCAGGCGGCCCAGAGTCTGACCCACAATGGGTGTGTTCAGGCCGGCCCAGAGGCTGACCCAAGATGGGTGTGATCAAGCCGGCCCAGAGGCTGACCCACGATGGGTGTGGTCAGGCCGCCCAGAGGCTGACCCACAATGGGTGTGGTCAGGCCGGCCCAGAGGCAGAGGGTATGGAGATGAGCGTTCAGTGGCGAGCTTTGGGCAGAGGAAGGACGCGGTGTTTCGGGACTGCCCCTCCTGTCTGTCTGTCTGTCTGTCTGTCTGTCTGGGGCCTCTAGGGACTCGCTTTTGAGACCTTCGGTTCGAGAAGACCGTTACTGACGTCACCATCAGAACAACACCCTTCATCCGAATGTACCCGTGTAGATGTGGTATATGGACAGCACTTGATGATCAACGTTGTCTCACATCAGTCTTTGAGTCGCAGGTGTTGACCCGACATTCAGTTCCGGGTCTCTGTGTTTTACTTTGTACACGGTTCCGTCCTATAAGTTACTTCCACTCTGACGTTGGCTCCGTGGTCGGCTCGGGGATGAAGGACGTGGTATGGCGTGAACAGCGCCGTCCTAAGTAAGAGGCTACGGCTGAAACGATGCTGACCTCATCTTCAGCAGCAATGTGCAAGGCAGCAGGTTCCTTCTCTGACGGGCAGAAGATCTAAGCTATGAAACAATGGTCCAGGTGCACAGCGAATGGGTCACGATCATGTGGAGAAGCGACCAGATTCATACCAACACAAAAGCAGCGAAAGATGAGCAGGTTTGCGTGCTTTTCTACAGAACACACACACGCGCGCGCGCGCGCGCACTCGCACACACACACACACACGCATGCATGCAAGCACGCACGCACCGCACATGCGCACGCACACATTCTCTCCCTGTCTCTCTCTCTGTATGCTGTTTTTGAAGAAAACTTGGGTTTAAAAGCATTCATTTTTTTCTTCTGAATCACTTTCATATGTCAGTGTCATAGTATTCAGTTTTTTTTTCCGTTTTTAGTTGCCGTCTCCTTCTCTGCCTGTCTGTCTATCTCCGGTCCACATGAATACACGTGTAAATGTGTGTGTGTGTGTGTGTGTGTGTGTGTGTGTGTGTGTGTGTGTGTGTGTGTGTGTGTGTGAGTGAGAGAGAGAGAGAGAGAGAGAGAGAGATTCGGATTCGGATGTTTTATTCATATAGGCCTTGGCCCATTATGAAGGGGGGTGGGTGAACATAATACAGCATATGAAACAAATACACATGCCTGTATAACAAATCAAAGACAATCAATTTAGAACTTCAAGACGTAGCTATTTCTCTCTCTCTCTCTCTCTCTCTCTCTCTCTCTCTCTCTCTCTCTCTCTCTCTCTCTCTCTCTCTCTCTCTACACACAGAGAGAGAGAGAGAGAGAGAACCAACACACTCGCGCATTAGACTTCTGTAAGTATGTATTTGCGTGTGAACTTGTGTACTCTTACGCATTAGACTACACTAAACACAAAGCATGTTATGTCATTCCACTGATCTTTAATCATAGCTGATTCACGAGGATATGAAGTTCATTTGCAATAGATTTAAACTGATTTGAAGTTTATGAATGTCAGAAACTGCGTTTTGTTCTGATGTGGTGTTTTTACAGTTGCAGTTTCCACATTTCTGCTGAGGTTCTGTTATCATATGTACACCTGCAGTTTGTACCTTTTTTCGATTTCAGTTCCGACACAGTTGCTGTTCGGACAATCATGGTGCAGGCTGAACTTCTTCTGTATATCTGAGCAGGTCCTGCCAGTGCAATGTGAACGTTTGCACTTAAAAAAAAAAAAAAAAATTCTGTTGCAGTGCCACAGACGCCGTTCACCATACCTCCAGACCACAGCTCTGACGACTCTCTGATCACTTCCATCCTCGTCACCAAGGCAGGAAAGCTCATCCTGGGTGACATGCATGACAGCACACTGAAGCTGTCACAGCTGGACACCCCAGAGGACGTGGAGGACGTCTACAGGATCCACAGACCCTGGGCCATGGTGGAGCTGGAGGACGGGACCATTGCTGTCACCAAGGAACACGAGCTGACCATCACTGTGCTGAAGATCACCGGTGAGGGCTTGAGCCATGTGAAGGACATCCACACAGAGAGGCCGTACTACGCCATCACTCAAGGCCCCGGGAACACTCTCATCGTGGGCAGCAGGAGAGAAGATCACCGCACATCCAGCATCGACATCATCGACATGGACGGGCGAAAACAGCGCACTCTTCTTCAGGACGTGGACTTTCTTATCGCCCCCTTCTGCCTCAGACGCTTTGGTGATGACGTGTACCTCTCTGACTGGGTCAGCGCCAAAGTCTTCCGTGTCAACCTTGACACGGGGAGGTGAAGTTCACTCTCGGAGAGCTGGACATGTTGGGCCTGCCCTTCAAGCAGCCCAGAAAGTTTGACATCGACGGCAACGGGAATCTGTACATCGCCACCGGAGGGAGAAATGTGCAACCGGCGCTCTTTCTGCATCATCCAGATGACTCAGTCAGGGTCCTGGCAGGAGATGGAGGAGTACGTCCCCCAAAATGGAGGCACGTATCCCTACGGGCTGTCGGTGATAGGCCCCCAGGTCGTCGTCTCTCCTGGTGCACCTGGGCGGGCAGCTGTCTTCTGAGGTGGCCTCTTACTCTCTGCCTCACCTGCAGGTCCAGTCAGTGACCGCCACCACCACAACCACCACCACCACCACCACCAGCCACACAGTGTTGGGTGAGCAGATGCACATCGAAACATCATCTCTTTATGAGACCCCCAATTTCCATTCACACACACACACATACACACACAACACACGCGCGCGCGCGCCCGCACGCACATCCACACGCACACATAGGAGCTTTTTACTTACCTATAATGAGGTGCATTTGGTTGTATCTTTGTATATGATGTTACTTGGATGTTTTTGAATTGTTGCTGTGTTCATTTTTCTTTTTTTTTTTTTTTTTTATGTCTAAGATCACATAACGTGAATACACATTAAACGGAAGAAACCACACAGGCGCACACTCACACATGAATGCATATATATTGTATGCACAAACGCATACAGGCACACATACGCAGAGAGAGAGAGAGAGAGAGAGAGAGAGAGAGAGAGAGAGAGAGAGAGAGAGAGAGAGAGAGAGAGAGAGAGAGAGAGAGAGAGAGAGAAGACAAAGGCAGCAGTTTAATAACTCAGAACTCAGTATGACCAGCTGTCTGTAGCTGAGTGCTGTGTGTGGCAGCACTGAGGAACGTGGCTCTGCACAAGCCCAGCCTGCAGAGCACCTACCACCTGTTGTACGGACACCCGGAAAGAGCCGTGGACGGCAGCACCGCCACCGCCATCAGTCAGTGCACGCACACCGCCGACATCGACAGCAACCCTAACCGCTGGTGGCGTGTGGATCTGATGGGGATGTTTGAGGTGGAGGCTGTGCAGATCACCAACAGAGGGGATTGCTGTGGTGAGTGCCACCTGCTCATTTAGAGACCAGGGAACAAACGACTTTGACTCAATGCCTCTGATGAAAGCTCCGTGCCTTGTTAACACACACGTTGGTGTGTGGCTGTGTGCTGGAATGTCGGAGCAAAAGCATGAAGATCAGGCAGCTGCTATGGCATAGAAG
Organism: Conus betulinus; assembly: GCA_016801955.1. NCBI lineage: Eukaryota > Metazoa > Mollusca > Gastropoda > Neogastropoda > Conidae > Conus > Conus betulinus. Next base: position 374,933 of record JADBJO010000155.1, read on the forward strand.
GTAGCGTGTAACTGTATTGTCGGGTTGACAAAAAAAAATCACACAACAAACGGAGCAATCATCCCAGGATGGACCGCAAAACACATAGATGAACTACAAGAATGACCATTATGCTCACTCTCAATGTATTTTTCGACATACAGTCCAAATGTGGAGAACGTCTTTCAAAACACTGGTCAGTGTCTCTTAGCTTTATCCTGAACACTGTAAACACCTTTCAACATCATTACACACGCGGGTAAACTTTAACATACAGTCTTTTTATGGCTTAGTGTAGACACAGTTAAAAGACTTTCATTATAATTGGAGACACTGGTGAGATGTAAATGCTTTCTAGTCAATCATCACAGACTTAACAATATCTTGATATCAAATCGTCCCAAACTGCCTGTGCCTGATGAATCGTTTCGATGTTTAATATTAGACTATCCAACTGCAAGTCAGCAACAGAGAGATCTAATGGAGAGATCCAATAGTCAACTTACTGGACCTGGCCGAATAAAAACGAAGGCAGTCTGAATGTCTCCTGAAACTGAAGGTCTTGATATTATACGCGTCATAAGTGCTACGGAGCTAAACTAAAAAAAAAAAAATGACGTTTTAGATTTCTTAAAGCTCGCTAGATTTGGTTCTGCGTTTATATGTCCCGCTATTCCCCACACAGCGTAAAAAAATGCCTTGTGACTTTTTCTTTATTCTTCTTCTAAATGAATCTTGTATGTTTCAGACTGCTATTTTCTTAATGACGATAAAAATGCTCATTCCACAATACACCTTTCCTAGCTGCCGTTACTCTTCAGAGCAAGCACAATGCTTTTGTTGTTCCTAATTTAAGAATCATCGGTTAATTATTCATGTGTATCATTCATAAATGGTGTTGGTGACATAAACAGATCGATCAAAAAACAAACTTGATGTTTGAGAAAGTATATTTCTTCATTTCATTATGTTTAAAAAAAAAAAAAAAAAAGTACACACCTAAACCTGGAGAGGGGAGACAGAATGCCCCAAACAACAGCCCAACGAAACAGTTGCGGACAACGTCTGTGTGCAGGTTACCGACTGTCTGACTTCAACATCTACGTCATGCAGTCACTGCTGGATCCCTCCGAGAGAGACCATGACCCCAGTGACCTCTGCTTACATCACAACCAGCGGATTTCAGATGGGCGCCACCGTTCGTCTGCAGTGTGATCATCCAATCGTCGGGCAGTACGTGTCACTGGTGTTGCTTACCGACTCCCATCCACTGCACTTCTGTGAGATTGAAGTGCTCGGAAGCCAGCATCAGGTAAGCATCGATGGATGTATCTGCTGTTCTCCTTGTCTAGCTGAAGGTCAGGTCAGTGGGGCAATCTCAGTCAGACAGTCTGCAAACAGCAGAGAGATATGTTATTGACCTCAGTTCTCAGCTTTCAGGTTCAACGTCATCAAGGAGATGTTACTGCGTGCGGATTAGTCCATATACGCTACACCACGTCCACTAACTTTAGAGACTATGCTGCGGTTGATTAATAAAGCTTGATTGATAAATGAATCAGTGAATTAAGATGAGGGATTTAGGAAGAGGGTCTCGTGGCCGCGACTCAGCAGTTGTCTGACCTGCACTAATGTGGCTTTTGTGTGTGTGTGTGTGTGTGTGTGTGTGTGTGTGTGTGTGTGTGTGTGTGAACCCACAACTCAACAACAAAACAGAAATACTGCCAATTGCAATGCCCAAATGCCTAGCAGGGGTATTGGAGGGGATGGTAGTGGAGGTGTGGGCGTGGGGTGGGGGTCGGGAGTGGTGGAGGTTGGGTGTGGAAGGGGGTGGAAGATATCACCAAATAAACAGCAGCTAATATAGACAAAGAAATGCTGTCATGCCGAGGCGTTGGGAGTTCAGGTCGTGAGTCAGAGCCTTAGTCCCCCCTTCTCTCTCTGAACCTGGCATGAAACGAAATACCTCATGCTTGCAGGTGACGGTGAGAGATGAACTTGCTTGTTTAGGACCAGAAAAGAAAAGAAAGAAAAACCCTCTCACAGCTGTCTTTTGAGAGCAGGACAGTGCATCCTTCTCTATCGGATCTGACCACGTCCTCCTCACAGATCACGTTAACTTGTACTATACAACTGATCTGGAGAAAAAAAAAAAATCAGTGACGTCAGTTGGTGGAATGGCATCTCAAACTCAAAAGTTCTGACATTTGGATGATTGATATTTTCATGTTGCCAAGGCGGATGGGCTCTTGCTCTAAGTGTCATAGATAGTGGCGAAAATGAAGGAATCGTTCCATGTCCTGAGGAGGAGTGAACGGCTAAACGATGGCAACAACCAGGAACAAACTTGTCAGATTATATGGATACGCTGCAACGGCTTGATAGATGTATACACTTTTAGCTCTGATGGAAGTACGTGCCCGATGTACGTGTGTGTACTGATGCGGCTGTTGCTACTGCTGCGGTTCTTCTTCTGCTGCTGCTGCATTAGAAGTTCATACATGCTTACACACATACATTTACACAGTGCACTTCCTCGTTCTTTTTGTTTTTTTTCCCTCAAGCAACCACCACTGAAATCTCCTCGACGACGACTACTTCAGCTCCATGGCCGAGTCCAGCCACCCAGGAGGAAGATCTGCAAGGTTCCGGGTCTGGGTCCATGGAAGACGGTGACGATTCTGGCTCCGGCACAACCACCACCACCACCACAACCACCACCACCACTGCTAGTCACACAGTGCTGGGTGAGCAGATACACAGATGAAACGCCATCTCTTTATGTGACCCCCAATTCACACACACACACACACACACACACACACACACACACACACACACACACACACACACACACACACACACGTACACACACGCACACACACACACACACACATGCATACGCGCGCACACACACACACACACACACACGCGCGCGCGCGCGCGCTCACACACGCACGTACGCACATGCGCACATGCGCAAGCACACAGGTTCTTTTTACTTAACTGTATTAGGAGGTGCAGTTTGTTGTATCTTAGTATTTGATGTTACTGGGGGTGTTTTTGAATTGTTTTGCTGTGTTCATTTTTTTCTTTTTGTTTTGTCTGAGATCACATACCGTGAATAGACATCAAAAGGAAGAAATCACGCAGGCGTGCACTCACATATGAAAACATACACATTATATGCACACGGGAATACAAGCACGCATGCGTAGAGAGAGAGAGAGAGAGAGAGAGAGAGAGAGAGAGAGAGAGAGAGAGAGAGAGATGAAGAGGAGGGAGAGACATGGAAAGAGAGAGTAAGAGAGAGAGAGAGAGAGAGGGATGGAAAGAGAGAGAAAGAGATGAAGAGGGAGAGATATGGAAAAAAGGAGAGAGTAAGAGAGAGAAACATGAAGAGAGAGAGACAGACAGAGAGAGACAGAGAAGACAAAGGCAGCAGTTTAACAACTCAGAACTCGGTATGACCAGCTGTCTGTAGCTGAGTGCTGTGTGTGGCAGCACTGAGGAACGTGGCTCTGCACAAAGCCCAGCCTGCAGAGCACCTACCACCCGTTGTACGGACACCCGGAAAGAGCCGTAGACGGCAGCACCGCCACCGCCATCAGCCAGTGCACGCACACCGCCGACATCGACAGCAACCCTAACCGCTGGTGGCGTGTGGATCTGATGGGGATGTTTGAGGTGGAGGAGGCTGTGCAGATCACCAACAGAGGGGATTGCTGTGGTGAGTGCCACCTGCTCATTTAGAGACCAGGGAACAAACGACTTTGACTCAATGCCTCTGATGAAAGCTCCGTGCCTTGTTAACACACACGTTGGTGTGTGGCGGTGTGCTGGAATGTCGGAGTAGAAGCATGAAGATCAGGCTACTGCTGTGGCATAGGAGGCAGTGTAAAAACGATACCTTGTGACTTTTTCTTTATTCCCCTTCTAAATGAAACTTGTATGTTATAGGCCCCTATTTTCTTAATGACGATAAAAAAAAGTGTTCATTCCACACAACACCTTTCCTAGCTCCGTTACTCCTCAGAGCAAGCACAGTGCTTTTGTTGTTCCTGATTTAAGAATGACATAAACAATTCGATCAAAAAACAAACTTGATATTTGAGAAAGTAAATTTCTTCATTTCATTATGGCTAAAAAAAAATAAGTACACGCCTAAACCTGGAGAGGGGAGACAGAATGCCCCCAACAACAGCCCAACGAAACAGTTGCAGACAACGTCTGTGTGCAGGTTACCGACTGTCTGACTTCAACATCTACGTCATGCAATCACTGCTGGATCCCTCCGAGAGAGACCATGACCCCAGTGACCTCTGCTTACATCACAACCAGCGGATTTCAGATGGCGCCACCACCGTTCGTCTGCAGTGTGATCATCCAATCGTCGGGCAGTACGTGTCACTGGTGTTGCTTACCGACTCCCATCCACTGCACTTCTGTGAGATTGAAGTGCTTGGAAGGCCCGCATCAGGTAAGCATCGATGGATGTATCTGCTGTTTCACTGATGTAAATTGTCCGTAGCTGTCGTGTCTGGTTTCCTGCAAAATGTGGCAGCTGGGGTGAGACGTTGGTCTTCAGGTGAACAAACACACGTAGCCTGCTTCTTGTCCACCTGAAGGTCAGTGGGACCATCTCAGTCACACAGACTGCAGACAGCAGAGAGATAGTTTATCGATCACTGGCTCTCAGCTTTCAGTTTTCATTTTCATCAAAGAGGCGTCACTGAGTGCGGACTGGTCCATGTAAGCTACACCGCGTCCGCTGAGTATTGAGACCACACCGTGCATGATTTAACTGTGATGGGTAAATGAAGTAATGACTAAGATGAGAGAATTTAAGATGAGGGTTCCGTGGCTATCACTTAGTAGATGTCTGACCTACGTATTAGCCCAACGTGCTGGTCAGACCTTGAGTTCCTACCTAACACTGTCCATGCCATTATCATCATGGTATGTGTTCGACGATGAGGTGACAGCCCTGATATGGCCCTTTGCTGTCGGCTAGGCTATAAGCAACATTACCTTACCTTACGTTACACGTATGTGTGTGCACGTGCATATGGATATGTGTGTACATGGATATGTGGGCACAGGCCCATGTGTGTATGCCAGTGTATGCAGTTCGTTCGTTCTTTAGTTTTACGTCTGTTCACCCTTAAGTGATATTAGACGGACGGAAGGTGGGGATAGGAGAAATAAAGGTATGAAAGAAGAGATTGTTAATGCATGCGTTAATATTGTTTAGAGAGTGTGTGGTAGTAAAAATTATATGTTTTTTCCTACATGCCTACACTACAATTCTATATAATGATCAAGCTTTATGTGGGATATGAATTGTTGAAAATGACAGAATTAGTAGAAAGGAAAGTGAAGTTTACTATCTATATCAAACGTGACTTAACAATTAACAGAAGATTAGTATAACAACAATTGAATCCAACAATAAATTAACTATTCAAAGGAAAAGACCAATAGGACTAAGGTGTAAAACTTCTGAGAAAACATTTAAGAAGATGGAAATCATTTAACACTTCCCTGAACAGTTAATGGTATTTGTCGAGTCAGTAAATCCCCTGAAGTTTTCGTCATTAATTCTTTGATACCCAGACAGTGTAAAATCAGATGGCTGATGGAAATTTGATTTCCACATACACATTTAATATCTTTAGAAAATTTTGTTTTAAAAGCATTTTAAACGAATTTTGAACATCAGAGAACTAATATGTTTTGAACTTGTATCAGATATGTGATTTAAAATTAATTTGGAATTTATTGTGCTGACGCTTTTTATACAATTGTGTGAGTAGTGGCTATCTGATGTCTTCAGCATGTTATCAAACTTATCTTTTGCTAGTTTTTCAATGTGATTATAATACTCGTGCAGATCTAGATTTTTGTTGATTAGAATTGCCCCTTCAGTATTATTACGTCCTGCATTTTTAGCTGCTCTATCAACCAGTGTATGCAGTGTGGAAGTGTGTGTGTGTGTGTGTTGTGTGTGTGTGTGTTGTGTGTGTGTGTGTGTGTGTGTGTGAACCGACAGCTCAGCCACAAACGGAAATACAGCCGATTGCAATGCATGAATGCCTAGCGGGGGTATCGGAGGGGATGGTAATGGAGGTGTGGGGGTGGGTGGATGGGAGTCGGGAGTGGTGGAGGTTGGGGTGTGGAAGGGGGTGGAAGATATCACCAAATAAACAGCAGCTCATACAGAAAAAGAAATGCTGTCATGCCGAGGCGTTGGAAGTTCAGGTCGTGAGTCAGAGCCTTTGTCACTCCCCCTCCCGCCCCACCACCTCCTCCCACCTCTGAACCTCAACCTGAAACGAAATACTTCATGCTTACAGGTAACACAGTGTGAGATGAACTCAGTTGTGGAGAACAAAAAAAAAAAAATTTAAAAAAAAAAAAAACCCTCTCACAGCTGTCTTTTGAGAGCAGGACAGTGCATCCTTCGCTCTCTGATATGACTACGTCCACCTCACAGATCACGTATAACTTGTGCTATGCAAACTGATCTGGTGATGGTATCTCAAACCCAGAGCTCTGACATTTGGATGATTTTACAGACCCATGCCAGTTTGGTTCTCGCGCTAGCTGTTATAGATTATTGACCAAAATGAAGGAATCGTTCCATTTCCTGAGGAGAGAAGGGGTAACTATGGCAACAACCAGGAATAAACTTGTCAGATATAAAGGATGTGCTGCTATGGGTTGACAGATGTATAGAAATTTAGCTCTGATGGAAATAAGTGCCCAATGTACATATGTATTGATGCTGCCCTTGATGTTGCTGCTGCTGCTGCGGCGGCTGCTGCTGCTCTGCTGCTGCTATTGCTGCTGCTGCTGCTGCAGTAGTACTTAATACATGTTTATATGTATACATTTACAAATACAGTGCACTTACCCGTTCCATCTGGTTTTTTTCTTCAAGCAGCCACCACGGACAGCTCCCCAACGACGACTACTTCAGCTCCATGGCCAAGGCCAGCCACCAGGAAGAAGAAGATCTGGAAGGTTCCGGGTCTGGGTCCGTGGAAGACGACGAACATTCTGACTCTGAACATTTCTGGTTTCAAATCTAAAGGTCGCCAAAGTGCCAGTCACTGGTGCTGACAGGAAAACTGATCATGTTAACCTGAGGTCTGTGGTGCTTGGTACTGTAGCTCATGTGAATGACCGCTTTCTTTTTATCGTCATGGAACTGGATCATTTCAACTGAGTCATAAAGGAGCCATTACTGTCGGACGTATGATGCGCTCAGCTCAGCTCATGGCCACAAAATGATGTGTTCAACGACAAGTGAGCATCATACTATTATAACCAGAAAATAATGTTATTCATTCGACTTCACTGCCACATATCAACATTGGTGTGACCAGCCCAGCCGTTATATGTTTATGAAATAAAAAAAGAATACTTGGTATATTGCAATGAAGCATAAAAGAGGCAGATACAGGAAAACATTCTCCTGACAGTTGACGTACGGTTCAAGCAGGAAGACAGTGGGATTTTTGTTGTTGATATCAAGATAGTCATGACCTTGTCACGCTTGCATACCACAAACATCGATCCATCGAAACTGGTTTCAGTTCAGATCCGGACGAATCTATGTTCATTTCCGGAGTCAGTTTGTAAATCAGAGCTGCTTTCACACCAGTTGATACCATTTCAGGACAGGGGCAGGACAGTATTTACGTGGGTAACGTCACAACCAAAGATGGGACACACAACACTGTTCTGATTTCTGTTCCAATACAGAAGCGCAGAGTCGATTATCAATCAAATGATGCATGCAAGCACCTTCCACGTCAGTTGAATCTTGCTGCTGATTTCACCAGTTAATGTCCAGTAATGGAAGGGAACACGTATTCAACGTCATCCTTGAAATCGTGGCAACCTTTTAATATACACTCATTGCCTCTAATATACTATGGGTGGCAACCTTTCACGCTACATGATAATGGGTGGCAACCTTTCACGCTACATGATAATGGGTGGCAATCTTTCACGCTACATGATAATGGGTGGCAACCTTTCACGCCCATAACAATGGGTGGCAACCTTTCACATGATAATGGGTGGCAATAATAACAATGGTGGCAACCTTTCACGCTACATGATAATGGGTGGCAACCTTTCACGCTACATAACAATGGGTGGCAACCTTTCACGCTACATAACAATGGGTGGCAACCTTTCACGCTACATGATAATGGGTGGCAACCTTTCACGTGGCACATAACAACAATGGGTGGCAACCTTTCACGTGGGTGGCAACTTTCACGCTACAGGGGTACAAAATAATGGGTGGCAACCTTCCACGCTACATAACAATGAATAGGGCGAGCATTCTCAGCTGACTGGATAGGATTGTATATCGACGTTCCAGACATTTAACGCGGCTAAATCGGTGCAAGCTCAACGCATATGATGAAGGATAGTCCCGGAACGCTTACATCATGGAATGTTCATGAAAGGAGTAAACCACTCATGAATCACAAATTCATTGAGTATTCATTATTTCTTTTCTGGTTGGTTAACGAATGTTTATTATCATGTACACTCTGGTGTAAAGAAAAATGCTTATCAAAAAAGATGCTCTGGGAAAAAAAATCCCAAACTGACTCGGGACATTTTCTGAAAGAGTCTACAGTAAAAGTGGATTCCAGTGTCCTGGTATCCGCTTTGGTCTTTTGCACGCCTGAACGCATTTTGGTGATATTCTGACCCAGCTGAGTACATTGTTTGGATTGATTTGAGACCAGCATTTCGAATGTGTTCTCTTTCAGATATCGTTGACAATGTATATAAGGCATGGAAACATTGGACGTAAACAAAATGCACACTCAGATTCATACTACTGCTCTCATGTTTACTGGATTAGAAGGATGGAAAAAAAAGTGGCTTACAAGACAAAGTCGACTCTGTCACTAGGTCTGTGTCGGTCTGTCACATGCACGAATATTTTTCAGGAATTTTACAAGATCAAATTGAAAATGATAGTTTCAATTCGATTATGCCTTCAAGGAATCTTGTTATTCCCAGATGTTTGTTCAGTGTTAATGCAGTCTGTGGTATCAGTCATACATTATCTATATTGTAATATAAACTATTGTTGCAGATCTTGACCTAACCAGAGTACTTGGAAACGATCCTATGTTATCCATAACTTGACGAATTAGAAGCGCTGTTGTTCATAATGAAGCTGTCCCATCACCTCATACATTGTGCCGAGCCTTTCTGTCTGCCATTCGTGGTTTGCATTATGATGTCAAATCATATTACCTGCTTGACAGTGTCTTAGGTTTCTGACTTTTCACAAAATATAGCTGGTCTGTGATTAACAGAAGTGGTTTATCATCATTTTTTATTTAGCGGGGGGGGGAGGCTTTTTTCACGTTGGTTCCTCCACTGACCTGACCAATGCTGATTTTTCATGCAACTAATTTTGAGGCGTCGGCGTTGAGTTCGCAAGCGGAGGTTTTCTGCATCATCCTGTACAATACGGAAAAAGGGTAGCATCTTAAGTCATACAGTAGCACACAACAAATTGTTGTAAGTATTTGCATAGGGTTTTGGCCAGAAAGGGTACCAGCTTAAGTCAGACAGTAGCACACAGAAAATTGTTGTAAGTATTTGCATAGGGTTTTGGCCTCAATATGCCAAGTAACGGAGAAATAGATGGCATTTATGCTCGATAATGCAACATATATGACGTAGAGTTTATAATAGCTAAGATACTTCTTAAAGAGTTTGCTTAGACATTCGATTTTCATTTGGCATTTAGGCCCATGCCTGTGAATTCTTCAACAAGTACAATCTGTTTCCCCTGATACCAGATATGGCCCATATCACAAGTGATAAAATTTGAATTTTTTTTAATTAAAAACACACCCAAAGGTAGTTACAACTGAATCACACTTTGGGAAACAACTTTTGTTAATATTCTCTGTGTGTTACTTCTTTATTTCAGTGGCGAATTTGATGTATTTTATCATGGACAAACCCTTTAAAGTATGCCTGTGTCTCTTGCTTTGGGGATTTTTCACTTCAGTGCTTATTTACCTGTTTTGCATGAATCACACCCGGTGGTTGCATCACAATAAGAAACTCGGGTACACCGTAGGGGGCCTCCACAAAATAAAAAAAATTAAACTTCAGATGAGAACATCTTCTTCTTTCCACGACAGCACTTCTTGTTTTGTCTTGGTGTGGAACAGCACAGGACAGTGCGTGCTACACGCTATGGCTCCACGTGTCACCCGTTAGGCCTACACCCCGGCCCAACAATGGCAGCTGCTTTTCAGCCCTTTACATTCACGAACACCTGAACCAGCGTCACAGCCTTCACCCCACTCTGCTCAGTGAAGAAATGATCTCAGAGCCAGAACGCTGGGAGTATATGGGCCTTCCACCCCATTTGAACAAGATCTTTCGAGAAAGTCTATTGTGGTCAGCGTCACAATAGAACGACTACAAGCGTCTCTAAAGTGCCTAAGATCTGGCCTTTGTGGGCTGCTCTTCAACGAACATTCTATCCCATAGGGTCCGACAACCAATGGGCCGACCGCCATGTAAGTGGCTGGATCTGTAGAAGTGCAGAGGAACAGACCCTTCAGACTTTGTACCTAGTGCAAAGTCCAGCATCCCACCTAAAAGATGTTTACCTAAAATCTCAAGTCCACCTCAGCTTATACTCAGTCTCCCGGACCAAACCACCCAGACCAGCCATGGTCAAAGGGAGGCTCTCAAGAGCCCCTCAGCAAAGGCGACACCAATTACGATGTGGCTGAAGTCTGATGGCTGTCTCTCCAAAACCACTCTGCCCAGACCAGCCGTTGGCAAATTGTCTGCTGCTGACTGACCAGCCTCTTAACTGGCATTCCAGCCTACCAACTAGGTAGCCCCTCACTGCGATTCTATCCCGCGTTTAAGGGGTTAACCACTACAACTCTGTCTCAAAGGCTGGGCAGAATCGTACCCTTTACACACGGCTAATTGTTATTGGTCCATGTGACCCAGTTTTGACCAAGTCTAGTAGAGCACCCTTACTGGTCTGCCCTCTCCTCCACTCTCTCTCTCTCTCTCTTCCCCCCACCTACCTCTGGCTGGCGTGATAGTTAGAAGTCAGGGTGATTCGCGGAGTATTCTTGTAACACCGTGTCCGTGTCTCTTCAGACTTAGAATTTGCCATTCCTTTTCCCTGTCAGTTTCCCACAAGACGTCCTAAGCCTGGATACCCAATGTAGTCCACGCTAATGGAGGAATGCTGGTGCTACCGCTGTTCCTATGACTGCTATTCCTACTACTCTTAGTGTGATATGTTGTATACTACAAAACTGAGATGGCACGTTTAGAGCAACAGGACCACAAAGACGCGAGCTTTGATCAATGAGATGAGAACACACGACAGAGAGTCTGCAGAAACTAGGTCACTGGATGGCAAACTTTTCCATCCCGCCATTGCCCGTTGCAAAGAGTCCCCCCCCCCCCCCCCCTCCCCCCTTGTTCTTCTAAGTTCCTGCGCTCATGAAGGTGAAGAGGAGTGACACTACTTGGAATTGCGAGGAGTTTGTCTCGCGCAGCTGAAGTTTGCTGCATAACGGTTAGCGAGTATAGCTGGACTGGTCAAGTCAAATTTATGGAAGGAACAGCATGGTGAGCGCCTATCTGGAGAGTCTGGCTGTTACTGTATCCTCTATAAAATCAACAGAACGAACTGATGTCATTGAAGAAATATTTGCCGTTGTGGTGTGTAGTCATGACACGGTCTCCGGGAGTCACGTTGTCTTTGTTGTCATTGGTTTTCGTCTCTGCTGTTCATTGTCTCTGTTTTTATCGTTTATCTACTCTGGTCTCCCTTGAAAGCAGTTAAGACACTTAGCTAAAAGCACACGGCAACACCGTTTTAAACGTCTGGATATTCTATTTAGGCATCAATAGCTGTGTTTCTGTTCTCTGTAATAATCATGTGTGTGTGTGTGTGTGTGTGTGTGTGTGTGCGTGTGTGTGGACTGTGTGCTTGTATACTTTTGAAAGAGAGAGAGACGGGGGGTTGGGCACAAAAAGGAGGACGAAATCAAAAGGCGAGAGGTTTGAGGTCACATGTTGCAGCTCACAATAAAGGACGACAAACAAAGGGTTGACAAGCCACACATTCACAACAAGAAAGCCACACATTCACAGCTCACAATAAAGCCACACATTCACAGCTCACAAGCCACACATTCACAGCTCACTACAAAGCCATACATTCACAGCTCACATAAAGCCACACATTCACAGCTCACAAGAAAGCACACACTCACAGCTCACAAGAAAGCCACACATTCCGTTTTGAAAGCCGTTTTGTGTTATTCAAAAGCAGTTTTATTTTTTCATTTTTTCCTCCTCCGTGCAAAGAAAAGCTGCACTCGACTATCAACACATTTTCAAAATGTTCAATAATGATCGAAATAATGAACACAAAATCCAAAAACACAGCAAAACGGAATCAGAGTGAAAGAGACTCACGACACAGTAAAAGGAGTATAGGGTCAGCATTTAATCTTGGGGGGAAAAAAACTGCACATCAAGTTGTATGTCTCTAGAGAATTACAGTGGTAAATGTTTGTTTGTTTCCTCCAATACAACTTGTAGAATATGTGTCTGTCCTCGATATTACCAGAAAGAAACGTCTGCCGAGTCATCATTTAGCTCGGTCCCTGAGTAGACACCTTTCTCCTGCCTATTCCTTTACTTCCTCTGGTATAAAGTCATCTTGATCAGCTTTAGTTGCGTTTACCTTACATATTTTCAAAATTGTGCTTGCTCTGTATTCAGCCGGAGTTTTACTTATTTATTTATTTATTTTTTAACCGCCAACGGCAGTGTCTGTGACATTCGGCTTATCATGAGCTTTTAAATACTCCTCAAGGTCTAGGTGGTCAATATGAAGGAGTGACCCAATGGAATGGCACCCAGATTGTTTTTTGTTTTGTTTGTCAGGATCCTTCTTCTATAATCAGACCTTATTTTGCGTTACTCTCAGACAAAACAGACAATTCAGTCACTTCTGTTCGCTGAGCTGATCGGGTTCAGCAAAATGAAGCACTGTACAAGTATCAGAAAATTTATAAATGGAAGAATGAATGGGACAATTTGTCATAAGCGGATGTGTGCCATCACAGCACAGAAAAACAAACGGTGTTTCCGCAGAATAATGCAAAGAAGGGAGAGAAGCAAGAGCAAATGAACAAAGTCATTACGGGCGCTTAGTTGAAAAGAACAACGTGGAGTCAGGAAAAGAGAACGACTGAACTCTGTCCACTTCACCCAGTCTAGAAACAGAATGAAAGCAGTTTCATGGATTTGTTCGATAATTAAAACAAACTTGCCTCGTGAAAGAAAAAACGTTTCGCCGCCATGCGTGGGATTTCAGCTGAAAAAAAAAACAGACAAGTACTCCAGTACAGTCAGTTACCTGCACGATGTTACAACTTGTTCCAGTCCGTTGCGGTCAATGTTCTCATAGCCCTAGGAGACATCTCTACCGTGACTCCCACACCTTCTACCACAATTCCGTTGACGACTGGGTGGAAGGGGAGGATGGGTGTATGCTAGGGTAGTCTGTGAGCTTGACTGTGACGATGAAGAAGGGGTACTTTCTGGGGTAGTCTGTGAGCTTGGCTCTGGAGACCAAGGGGTCGGGGTACTTGTTGAGCTCTGCTGTGGAGAGGAGGAAGGCGGAGTACTTTCCGGGGTACTTGCAAAGGGTTTGGTACGTACTGAAACACAAATGGAAAACGACGTCCATTTCTGATTACTTATTACAAAAATATGTATACAGCCTGTGTTAGAAGAAGTCAAAATCAGCATGAATTAAACTTTTGCCAGAATCAGAATTGATTCAACTTTTGCCAGAATCGGCATAAATTCAACCACTGCCAGAATCAGCATTAATCAAACTTTAGCCAGAATGAGTATGAATTACACTTTTGCCAGAATGAGCAATACTCAAACTTTTGTCAGAATGAGCATTTATTACACTTTTGCAAGAATCGCCATTAATTAAACTTTTGCCAGAATCAACATTAATCAAAATTTTAACACATGTTTTGACCCTTGCAGAACTCTCGGCGTAATTCATGGCTCTGGCACTGTCTCCATTAGGTCGATGTGAATTCATTTTTAAATGAATGACAATATTTACAATATTATGATTTACTCATACGTTGGAAAAGGCTCTAGAGAGAGCTACAGCAGACGATGTTCAGAGGGTAAAAAAAAAAAACACCCAAGCAAGTTTAGGCCCTGAACTCCTTACACTCTAAGAGGTCGGAATACATCCAGGTCATGAGCGCACTTTGCATGTCACCATTGGGTGCTGCCAGGATTCGAACCCACATCTTCTGTGTCCAAGGTGGCGGTAAACTCAAGTTGCAAACAAACAGTTCCTTGGTCTTCATTCATAGAAGAGGATCTCTCACAGCAAAGAGCTGGACAACTCTGGTACTGTGTCCTGTACAAGAATAGACTAGAAGGAGTTACAAAGAGTGGTACCTCAGAGATGAAAAATAAGTTGGCGAAGTAACATACCCAAGAGAATCTTTGACACAGGACCTGTAGGTTATGCAGAATGTGAAAGGAAGGTAAGGTAAAGAAATGTTGCCTTTATCCCAGCCAACAGCAAAGGGCCATAATTATCATGGCTCTAACTGCATTCAATTCAACTCACAAGTCATCAAAAAAAAAAAAATCATTCACACAACCCTCTAAAATGCACCTTCTAACAAACATACTGAAGATTTCGTTAAAAATCTTTCTCCCATAAAATTTTAGATCAGGTGAAAAATGTTAATCTCTTTCAGAAATTCAAAGATCACATCAGGTGGGACATCTCTGAACAAGGTTTTCAGGGAGTCTGCTGTAAAGTGTTCATGTCTCACAGTATGCAAGTGCCAACTCTCTAACACTCTGGTAAGAGGAATGGAACTTGCACACACACACACACACACACACACACACACACACACACACACACACACACACACACACACACACACACACACACACACACACACTGATATATATATAGGATATATATATATAGCAACATATATAGCATAAAACATAAATTCTGAGGATAAGTACCGAGCACCATTCCAGCAACTTACAGACCAGCTAGGTGTTGCAATGACTGCAAGAATTTTTGAATTATAAACAAAGCTTGCTCTTATGTCTCAGCCATGTAGAAATAGGGGGCACCGTGTGTGTATGTGTGTGTGTGGTTTAATGACTTGTGACCCCCCCCCCCCCCCCCCCCCCCCCCCAGTATGTGTCATGTCTTTTTCTACAATCTGAGACATAAGAGCAAGCTTTGTTTATAATTCAAAATATATATATATATATATAATATATATTCAAATCCCCCCTGATAAATACCAAGGATAAGTAAGTGAGCACCATTCCAGCAGTTTACAGAGCAGCTTGGTGTTGCAATGACTGCAAAAATATTCAATTATAAAACAAAACTTGCTCTTATGCCTTAGATTGAAGAATAGACAAGTGGGGGGAGATAAGCATTCATATCTGCAGTGGTAGTTAATTCTGCCTAACTAACAGTACATTTCTTTGCTTGAGAACATGATGGAGAATAATAAATGCTTCTCAAAATGAGCCTTCAGCAAGCTTATAGTCTCCCGCCCTTGAGAGAGAGAGAACTCTGAGAGAGAGAGAGAGAGAGAGAGGACTTGTGACTTGACATGAACGTGGTGACAGCCTTGTCATGTCCCTTTGCGGTTGGCTGGGCTATAAGCAACATTACCTTACATTACCTAAAGAACACGAAGAAGAAAAAGAAGAGTTACATGGAATGCAAAATGAATCTTCTTATCCTTTAACAGTGAACCGAAATTCATTTACAAAAATCCAAGACTGAAGCGGTAACATACTACACATTGTGGACGTAATCCATGACGAATCATGGAGATCATTTCAGTAGAACCTGTGTATCCCCAATAATTGCTTACCTGATGCTTGTCTGCCCAGTACTTCAATTTCACAGAAGTGCAATGGCCAAAAGTCGGTCGGCAAGACCAGTGAACACGTACTGCCCGATGATTGAATGGGTCACACTCTAAGCGTACCGTGGCGCCATCAGGGATCTCCCATGTTTAATCGTAAGCAGAGGTCACCGGGGTCGTGGTCTTCTCGGAGGGATCCAGCAATGACTCCATGACATAGATGTTGAAGTCAAGTCAGACAGTCGGTAACCTGCCCAGCACACAGATGTCCTTGGTCAGTGGTATGTTTATTACCTGTTCAAAGTCAAGTGACAGCTTGTTTGTCATATGTTCGAGGCAGAGTGGCTAGTGTTTCTGTTGTTATATTTGTTTCGGTGTGGTGGTGGTGGCGTGTTTAGGTATAGTGATGACTGGGGGTATAGTGACTTGTTTGTTCCTTTTCACAGTTGAGAGAAAAAGTGGCTGATTTGTGTATTGCTTGCTTTGACGGTACAGGGACCCGTTTGTTGATTATGAGATGGAGGCATAATGACGATCTATTTATCACTTGGTGGTACTAGGCTTATCGATTTGCTTATTACTTCAGGGGGAAAATGGCTGTCTTGGTAGTAGTTGCTGGAAGCTAGTAGTGATTAGTATTTTCATTTGCCGTTGGAGTTTAATACCTGGTTTGTTACTTGTCAGAGAAATAGTAAATGGTTTGTTCAAAATTTATTGGAGGTATAGTTATTACTTGCTGAGCGTATTTCCACCATTCTGTTTATTTCTAACTGTTGAAGGAATTGTGACCAGTTTGTGTAATAACCTGTTGGTGAACATATCACAGAGTTAAAACGTACTCGTTAGATTTGCAGCAGACAGAAATTCAGGATCACAGATCCTGTCTTCATTACAAACAAAATTCAGAGAAGCTATCGGAGCAAGACAAGGAAAGCCCAAGAATTTACAGGGGGACGAGGGTTCTGACTTTGACACCTGTCTACCCACCTACCCCCCACCCCCGCCCCCCAGCTACTGACTGGTATTCCCCTCACCTGCCAACACACCTCAGGCAGCCAGTCCACTTCTCATCACTGGACCGACGATGACCATGAGAGAATGGTCCACTGTTCCTAGTAGCTGACATGCACTTTCAGATCCTGAGTCTGTACATTCATACGTAGCCCTGGACCAAAGCAATTTCTGTTCATCTGCTGGACTTACAAATCCACGTCCATCCCCCCTGAACACCATTCTGTTGTGTCACTTGATCACTGAATCCTATCGCTCTCGTCTGAACGATACGGCTGAGGACACATTGTTTTTTCAGACCTGGGTGGGTTTAGGGGAGGGAGGAAGGGAAAGGAGGGGGTCACCACATGAACGCTGGCCCATATACGCTACATTACATTTGGAAAATCGTGACGCCACCTACGAAGAGACGAAAGTAAAGACAGAAATACATACATATATAGATAACTCCAGATAGGACATTTTCAAAGGTATTTGAAATAACTCCGCCGAACAATATGGACAAACGAAAGACACGACAAACACACGACGCCTTTTTGAGAGAGAAACAACACCCTGGACAACGAAAATGAAGGAGCAGTCACTTATCTTGCTGAATTGGTCACAAGACGGGTGTTACGCATTCAACGCTCATGTCGCGCCGAATTTGACTCGTGATTGCTCGTTCTTCATGTTCGTTGTCCTGAGTGTGGTTATCTTGCCTGAAGAAGACCTAAGAGATCGAAAACGCGTCGGAACCCTTCGTGTACCGAATTTTGACAAGATAAGTGATTGCTCCTTTTCGGTTGGTTCGTTGTCTTGAGTGTTGTTTATCTTGCCTAAAAAGGCCTAAGAGGTCGAAATGCGTCGTGTTTTTTCTTGTCATTCGTCCACACACCTTCTAAAATTTGTTTCAATTTCCGCTTGCAGTCCCCTCACTTCGCAACTAGCTTCAGACAGGAAGATGTCAATCGATAAAGTTCTGTTAGCAGACAGGAAGATGTCAATCGATAAAGTCTGTTAGCAGACAGGAAGATGTCAATCGATAAAGTCTGTTAGCAGACAGGAAGATCTCAATCGATAAAGTCTGTTAGCAGACAGGAAGATCTCAATCGATAAAGTCTGTTAGCAGATAGGAAGATATCAATCGATAAAGTCTGTTAGCAGACAGGAAGATATCTATCGATAAAGTCTGTTAGCAGATAGGAAGATGTCAATACAAAAAAAAAAGTCTGTTAGCAGACAGGAAGGTATCAAAAGAAAATGTCTGTTAGCAGATAGTAGATGTCAATAGATAAAAGTCTGTTAGCAGATAGAGAGGTATCAATAGAAAAAAAGTGTTAGCAGACAGGAAGGTATCAATAGAAAAAAGGCTGTTAGCAGATAGGAAGATGTCAAAAGAAAAAAGGCTGTTGGCAGATAGGAAGATGTCAAAAGAGAAAAGGCTGTTAGCATATAGGAAGATGTCAAAAGAGAAAAGGCTGTTTGCAGATAGATAGGAAGATGTCAATAGAAAAAAGTTTGTTGGCAGACAGGAAGGTATCAATAGAAAAAACGTCTGTTAGCAGCGATAAATCAGGTTCCGCAGGTAGAATGGAGGGTACGAGGAAGGGGAGAGGGAGGAGGGGCAGGAGGGGAAGTACACAGCCGGGAGAGGAAGAAGGGGGGCGGGGTGGAGGACCTGGGGTACCTAGACGGGATTTACTTCACAAATGCCCGACTTAGTTTCAGTTTCAGTTTCAGTTTCATCGAGGAAGTGTCACTGTGTGCGGACTGATCCATTCACGTGACACCCACATCCGAGACTAAAGTGCGCATGACTTAAAGCTGATGAATAAATGAATTAATGACTAAGATGAGATAATTTAAGAAGAGGGTCTCGTGGCTACGACATAGCAGATGTCTGACGTACGCATTAACTCAACGCGCTGGTCAGACCTTGAGTACCTACCTAACATTCGTTGTGCCATTAACAGTGTGTGTGTGTGTGGTGGTGAATGTACACATGTGTGTGTATGGGTGTGTGTGGTGAATGTACACATGTGTGTGTATGGGTGTGTGTGTGTGAATGTACACATGTGTGTGTATGGGTGTGTCAGCATGGCCCCATGAGTGTCGGAGCGCTTGTGTGTGTGTGTGTGTGTGTGTGTGTGTGTGTGTGTGTGTGTGTACGCACATGTGCTTGGGCGTGCTTGTATGTGTGTGTACGCATGTCCACAGGCGACTAGACTTGAACCCAAGGCGCCAGGTCCATGGTACTCACCACAGCAGTCCCCTCTGTTGGTGATCTGCACAGCCTCCACCTCAAACATCCCCATCAGATCCACACGCCACCAGCGGTTAGGGTTGTTGTCGCTGTCCGCGGTGTGCGTGCACTGGCTGATGGCGGTGGCGGTGTTGCCGTCCACGGCTCTTTCCGGGTGTCCGTACAACGGGTGGTAGGTGCTCTGCAGGCTGGGCTTGTGCAGAGCCACGTTCCTCAGTGCTGCCACACACAGCACTCAGCTACAGGCAGCTGGGGCAGCAATCACCGAGTTCTAAGTTGTTGAATTGCTGTTTGTCCTCTGTCTGTATGTCTGTATGTCTCTGTCTCTCTCTCTCTCCGTCTCCCTCCCTCCGTCTCCCTCCCTCTGTCTGTCTGTCTGTCTGTCTGTCTGTCTCTCTCTCTCTCTCTCTCTCTCTCTCTCTCTCTCTCTCTCTGTCTCTGAGAAAGAGAGAGAGAGAGAGAGAGAGAGAGAGAGAGTGTGTGTGTGTGTGTGTGTGTGTGTGTGTGTGAGTGTGTGTGTGAATGTGTGTGCGTGTGTATGTGTGTGTGTGTGTGTGTGTGTGTGTGTGTGTGTGTGTGTGTGCGTGCGTGCGTGCGTGCGTGTGTGTGTGTGTGTGTGTGTGTGTGTGTGTGTGTGTGTGTGTGTGTGTGTGTGTGTGTGCGTGTGTGCAGTGTGTGCGCATGCGCCGCATGTGTGCGTGCGCCGGAAGCGCGCGGGCGTATTCATATGCATTTTAAGACAGACCCAGTGAATACAAACATTACGTTTGGGTCATCAAAATAAATTGGTCTTGAGCTATCTGTTGTTGTATATCACCAGCTTTCTTTTTGTTTGTTGGATTTGGGTGACTTTGTCCAAGGAAAGAGGCGTGAATTCGGACCCCTGTGGGCTGCAGATCGCACGGGGAATATCGTTGTCCATGGAAAGACGTGTGAATTGGGACCTAGCTCTGTGGGCTGCAAATCGCACGGAATGTCGTTGTCCATGGAAAGAAGTGTGAATTGGGACCTAGTCTGTGGGCTGCAGATCGCACGGAATATCGTTGTCCATGGAAAGAAGTGTGAATTCGGACCTCTCTGTGGGCTGCAGATCGCACGGAATGTCGTTGTACTGATACTGAAAACCTTTGTGGGAAAGACCACGGAAATTCTTACAGTCCGGAAAACAGGAAGTGGAATAGAAGTGGAATGTGGAATGAGATGGGGGTGGGATCTTCACACACACACACACACACACACACACACACACACGCACGCACCGCACGCACGCACACACACACACACACACACACACACACACAGAGGTGGATGGTGTTCCACCACACATGTCCTCACCACACCCTTCCTGGCAGCTGCTGGTCACTGACACGCCTTTTCCGGGTGTAGATTCTTCCTGCTGGTGAGGCAGAGAGTAAGAGGCCACCTCCGAGAACCATCCGTAATCCCAGGTGCACCAAGAGATGATGGTCTGAGGGGCTAACACCACCAGCCCGTATGGAAACACGCCGCCATTTTGGGGGACATACTCCTCCATCTCCTGCCAGGACCCTGACTGAGTCACCTGGATGATGCAGAAAGAGCGTGGACTACACACCCTCCCTCCGGTGGCGATGTACAGATTCCCGTTGCTGTCGATGTCAAACTTCCTGGGATTCTCGAAGTCCAGTCTGGCCAGATCCAGGTCTCCGAGGGTGAACTTCGCCTCTCCGGTGTCCACGCTGAGGCCGAAGACACGCGAGCTGACCCAGTCAGAGACGTACACGTCATCACCAAAGCGTCTGAGGCAGAAGGGGGCGATAAGAAAGTCCACGTCCTGAAGAAGAGTGCGCTGTTTTCGCCCGTCCATGTCGATGATGTCGATGCTGGATGTGCGGTGATCTTCTCTCCTGCTGCCCACGATGAGAGTGTTCCCGGGGCCTTGAGTGATGGCGTAGTACGGCCTCTCTGTGGGGATGTCCTTCACATGGCTCAAGCCCTCACCGATGATCTTCAGCACAGAGATGGTCAGCTCGTGTTCCTTGGTGACAGCAATGGTCCCGTCCTCCAGCTCCACCATGGCCCAGGGTCTGTGGATCCTGTAGACGTCCTCCACGTCCTCTGGGGTGTCCAGCTGTGACAGTTTCAGTGTGCTGTCATGCATGTCACCCAGGATGAGCTTTCCTGCCTTGGTGACGAGGATGGAAGTGATCAGAGAGTCGTCAGAGCTGTGGTCTGGGGGTATGGTGAACGGCGTCTGTGGCACTGCAATGGACAATGCCAGAATAGTGTGTGTGGGCACTGCAGTAGACAGAATGGTGTGTGGCACTGCAGTAGACAGAATGGTGTGTGGCACTGCGTAGACAGAATGGTGTGTGGCACTGCAGTAGACAGAATGGTGTGTGGCACTGCAATAGACAGAATGGTGTGTGGCACTGCAGTAGACAGAATGGTGTGTGTGGCACTGCAGTAGACAGAAATGTGTGTGTGTGATACTGCAATAGACAGAATGGTGTGTGTGTGATACTGTAATAGACAGAAATGGTGTGTGTGATACTGTAATAGACAGACAGAATAGTGTGTGTGATACTGTAATAGACAGAATGGTGTGTGTGATACTGCAATAGACAGAATGATGTGTGTGTGTGACAATGCAATAGACAAAATGGTGTGTGGCACTGCAGTAGACAGAATGGTGTGTGTGACACTGCAATAAACAGAATGGTGTGTGTGGCGCTGCAATAGACAGAATGGTGTGTGTGACACTGCAATAGACAGAATGGTGTGTGTGGCACGACAATAGACAGAATGGTGTGTGTGTGGTACTGCAATAGACAGAATGATGTGTGTGTGTGTGTGTGTGACACTGCAAAAGACAGAATGGTGTGTGTGTGATACTGCAATAGACAGAATGGTGTGTGTGACACTGCAATAGACACAAATGGTGTGTGTGTGGCACTGCAATAGACAATGGTGTGTGTGTGGCTCTGCAATAGACAGAATGGTGTGTGTGTGGCGCTGCAATAGACAGAATGGTGTGTGTGGCACTGCAATAGACAAAATGGGTGTGTGTGGCACTGCAATAGACAAAATGGTGTGTGTGTGGCACTGCAATAGACAAAATGGTGTGTGTGGCACTGCAATAGACAGAATGGGTGTGTGGCTCTGCGATAGACAGAATGGTGTATGGCATTGCATATACAGACAGAATGGTGTGTGACACTGCAATAGACAGAATGGGTGTGTGACACTGCAATAGACAGAATGGTGTGTGTGACACTGCAATAGACAGATGGTGTGTGTGTGGCCACTTATCATCTACAGCATCTGAACCAGCCTAGGAATGCAGAGAATCCAGCGAATGTGGGCACGTCTACCGTGCTTGAACGAAAATGGGAAAAAGTTCAACAACTAGCATATTTGTTACAAAAGCATCTGCATAAAAATAAAAACAAACAGTCAAAACCATGAACTTGAACCAGCAGCATTTGAACAAACTTTTTTCACCCTTTTAAAACATAATTGTAAAACAGCTTTATTACCATGAATCAGCTATATCAAAAACTCGGTGTATAGGCTAAAGTTTTACATTTAATGCAGACTTACGCGTGAGTCTACTCTCTCTCTCTCTCTCTCTCTCTCTCTCTCTCTCTCTCTCTCTATATATATATATATATATATATATATATATATATATATATATATATATATATATATAATCATCTACAGCATCTGAGCCAGCCTAGGAATGCAGGGAATCCAGCGAATGTGGGCACGTCAACCGTGCTTGAACGAAAATGGGGAAAAGTTCAACGACCAGCGTATTTGTTACAAATTGTTCGACGGCAGGATACACGGGACGTGATGATCACCAGAGCCATGCGAGGAGTTGAGTGTTGGACAGACCACCGTTTAGTGAGGGCGGTCTTCAATTTTCACATAGCCAGAGTCCAACGCAGGAAGCCCAAGGCTGCTCGATCAAAATTCAATATCTCAAAACTGCAGAACCCTCTCGTAAAAGAGAAATTCCAAACTCACCTAGATGAGACTCTGACTGCTCAGGGACCGCTGACTGGGAGACCCAACAGAACAATGGAACCAGTTTCAAACAGACGGTGACAGAGTCAGCCAAAGCCACTCTAGGCCTCAAGAAGCGTGTCCACCAGGACTGGTTTGATGAAAACAATGACGACATCAACAAACTCTTAGAAGAGAAACACACTGTCTATATCAACTGGCAGAACGATCTATCCTCCATCTCCAAGAAGGATCGCTTCAAGCACCTCCAGAACAAAGCCCAGAGAGAAACTGTGCACAATGCAAGACAGCTGGTGGGACAGGAAAGCTGATGAGGTTCAACGATATGCCGAGCTGAATTACTCCAAAGAGTTCTTCAACTCGCTCAAGGCTGTCTACGGACCACAGAGACCCAGCACCACCCCACTCATGTCTGCAGATGGCAAGACCCTGCTGAAAGACAAGGACAGCATCACACAACGCTGGAGGGAACATTTCTCCACCTTACTCAACAGACCGTCCACAGTCGACTCTTCAGCCTTGAACGCTATCCTGGAGAAGCCGGCCCTGGAAGAGCTTGACCTTCTACCCAGCCTCGAGGAAATCACTAAGGCAATGAAGCAGACGAGCAGTGGTAAGGCACCAGGCATGGACGGCATCCCAGCCGAGATGTACAAGGCAGCCGGTCCAGTGGCCCTGGACACTCTCCACGACATACTCTGCAGCGTTTGGGGGTAAGAAACCATGCCATGCCAAGACTTTCGAGATGCCACTGTTGTCTCCCTGTATAAAAAACAAGGGCAGCAAGTCTGACTGTGGTAACTACCGAGGCTTCTCCCTCCTCTCAGTCGCTGGAAAATCCTTGCAAGAGTCATCTTAAACCGCCTGATCAACGCTGTGTCAGAACGTCACTGCCAGAGTCACAGTCTGGCTTCAGACCAGGCCGCAGCACTATCGACATGGTCTTCTCGGTGAGACAGGTCCAAGAAAAATGTATTGAGAGCAGCGGATGGACCTACGCTGTGTCTTCATCGACTTAACAAAAGCCTTCGACACAGTGAACAGGGAGGCGCTGTGGGTCATACTCTCCAAGCTTGGCTGTCCGAGGAAATTCACAAAAATCATCCGCCTATTCCACGACGACATGGTTGGCCTTGTGCTTGTTGGGGGTGACAGCTCTGCTCCCTTTGAAATCTCGAACGGCGTCAAGCAGGGCTGTGTCCTTGCTCCGGTCCTGTTCAACCTGTTCTTCACGTGCGTGCTGAACCATGCCCTCGGAGATCTCGACAGAGGCATCTACATCAAGTACACAGGCTGGACGGCTCTCTGTTTGACCTTCGTCGGCTGAGCGCCAAGACCCGAACAGTCGAGAGACTTGTGACTGACGCACTGTTTGCCGACGACTGTGCCCTGATGGCACACACAGAGAAGCGGATCTCCAGTTCATTGTCTGCAAGTTTGCGGAAGCCTCTCGGCTTTTTGGCCTCACAATCAGCCTGGAAAAACGGAAGTGCTCTACCAACCCTCCCCAGGCCTAACAGTGCACCCCCCCCCACCATCACCCATCGGAGGCACCACTCTGAAAACTGTCGAACACTTCAAGTACCTCGGGAGCGTCATTTCCAGTGATGGCTCTCTTGACAGAGAAATCTCTGCCAGGATCAGCAAAGCCAGCCAAGCTCTTGGCCGCCTACGTACTCGTGTGATGACCCACAAAAGCATCAAGCTCGACACAAAGATCAAGGTCTACAAAGCTGTTGTTCTCACTAGTCTCCTCTACGGCTGTGAGTCCTGGACGCTGTACCGGAAACACACGAAACAGCTTGAACGCTTCCACACGAGATCACTACGAGCGATTATGGGCATCAAGTGGCAAGACCGAGTGACCAACCTCGAAGTCCTGGACAGAGCCGGTCTGCTCAGCATCGAAGCCATGATAATGAAGGCCCAGCTTCGCTGACTGGACAT